>OZ020611.1:50450695-50925980 GCA_963971575.1 Liopterus haemorrhoidalis
TATCGAAGGGAAACGAGTCCATTCCCGTCTGCAGATCTTCTGCCAACTCTTTGATCTGCAGGATGCAGAAAGCAGTGCTGCTCGGGTCACTCCGCATTGTGCGGGCACTGGATCTGGCGTAATTTCCGCGGCTGCATATCGCCAAGGTTTGGGATGCAGTCGTGTGTATTTAGCTCCACTAGTCTCTAGTATGACGCGGCTCAAAAGGTTGCTGAAGTTTGAGATTAGTGGACGCTTGTCAAGACCTGACAAACCCCATAATAATAATAATTAGTGAAAGGAGTCAGTAGTGGGTTTTCAATGAGATGTCTTTGAATATGTAAAGAAAACTAATAAACTTTAATAAATAATTATTTTGAATATATTAATTGTTTTGTATATTTATCACATTTCATCAAAATGTTTATTTGAAATATCAAATACAAAATACTTCTGCTAAATTAAACGCTTTTAAAATATTTTCATTTCAGATATGGAGCTGTCTCCTAATAATAATGACTTTGGCTAAACGAATTTAATCTCCTAAAGCAGTGTTTCTCAACATGTGGTCTACTAGTGCTCCACCTATATGTTTTGTGGGTCGTGAGTGAGTTTATTAGCTTATAGTACCTAAAATATAAAAAGTGGAATATGAGAAATAGAGGACTGCTGAATTATATATTAAATGAAAATAAAAGTTTGAGAAAGGTTGTCCTAAAACATGCGTCGATTTGGTTAAGTAGTTACTTGATCAAAACAAAAAATTTACGGAAATAAAATAATCTGTCATGGACAACAAAGACTACATTCAAAGATTATCAAATATTCGTACACCGATTTCTCATCTCTGGTCCAGAGATGAACTTGGTCCAAGTTATGTTAAAACTTGATCATCTATCATTTAGAAAAATTTAAAAGTAAATTAAATTTGATTTCTTGCAGTTTTGCTCTAAAATAATTTGGGAAGCAGGAATCGTATAAATATGTTTTTACATGTTAAATCCCTATGACCGACAGGTCCGTTCATCACCTGTATATTAAACCAAAAGTTACAGTTAATATAATCTATCGACACAGAGCATAATTTTAATCCTGATTTTACTAAATTCAGTCACGTTGCAGACATTCCTGACTGTAGTCACCTTATTGTAACGTGACTAATAGAATGGCTGTGCGGATATTCCTAAGTTTATTTCTATTTATCACAAGATTAACAAAATTTAGTTTAAAATTGAATAAGAATAAAATGTTTTGCTTTCTAGTTAATCCAATGTCAAGTGCAAGGTTAAAAACTTGTATTAACATTTTTCACAGCGAAACTCATTCTCCACGAGCGGTCACTAGTTTAAGCATTCACAAAGATGCAAAGTACTAAACCCTGTTTCTTATATTTATTGATAAAGTATTCATGAAAATAAAATTAGAAAAAAGTAGCGGTTAGCAACCTTTATGTAGAGAGCTTCTTTTATCTTCAAATTTTCATCACGATCTATTGATTAAAACCAACTAATCTAAATAATTTTATGTACTTCTTCTTCTAGTGCCATCTCCTAACGGAGGTTGGCGATTAACACGGCGATTTTTATTTTTGATGCGGCATTGCGGAACAACGATGCTTTTGCCATACCATTGCCTTAGATTTTTCAACCAGGAAGTTCTTCTGTTGCCTGGTCCTCTTTTTTCCACAATTTTCTCCTGGATTATCAGTTCTAATAATTCGTATTTTTTATTTCGCATTACGTGTCTTAGATTTTGTCGAATTTACGTTTTTTAATTGAATACCTAATTACTAGAGATGTATTTATTCTGCGCAATACTTTATCATTAGTTATATGATCTATCCAGGAGATTCTAAAGTTGGTTTTACACAGTTCAATTAATTGATCAATAAATTGATCAAGTTTTTTGTCAATTAATTGAAAAATTTATTGGTAACCTTGGGAACAAAAGCATCACTTTACACACATCAATTTATTTATCAATTTGTTTTACATTACCAACTTTAAAACATGTTGACATATTTATCAGAATGAAAATATTGAAAAAATATTCACAAAGTTACGAGCTGTGAACAAAAATAAAAGGAATAACCTAGATGATGGTAAATTAGAACGTTCGAGGTTATGTCACATTTGAAAACGAAACACAAAATATATATTTGGAGGTTATGCTATAACTAAACAGCTGGCAATATCTTAACAGATAAAAATATACCTAGAATTCCCTAAAAAATTGATGAAAAATTGATGAAAAAATAGAACTTGTTCTATTTTCAAAATAAATTGATCAATTAATTGACGAAATTTTTACACTTTACACACATCAATTAATTGAATGTCAACTTTTTCAATTAATTGATCAATAAATTGAATCGTGTAAAACCCACTTATGAATTCTTCGATAGACCCAATTTTATGTTATCCTTTTAAAATATTGACCAGTTTCGATATTTTTAGACGCCCTTGCTTGTTCATCTTTAGATAATTTTGATTATGATGACTATTATGATTAATCGTATGTACACCTGCTGAGGGAGAGCTCACAAGTTTGGTCCCTCCTAAATATTAAGAAAACACGTTTTAAGGTACGCAATTCTCGTGTAATTGAACAATTATATAAAGAGACTTTTTTCAACCTGCTAGCTCAATAAATTTTGCCCAACGATATTCCAACATCTTTTAACCTTCCAAAAGGTATAGTCTCTTGAAATCGGTAAAATAGGCCTGTCTTTCAGCAATGATCTCGTCGTTTGATGTGAATCTTTTTCCAACGAGTTATTATTCACGTTGGAAAGAGATAGAAGTCACAAGAAGACCGATCTGGAGAACTGGATAAACTTAGAATCTGGTGAACCATTCCATGCGATGAAGCAGAGTTCTCATAATAATTTTTGTGCTTTAACAAACGCAATTATTTTTTTTCAATTGTACGAAATAAACAAAAACTTATCCACTTCCGAACGCTATTAAAAATGGCGTTTTAAGAAATCAAAGGGTATGTTAATTGACAATAACAAAAGAAAATGTAATAGATGATTTGAAATTAGAAGTGGGAGTGCCCAATGTGTCACTCTGGTGTGGTAAACAAATATGCGATACAACAATAAAACCCTATTTTCAAATTGCTTTTTTTTGTGTATCTGTAGCAGAACTGAAATTCAACGATTGCAAATTCTGAAAAACAGAGCTATGAGGGTAATTTTAAAACAAAGCAGATATCCCAGAATAACTGATATGCTAAAAGCTTTGGGTAGGTAAGATATCGATAGTTTCATAACGGTGAATGCTATGTCTTTTGTTTTGCAAATGGAAAATAATTTGCTACTAGGTTATTTATCTTAAGTTATGAAGAAATTTACAGATATCCATAATTATAATACAAGACATAAAGATAATTACTATCCGTCACCCATTAAAATATCTATGACTGATAACATTTTTCATAGAGGTATTCTGGAATATAACACCGCACCTAAAGAAATTTGAAACAGATGGAATGTTAAAACATTTAAAAAAGTTCTAGTAAGAAAATTAATTGGGACCCATCTGTAGATATAGTTATTTGTTGTAAATATAAAGTCATTATTAATGAGGATTTAATTTGTGTACTATTTACCGCATTATTATTATTTTATTATTTAAGTTATGTAAATAATATTTGTTGTTACTGGAGTTGTCTTTTTAAAAAGGATTTATTTTAATATTACAAGTTAAAATATTAATAGTACATAGTTTTATGTCAAATACCAGAATGAATATAATACATAAAAATGGTCTTCTATAATCTTAACATATTTAGCATGGTCAGGGGTTTTAACATGACACTGTCTGGCGTGCATCTGACAGAGTCATCATAATACAGAAGGTAACTCCCCATTCTTAGAATGAAGCCTCTCCTGGAAGGTTGATAACGTTTGCTTCCTGCTGTTGTTGACCTCTTTTGGAATTCCGCTGAACGATATATCTTGTAGTGATGTAGGTCAGAATACTCAAGAGACAGAGGTATAGGATTACTGTCCATATGTTAATATTTTTGGGATCGAAGAATTTTTGATCATCATCGATTGGCAGCATTGGATTGGATTGTAGATCTTGTAATTTTAACGTTTTCAGATTTATGGAAAAGTTTGATTTAGGATGAACTTGTATTGATAATCCTTGGCTATTGATTATTTTTGGCTGTCCGTGACTGATGGTTTGGAACAGGAGTTCTTCGTTACGGAAAATAATTTTGCAGTTTTCTTCTTTGATGAGATATAAGCTCTGAAGAATTTTTATTTCTACATCTTCTTTACATTTGATTTCTAGCTTCTCCTTTTTAGGGAATACTGCCAAATATTGGTTAATTTCTGAGATGATTTTGAGATGATTGTCGTTGACTTGGAGTTTAGTGAACTGACAGTGTTAGAATGTGTGCCCTCCTGTCCATGGAAGTTGATTGCTTGACTGGATCTGCCTCGATATTCTCTCGAAGACGTTGTCACTGCTTACAGTTCTTTGTTACACACACGTTCACGTTCTGAATAACCGATATTTGTTCAGTCTACACAGAGTTCGTGATTTTGTTTGGTTAACTAGCAAAACGTTGATACGCACCGATGCTATATTCACTAACACGTCTAGTTATCCTACCGACTGCGCCAATAATATTTGTCGCTACTGGAGTTGTCTTTTTAAAAAGGATTTATTTTAATATTACAAGTTAAAATATTAGTAGTATATAGTTTTATGTTAAATACCAGAATAAATATAATACATAAAAATGGTCTTTTATAATCTTAACATATTTAGCATGGTCAGGTGTTTTAACATGACACCGTCAGGTGTGCTTCTCACAGAGTCATCATAATACGGAAGGTAACTTATATGAATATATTACGCGGACAATACCTGTCTGATTGTCCATACTTTCCACGATTCCCATGAAAAATTCAATGCACTCAGTTGCAATCAAGATTGGGTTAAACATCAATTATCGGGAAAACTAAATAGATGAGAGTATATACCACAAGTAACTAACAACTCCAATTAAATGACACTGATAGCAGTCGAATAGATTAGTTCTGCTACTAGGGAGTATAGTTACCGAAAGTGGAGGAACGGATGCTGACATAAAAGCTAGAATATGCTATTTATTTAATTATTTTACATCGGTCTATTAATGCAACGAGGCTAATCGCCGAAAAGCTAGAATATGTAAGGCAAGATTTGCGTTTAGTTTGCTCTAAAATCACTGACGTTTGACTATTATCTCTTGGAAGACCAAACTGCACATTTTTAACAGAAATGAAAAGTTAGTCCTGTTGTACTCATGTGAAACTTAGCAAGTCACGAAAACTATAACAAGCAAATTACAAACATTTATTGATAAATGTTCGCAAATTATTGTAGACATTTATTTATTTATTTAGCATATAACTGCATACATTTACATAATATAAGCAGATATAATAGTACCTATAAAACAACACAAATACAAATAGTAAAATATAATGTTTCTAGTCACAACATAAAAAATTGATGTGAAGTGTGAATTTTCACATATTTCAGGTATTTAGTAAGTAAATGATGATTATTTGGGATGCCAAAACAAATTTTATATTAAAATTTTTTTTGTCAATTTTAATTCGAATGCCTAATATCATTATTTAGGTTTCTAAATATGTGCAGTATTTTTTTTTAAATAGATTCTGAAATTTTGGAAGAATTTGAAGATTTTGAAAAATTAAGAAGATTTTGAAAATTGCGCCTATGGCTTCCATTGGTTGTTTTAAGTCATACCTTCGCCCCTCTGATTTCGTATACATTGAAACATAGAATTAAATTATAATTTCAACACTTCCCACTGGTTTTAAATTTACGCTTTTAAAAATTAAATGCAACATTTGCCAAAATATAACTAGAATTTTGACAAAATAATTTAAACAAAATAAAAATGCAAAAAACAGAAAAAATAAAATCCAGTCGTTTACTGTCTCCAGACAGTAGGCGAACCGTAGTTTACAACTTAGGAAGCGAGAATGCTAACCATAAGACTACGGATGTTTACTCGTTTACTGTGTTAAATAACGAATTAAATATTTTACATATTTTAGTTAAAAACACAAAAAAATGCGTTATTTTCCGAAAACATAATCTGATCATAAATTCCTTAGAATTTTTTCAGATTTTTAGTTTAAACCATCTGGGCTACAGGGTGTGGGACAATTTTTTTTTGCACAATTTTGACAAAAATCGCGTCAAAATTATTTATTTTGCAAAAATAAAATTTAGATCATTAATCCACGTACTAAGGGCTTTGATACCCTACTCAGAATTTTAAAAAAATATTTTATTTTTTCGATGAACACTTGTTTTTTTATATTTTTAAGAGGAAATGTTTTGTAGATGTTTTTTAGACGACAAAATGACGGTATAAGGGTTTTTTGGTCATACAAAACCCTAAAAAAGGCACAAAAAAATTAATTTACAAATTAAAAAAAATACAAAAAACATTACAGTGAAATGTCTGTATTGGACAACCAGACCAAAGCACAAAGACAACCTTTCTGTCACCAATACAAAGTCTTCTGCTGTCTCTTAGAAGACTCTATTGGGGTATTCAAAGACAATGTGGCTCATCGACTGACGTTTTGCACCGAAGTCGCAGTTTGGAGTCTCCCGCCTCCCCCATCTGAACAAAGAATCGCCGCTTCTACCGTAACCTGATCTAACTCTATTCAAAGATACCCTTGTTTTTCTTGGAAGGTCAAGTCCATTCGAAAGTTAAGTAAGTAGTGGAACTCAGCTGGGACCTGCTCCACCCATATTTGTTGCCAGGTTTCTTTTGCGTTGAAGCCAGTTGCCGTAGTAATCCTTGCTGTAATAACTGATGGGTTACGGAATTACAGTCTGTGGAAGTCGGTACTGGCCAGGTCGTCATATATAGGAAGTTCTGTATTTTCATTTTTTTTCCATACACACGCAAGAGGGCTGCCAAGCGGCGTATATGAGGCGACTGAATATGAGTGAGAACTGAAAACCAGCACGTAGGCAGTGCCGTAACTAGGCAGGTGCAACAGGTGCACAGGCCCAGGGTCCAAGTGGAGAGGAGGCTCGAAAAATCGTCAATGGAAGGCCAAGTCAAACTGTGGATAACCTTTTTGAGCAACCTTGCACAGGGCCCAGAAAAAGCTAGTTATGGTTCTGTAGGTAGGTGTTGACCTAATGGCACCAGTTATTATTCGCATCGTTTCAATCAGTACTATGTCCACTTTTCTTGCATGAGGGCTATTTATTTTTATTTTACTGGGGCAAAATATTCTGTTGTTGACAGCGCTGTTATTCGAAATGTTGACACGTATGCTCTCCACGATGAACTAGCTAGTTTTTGAAGAATTTTGTTTCTGGATCTGAGTTTCGCGGCAACATTGGTTTGGTGTTTATTCAAAAAAAGTGTCCTGTCAAGAGTCACTCCCAGATATTTTGGTGTTGGGTTGAAAAGCAGGATTACTCCATCAAGAGTCACAGCAATAGGTGTATGATCTAATTTTTTTATTCGCTAAGTAAGGATAGATTATCTGTTAGCGTCCTTTTCAGGTTGAGCATATTTCCGTGCTGAGTTGTTATGGCGAGATGCGTGTGCATAAGAGAATTTTTTGCTTGCTGCAATGACTAATAAAGACCCATGGCAGCTCACAGCATAAACAGAGATCCGACAAGAAAACAAGAAGCGCCAATGAAAGTGGATTGGTCATACCTTTAGGTGAGAACCAAACAACACTGAAAAAACAAGCTTTGGACTGGAACCTGCTAGGTAAAAGGCACGGCTGTAAACCCATACTAACCTCAAGATTATTAAAGTAAAGGTTATCTCGTAACTTCTGACCAATCAAAGCTTGAGAGGGAATACGTCACATATGTATATCCGTAGTTCAAACTAGCATACAAAATTAATATAGATGTTGCATGTTTTTAAATATTTTTATTGACTATATTTATAATAGATATTTATTTCAAGACAGTTCTACTAAATAAATTATAAATAAAAACCTAAGGGTATTTTATACTGATTTATATAAAATTTAAGGTGACGGGTATTTGTTATTTTTTTATTTATTTATTTTACATTGGCCTATTTCTGCAACGAGGCTAATCGCCGATGCCAGAGGGCGAGCTCCTACACCTGGATGAGGGGTGAATGATTGTGAAAATGAGAGTAATGTAAACATATTATTCTCGCCCGAATAATATCACCAACGAAGGAGGCTCGAACCACCGCCCGCCCAGTTCAGACTATTACCAGTCTAAAACCGCACGACTTAATGCGCTCGGCCACTCCGTTGGCTGATGGGTATTTGTATTATAGTTAATAAATAACAACTAAACCGAATACAAATATAATTTTAGGAATATCTAAATAAATATAGAAAAACAAATTGCTATAATAATATAGTAATTCATAAAATTGGAGGTTATATCAGTTTCTTTTTAGGGGGCGTTACTGGGTTAAAACTGGTACTAAAAAACTTAAAATATTTCATTAATAAACAGAACTATCTTAACAGAAAAAACTATACAATTAAAATTGTTTATAAGAAAACAAATCTTATTTCTTTACGCATTTTTTCCGTTTGATGAATATTAGGGTAGTTACGGGGGGGACCCTAAAACTAAAATATTGAAATATTTCACTTATTATTCTCTTCACATCGAAAATTAATGTAAGAAAATTTATTTAGAACGAAGAAACGTTCCTTTCGAAGAAAAAATAAATTAAATCAAGTAGAAAATCCAAAAATTAAGCGATATTTTTATATTTATAGCCAAAAATCAAACTTCACGTGTATATAACATATACGATAAACAAAGACTGAGGTCCCGTTAGCATAAAGATGACGTATAGCTTCGCTATTTACCCCGACCTCTACAAGTTACGAGACAACCTTTACTTTAATAATCTTGTACTAATCTGGCAACGGTAAATAGAGAAGGATGGGAAGGCGTACGGGAAAAGCTGGAACTTCAAATTAAAGGATTAGCGCCAAATCGTATCCGATGGAAACTCGTCATTGAAGTCCTTTGCTCCATGTAGGGGTTATAGGACCGATGTATACATAAATGTATTATATCAATATTGTTAAATATATTATATGCACTAATTTTTATTAATTATTTTAATTTTTATTTATTTTTTTTTTAAATTATTTTGTACTAGCATTAAGCTAATTGATAAATTTATTATTTTTATTACCATTATTAATTTATAAAATTATTATAGAAATTATAAGTAATTTCCCGAAAATAATTCTACTTTTCTGCTTAAAAATACTTGTAGTTGTATATTTTGCTAAGAGGTGGCAGGATAGTATAAAATTTTAAATTTTAAATTAACTCTAAATAAGAAAAACATAATTAGCACGTAATTTATACTAATATATTACAAATATAGTAATTTGAAACTAATAGGGTAAATAATGCTTTTAAGAAGTATTTTTGTACATAATTACGTTTACTCTCATATGTATTTCCTATAATATGTGTATCTAGGGTAAAATAACTTCTGACGTTTTTGAAATCTATATGAGAAAAAGGCAGTCACGAGTTTATATTGTAAACAGCAAATATTGCACTGGAATAACTTTTCGATTTCATGAAAACGTGTTAATTTAATTATTAAGTCGAGCACCTAAATAAATAAAAGATGATGACGCAAATTATTACTCAGTTACGATATTGTAATAGTTTTTAATAAACAAGTCAAAGAAAATGATTTTTTACTCCTCCTGGTTGTAATAATTAATAATGAAACGATGTGTAATATTTGCATACTTATTTTATCATTTGTGTAATTTTATTTTAACTTAATATGCAATTTTATGCAAGTCTTGATTAATTTTCTATTCTTTTATTTTTTTGTGAGTAAACCAATGATAATTATCTCTTTAATCTATTAATGAATAAATTAATTAATATAATTTCCTCCAATACACATTTTTTTCAGGTCCGGTAACATAATGAAGAAATTATTATTTGCAATAAATAAACATTTATAATGCACGTGTTAGTATTAAATTTAAATGTAAAAAGCACTCCTACGCATGCTGCACGTGCAACTGATAGTAATGATTTAGCAAACAAACAGAATTATAAGAAGGGCAATAATACTGGACCATTTGAAATGCGAATCTAACTTACTTAATCCTGAAAGTGTAAGGTTGTACGAGGGTTACGTTTTATGTTTTTACAAACGACTACTATATTCGTAAAATTGGACATTTGTTATTGTGAAATCAGTGGCAACTTATAAATAAACTGAGTAGTTTGTTGGCATTGAGCGTTAAAAAAAAAACAAATTTGTGAAAAAATGGATATTACTCGTGAAAGTTTTCGTTGGATGATTTTTTACGATTTAGTAAAGGCCTAACTCAACAACAATGTATAGATTCGCTTCGTTCAACTTTTGGTAATGAAGCACCATCAGAAAAATCTGTTTACAATTGGTTTGCAAAATTTCGTCGTGGTCGTGCGTCCGTCAATGATGAATCTTGTGAAGGTCGACCAAAATCGTTTGTGATTGAAAAAAACATCGATGCTGTGCGCAAAATGATTAAAGAAGATCGGTATGTGATTTACTGTGAGATAGAGATATTCTTTGGTATATCGCAGACTGCAATACATTCGATTTTGCATGAACATTTAGTTGTGAAAAATATCTGTTCCCGATGGATTCCGCGTAATTTGACCCAGGCTCAAAAAAAGACTCGTGTTGATTGGTGTAAGGGAATGCTAAAAAAATTCAACCCAGGCACTGCAAAATCTGTATACAAAATCGTTACAGGTGACGAAAGAAGAACTACCGTAAAAATTTACTGGCAAAGTAGAACTTTAGAACAAGACAATGTTTGTTTTGTCAGAGTTTATAAGCAAGCCAAGTGAAGGAGCAGTGGAGAATATGATACCTAAGTTCTATTTTTCCGTGAATAGTTTTAGAAAAATACAGTCAGTATTTTATGAAAAATACATAAAATTTTAAATATTTTTGGTTGATTAACTTTTGAGTTATATTCTGACTTTGACACTTTTTAAAAATAGTTAAACGTTAAATTAATTCATAGTTAAGGAACTTTTTTTATGGTTGTTTTTGTGGAAATTTTTTATAAACAATATTTTTGAAGTTTAGATCTACAACCGACAATTTATAAATTAGTTTTTTTAGACAGGTAGGTCATTAACTTATTAAAATATAATAATAATTAATTAATAAAAAATATCAAGAATAGTAGAGCAAAGAACTACAAATTATTTAATTCTTACTCGCGTAGTTTATGATTTTCTTTCAGCAAGCTTTAATGTATTTATTTATTAAGGGACATCACAGGCAATGTCTACTGTTCGTATACCTTTTTGTGTCCATTCACATACTATATACGATACGTACGTCGCTTTTACATTTATCAAGCATTCAATTAATTTCATTAATATACATACAGTGATGCTCAACACATACAATAAACAATTTGGATCATACAACTCAAACTTTCAATCACTAGAATAATCATGAAAATAAAGATCTTGAAAAATAAATCACAATACAGTCGATTCCGCTTAATTGGGACACATCGGGTCTTAGACATTTTGGCCCAATTAAGCGGCTGCCCCAATTAAGCGAATTTCACATAAAATTAAACAATGCATATTTTTCTTTCAATAATTTTATTTTATAAACTCTTGGACAAAACTATAAATTACATATAACCAAAAAATATAAACTTTTTAAAAAAATAATAATAAATTCCAAAATAATATAATAAATAGGTACATACAATTTAATACAATGCAAAAATGCGTCAAGTGTAGTCTGTATTTTGTTTTTGTAACATTTCACTTCTACAAAATCAGCACAGGTATTCAGTGCGGATGTAGGACTCCCTTCATTTCCTTCCTGCATAAAATAACGCTGTAACACGGCCATACATTTTTTTGCCTCCTGGTTAGTCACAGGCACAGGTGGATCATCATCCTCATCGTCATCTCCGTCTAATTTTTCATGTTTTGATTTAATGTTTTCTACAATTGAATCCTCACAATCTTCATTATCATCGTAACAAGGTAAATTGTTATCTATTGTTGAATAGGAACTTGCAACATATCCTTATTTTCTTTATTGCTTAAAATTTCGGGAATCTCTAAGGGTTTTAAGCCGCAGACGGTAAAACAGTTTTGTATTGTGGTGGTTTTTATAGCTCGCCAACTGCCAGCGACAAACTGTATTGCTTGCAAAAGGGAAATTTTTGAACTAATCTCTCTGGCTGTAGTGGAACTTCTTAATATACCATATTTTCATCAATGGATTCTAATATGTAATTAACCAATTTTCCTCGATACTGTACTGGCTCATACGTGTATGAATGTGTTGGGAATAAAGTTCACAGCGCGCGATACTAGTGTAATTATATTAATATTTGCTAGTTTTTTAAATATATTTTTTCATCTTGTGAATCAAAAAGATATGAAGCGCATCATATTAAATTCTTTGTACATATTTTTTCTTGAGAATATGTGTAACATAATATGTACTGTGATCTTAAATTTACTGTCCCAATTAAGCGGTATGTTGTCCCAATTAAACATGTAAATTTACTGTTGGTTCCTTGGTTTGGTTTATGTTTCTGTTTGAGATTTGGCCCAAATAAGCGGCTGCCCCAATTAAGCGGTGGCCCAATTAAGCGGAATCGTCTGTATATGGATTAATAAATAGACTACTTGCAAAAGATTTAAGAAAATACCGCCTCTAACAATTTGCGAAATTGTAAATAACTTTGTCCATATACGAAGTGTGATCAAAAAGTTCGTGCAATTTTTGAATTCCCGCGCTACCTCTGTCGGATTGATAAACTTTTATGTTGTCATGTTGGTTAACCTGCCCTTGACCGCTGTCTCAATTGGCAGCCGTATATGCATTTTAGATTTGTCAGCTAATTAAAGAAGTTGTGTTTCTGTATATTCGGCGATTTTATATTTTTGACAATAAGGGATCAAAGAATGTGCATTAAAGTTTGCGTGAAAAATGAAATCGAATACTGTAAGGTAGTGGAAATGTTGCAGAAGTCAATTGGTGACTCGAGTAAGAATGAACGAGCGATTTAAAAATTGATGTGAAGTGTGCATTTTCACACATTTCAGGGTTTCGCAGGTATTTATTATTTATTTTTATTCGCAGGTGATTATTTGGGATGCCAAAACAAATTTTATGTCAAAATATTTTTTTATAAATCTTAATTCGAATGCCTAATACCATTATTTAAGTTTCTAAATATGTGCAGTATTTTTTTTTTTATAGCAAGGTTCATTAAAATTTTGAAAATTGCGCCTATGTCTTCCATTGGTTGCTTAAATCATAATCCTCGCCCTCTGATACCTTCAAATATAGAATTAAATTATAGTTTCAACACTTCCCACTGGTTATTAAATTTACGCTTTTAAAAATTAAATGCAACATTTACCAAAATATAACTAGAATTTTGACAAAATAATTTAAACAAAATAAAAATGCAAAAAAAAACTAAAAAAATAAAAATTGACGGGATTCGAACACAGTTTCTTACAGTAGTTTCAATTCACTAAGCGAACCACTGTGCTATACAGGATCACTCGTTTCCTATGTTAAATAGCGGATTAAATATATTACATATTTTACTTAAAAACACAAAAAATGCGTTATTTTCCGAAAACATAATCTGATCAAAAATTCCTGTTGTACTATTCCGGTTCACAAGTATTGAACCATCTGGGCTACAGGGTGTGGGACCAAAATTTTTTTGCACAATTTTGGCAATAATTGCCTCAAAATAATTTATTTTGATACCCTACACAGAATTGTAAAAAAATATTTTTTTTTTCGATGAGCATATATTTGTTTATATTTTTAGGGGGATATGTTTTTTAGATGTTTTAGTATTTTTCCTATGTGCGGGTCAAAGAGTTGTATAAGCATGCCAAATTTCAACTCTCTAGTTTTAGCCGTTTGGCTACAATGTTTATCGAACAGACAGACAGACAGACAGACAGACAGACAGACAGACAGACAGACGACAAAATGACGGTATAAGGGTTTTTTGGTCATACCTACAAAACCCTAAAAATGGTATAAGATGGCCGTGAATCAGTTGAAGATGATGATAGAATTGGAGACCCCACACTTCAATCACCGGAAAAAAACGTGGAAGAAGTTAAAACAAAAATTCTTGATAACCATTGAATTACTATTAGAGAGGTAGCTGAAGAAGCTCGGACATAGAATTTTTGGGCATAAGGCGACTGGTACCAAAATGTATTAAGAAACTGTTAAATTTTGATAAAAAAATATGTCGTAAAGAAGTCGCTCAGGAAATGATAGATGATGTCGTCAATGACAACATTGCTCCAGCGCATCATAACGAGTGACGAGACATGGGTGTACAATTATGTATCGATATAAAGGCTCAATCATTCCAATGGAACCTTCCAAATGAAACAAGACTCAAAAAAGCACGCCAAGATCGATCGAATGTTAAAGTTCTTCTCACTGTTTTTCTTTCTTTTCGGTTATCGTGTTATTGTGTACTATAAATTTTTAAAGCAAGGTGTAAATCCGCATTCAGAACTCTTTAAATTAACACGTTGTAGACTGTTCGTTGTCACGTTGTGCGTTATGTTTTTATACATTGTTTTAATATTCTATGTACCGTTTAGAGCAGTTATAAATTAGTGGGTTACGAATAACCCGAAATCTGTGTGTCTTTAAACCAACTACATGGCTTCGTAAAATATTTTCTATCTATTATCGTTTTTATAATTCTGCTGTTCTAGATTTTAATTAACTAAACCTAATTACCTAAATTGATCATATTTACTGCCCGTCTTTGTAATTTTGAGCAAGATTTGTTAATGATGACATTGTGCTAGGTTATGTAAAGGCATAAAATATCTACGATGTCTCTGATAGACTGCGATAGCCAATGTGTTTATATGTCTGTCTCTTTAAAACAACTCACAAGCTATAAGTTTAGAAAATTTTCCACAATCCACAACGAACAACGTATTAAATTTAGAGGTCTGAACGGTTTCACCTCTTACTATATGTCAAACTTGGTAGTGACAATCAACAGAGTACAAGATACAGTTTATAAGCTATTGATTTAAGAGCTCTGGATACGGCTTTACAATTACTAAAGAAAACTATTTGAGCTTGGTGCGTGAAGCAATTCGTATAAAATGGAAAGATTTATGGAAGGACAATTCTTGGAAATTGCATATTTTGCACTCATACGTCATTTCTTGTTCGAGATTTTCTGCCCAAAAATAGCCACAATGTGTAGCCAAAAAAAGTGAAAGGACAACGTTTTACGATCATTGAAGAAATAAAAGCAAAATCGCAGGAGGATCTGAACGATATACCAAAACATGCGTTTCATAAGTGTTTTGAAGACTAAAATAAATGGTGGCATAAGTGCATTATATCCGATGGGGGCTATTTTGAATGGCACAGTATAAAAATTGATGAATAAATAAATATCGTTTTATAAATTAAAAATTGCACGAACGTTTTGATCACACCTCGGGATAAGTGTGAGTTTGAATTTTATTTATGTTTACTTTCTTCTATCACGTGGAAACGTCACGACAGATTTTTTAATTCGATCCTGTCTTGTGTCCTAGTTCTTGCATCATTCCAGGGGATGTCCCGTCCCTCTACCGCTATTCAAATTTCATCGCTCCATTCTTTTCTTGGTCTTCCTTGACGTCTTCTTTCAGAAAACATGGCTTCATATACCTTTTTCGTGGTCCTACCTTCGTCTATTCTCTGAATATATACCATTTATTCACAATACCATCTCAATTGAACTTCCTTCATAATTTCTTTTACTAGTTTGTTTCACTGTTGCCAACTCGTGGGAAATTTCCCATAACGAGGAAAAAATAGGCACTATTTCTTGTGTCTAAATCTAAAAATCGGGGGAAATTTCAGAATTATCTACGATATTAATAAAAATAATGATAAAAGCAAATACAGGGGAAAAAAATACATGAAATTTCTGTGTCGTATAACTTTTGAACTTGTAATAGAGCCCTGTGTACGAGTTTTCTTATGGCAACACTTTTTATGCAATATTTTGGGACTTCCCTGTTTCTTTACATTTAGTTGTAATATCTACATTGATAAATTACGTCAAAACAAAGAAAAGAAACAGGATTGGCGACAAAGTTCTCAATGCAGTTTTAGTTTTTAGGTCGAGTTTCCAGGCTAAAGATATTAACTGCACAAAATTTCGAGTGACACACCGACACCTAGACCTTCACAAGACACACACTTTATACCAGTAAAGAATGTTTTATATTAATTTTTTTTCGTTACCGTAATTTTTTTTTCCCTCTTCACTTTTAAAATAGTTATGACAACTTTTTTTTGCTATTCATTTTGTTACGCTCTACTTAAAATTGCATAATTTTGCATTGTGGGAATTTTTGTCCGTTTGTGCAAAATTTTGTACCTTGCTGTGGGAATTTTCTTCACAAAGTTTTGACAACACTGGTTTGTTCCCAGTTCTCTATACTCCACATTTCTTATTAGGTCCCATTTTTAAAGAACCTCATACCACTGCTTCTTATTCTGCTTCCAAATTTCTCCGATGTTGTCCAAGCCTCTGACCCTGTTAATATTGGAATGGTCATCTTCTCAAAGACCTGGACTTTGACTTCTGTCGGAATTCCTTTTTCGCTTAGAAGGAAGTTTTAGAGGTTTGCAATAGCTTATCAGCAGAACACACTCTTAAACTGCTCGACCTGTTGAACCGTTATTAAATGAAAGCAAATAATAATTAAATGTAAAACTATATTAACACAATATTTATTTTTATTATGTGGTTTTAATATATCTGAAAAGGGTTTTAGGATAAATTGTTTTTCAATCAAATTATTTCGAAAATTGTTTCTTATAGTCTTGTTTATTAATCTGAAGTTTACATGTAGTGGTTTATTATTATCTTAGTATTCATT
The DNA here is from genome assembly GCA_963971575.1 of Liopterus haemorrhoidalis. Lineage (NCBI taxonomy): Eukaryota > Metazoa > Arthropoda > Insecta > Coleoptera > Dytiscidae > Liopterus > Liopterus haemorrhoidalis. The sequence continues at coordinate 50,467,690 of OZ020611.1, forward strand.
TATCTTTGCAACTTGTAAATTTTTAGATAGAATGAACTTGATTTTTGTATATTGACTTTGAATAATTTTGACCCGCGACTTTATCAACGGAAGACAGTAATCGAATTCTCATTTTCTTGATGACAGTTAATTTTCCCGACGACAGAGAATAATATAATTTAGCTTAAGTTCCGAAGAAAACGGCTCCGCTGTCTACCTCGTTTGGTTTTTGACGTAGTATTCTACGACTAAGTAAAAATATAAGTAATAGGAAAATGCATGCTACGGTTTCCATCAGATGTAGATGGACGTAGACGTAGAAACGCTAACGTAGACTATTCATATTTTTATATTTCACGTCTACATTTTTACGTCCGGCCAATAGGAAAGAATGATAGAAAATCACAAAACATACTCAATATGTCGTATGTAGATAGATAGAACCAGTCAACATTTGTTGGGTTCACGGTATTGAAATAAGGGAAATAAATAATTACCATGGTTAGATTATTGTTTAATAATGAATATATATTGTTCAATATATAATAGATTAACTAATTGTGGAAACTTTTCGGCGTACAGGGCAGCAGCGTGTGGACTGCACACGGGCGACACAACAAATGGGCGGAATTTGGGTTCGATTCTATAGATCCGTACTAGGCTATCTTATGAAAACTTACGCACAGGCGACATTCCGTTCGATTCTAGAAAATCCGGTCTTATGTATGTTTGTACACGGGCGGCTGATACCAACGCCACGGCCATGGTTGCAAATTCGGTGTAAACTACCATCGTGCTTTAGATATTCTGTGTTTATGACATTGTTTGCGAATAATTAGCATAACAGTAACAATAAAAATTGCTAGCATTGCTAAATCGTCGTCCTTATTATTTGACGAATACATGTTATTCGACACTTTTTAAGAAACTTCTTTTACAAAGAGGTTAACTTAAAGAGTTTTGACACGATATTCTAAGTTTATTGGAAACCAAAGCAACAAAATCTACGTTCTACGTTCTACGTTTTATTTCTACGTTCTACCTCTACGTCAATTGGAAACCATCCTTTAGATCCTGGCTACACCACAAGATGCCACTTATAAGACGCTAAACTTGGAAGAAAAGTTGCCATCTTTGGTCGCTTGGTATTTAGAATCGACACCCTGTACACTCTATATTGTACTAATCGCTGTTTCTTCCCTTTAAATTGTCTGTCACTAACTTGTTTTTTTTTTGGTTCGATCAGTCTCTTTCTTTTTACCCAGTATTCCAAAATTTTCATTCGTACTAAACAAAAATATCTTTATTTATTTTTCATTTAAATCGTTACTTAATAATAACAGTTTATTGTTTAATTTTAGTTACAGTTATTTATATTAGTTTTAAAATTTTCCATTGAAAAATAGAAAGTACCTTTAAAACCTGTTTGTTAATATTTACAAATGTAGGAACATTAGTGAATAAGTCTTGCATTTTAATGAGAAAGTACACACATTACATTTGTTAGTTCTTCCTACTTAAAACCTTACTCAATGACCTCTTAAACTTGAAGTTCAATATTAAGTGTCCTTAAACTTTTTACTTAAGAATATCATTGCTGCAACAGAAAAACAAAGGCTTATGTTTTTCTTAATCGGTTAGTAAATCATATAAAAACTATTTAAGTATAGAGGAATTTCATAAATTATGTATAAGATACATTATTTATTGAATTGAAATTATAAAAATGATTGAAACATGATTGAAACATATCGTTTCATAATTGTTTTGTTTTTAACGGGCAGGTAACTTATGTAAGACGCAACATTTGTTTTCACTTTTAGTATTTCTAATCTAACATTAGTTATTTTAAAGGTTATCTACGTAAAAATATGTTTAATCTTTAAACAATAAAAAATCAGTTGAACGAAAAATATGCAAGATTGTTTTTACGTATTATAGTATAAACACGATTATTTGGAACAAATTGTGGGATATTAGTTGGAAAATGTCTACAATGAAGTTAAAATTTACGCAGATAGGCGTTTCCAAGGCTGGTCCCATACATAGGTGAGGAGGAAAAGCAACTGCCTCAGGCACCGAATTGGTATAGGTGTCAAAATAGCAATCTATATTTAATATTACCAAAAGAAATGAGAAATCCGCAAGAAATATTAAATTATGTTTCTGGAAATTATTCTCCGGTTTATTATATAAGCAAGTTAAAATCTTAACATCAAAAACCCAATTTCAAACGTAAATGCTATTCGTTAAGCATTTTTGTGTTAAAATTTTAACGCCGTAATATTAAAGACCGGAAAATGTTAGGCCAAGTGGGATAATTTTTTTAAATTAATAACATTAACATTATAAATATACTACGAAATTCATATTTCAGACGAACTCCTGTTTGGTATTATAGAATATATGTATGTAAAATGTATTGGGTTGATGCAAAATTAACGACAATTTTTTTTTTTTATTTTTTATATTCAATTTATTATAGGGTCATTCCATGTCAAGTGGTCTGATTTCAGAGAAGTGCCCTGCTCGACCATCACGGATTTCGATGAAATTTTGTATGGACATTCACACATGTCTCCAACGAACATTGGAAAAGTTTTACGTTCATCCATGCAATACTTGCTGAGATTTAGTAATTTGTTTGACCCCATACTGAAGCCTTCGACGGTATGACTCCGAGATTTCTGCAACTTTGAGACGCAGTATCTCCGGCAATATTTTGTTGAGAGAAACAAAACTTTGCCATCTTGTACAACTTTTTGCGCTCTATTAAACAAAATAATAAACAAATCTTCATGAGCGATATCCGTGAAGAAAATTTGAAGCAAACTTGGCAAAAAAATTTGCGGCTCGGAAAAATTTTAAAGTTTGGCTTTTTATACCTCTGGACGTAAAGGTACGATAAACGTGAAATTTTGCACATAATAACTTATCAATACAAGGTATTCGAATATTAAATTCATTCTCCTAATATTTTTCATTAGTTCAGGAATTGAGTGTAAAATTGATGATTTTTTTTACAAAACACTTTTACAAAAATATACCTTCTGGAAACTTTTTAAAATTATTTTCATTAGAAAGAGCATGTTTCAAACCCCCTAAGAAAGTAGAGTTGGTTTTTCATCGCTGACATATAAGGCCTTAGAAATAGGAACAAACTTGAGGACGTTTCTATCACAAGTTGCTATCGCAATATCGCATGCATTCCATTATTTTTCATCTTGTTTGTTTTATACAGACATTATAAGTACCTAAATTGCGTTGGTCCATAGTGACATTGTCACTACCAGTTCAGAAACTTCAACCAGTAAGTCCATCGCCATAGGAGTCACGCCCGATAGTCGTGCAATACCAACCACGGGTGGGTTTCTTGGTTGAGGATCCTAAGCGTATAGTTTGGTTTCTTCAAGGTTCCAAAGCCTTGTGTGGGTATCTGTCCGGTTCCCAAGCCAACGATTGGGCAGCTTATCCTAGGTTCCTATGCATAAAGTGGGTATCTTACATGGTTCCCAAGCCGAAGTCCATAATGTTTGTATGAATTGCCAAATTCCAACGATTGCTTATTTATTATTGAATTTAAGAGCCACGTTCTTCAGTGTCACTTCTGGGAATTGATACTGTCGACCTGACGAAGTAACTGATGGTGCTGGAAGAGCCGGGCCTTGCGGATGCATAAATTTTACCAAAGGATCATTTTGTTCGATGGAAATTTCTATAATATTGCGTACCCATCACTTATTGTCATAAATGCAGGCAACATACCAACCGGGAAATAGTTCGGCCAATTTTAAATTAGGATCGACAGAATTGGAAATTTCCAATATTCAGAATTATTTCCCGGTTGTTATTTTGCTAAAAATGTGCTAAACATACCCTATTTTCGGTATTTTCACAAAAATCATCAACTTTACACTTAATTCCTGAAGTAATGAAAAATATTAGGAGAATGAAATTTTATATTCGAATACCTTGTATTGATAAGTTATTATGTGCAAAATTTCACGTTTATCGTACCTTTACGTCCAGAAGGTATAAAAAGCTAAACTTTAAAATTTTTTCGAGCCGCAAACTTTTTTGCCAAGTTTGCTCCAAATTTTCTTCACGGATATCGTTCATGAAGATTTGTTTATTATTTTGTTTAATAGAGCGCAAAAAGGTGTACAAGATGGCAAAGTTTTGTTTCTCTCAACAAAATTCTGCCAGAGATACTGCGTCTGAAAGTTGCCGAAATCTCGGAGTCATACCATAGAAGGCTACAGTATGGGGTCAAACAAATTACCAAATCTCAGCAAGTATTGCATCAGTGAACGTAAAACTTTACCAATGTTCGTTGGGGACATGTGTGAATGTCCACACAAAATTTCATCAAAATCTGTGATGGTCGAGCAGGGACCACCAGACCACTTGACATGGAATGACCCTATAACAAAAAAATTTCTTTATGGAGACGCTCGACCTGAGCCAGATAGACGTCGCTGTTGCTGTTGAATTGCCGCTTGCCGTTTTATTTTTTCCGGAATTCGCTACTATTGACGCTCATCATCTTCATTCCACCAAAAGCAAATGCCGTTGCAATGATCTCCCAATGGATGATTCCGCTTCTATTCCACCATACGCACTACATTGCCTTCTTACTATGGGCACCTTTTGCTATTCCTTTTTGCTATTCGGTGTTACACCCAGAGATACGCAAACTTTCTTTTGATGTTTTTGAAGAGCAACCACGATTCATCATCAGTGACAAGATTCTTCAAAAATGACGATTGCTCGTTTCTCTGCAGTAATTCGGTAAAAATTCGAACTCGATCGGCTTTGTTGTTGTCGGAGAATTCGTGAGGCACCCATCCAGCCAATTTCCACACTTTTCCATGCTTTTTTAGGCGACAGGCAATCGTGGATTGGTCGACATTGAAGTCTTCGGCCAGTAACCGGGTTGTCATGCTATTGTCCTCTTCCACGGCTGACAAAAGTGTCTGATCGTCGAAATCCGATGGCCGTCCTCTTCCTTCATCATCCTTAAGGCCTGTGTCACCCGATTTTAACTTGTGGAACCATTTTTCAACTTGTTTTTGACTGATTGTTCCTTTGCCGAAAAGCTCGTTGAGATCGCGAAATGACTGTGCCGCTTTCCATCCTTTCTCGAAGTGGTAGAACATTATTTGACGAACATGAATATGATTTTCGACACGAATTTTTTTCTCACCTAAAAGCAGAAGAAAATTCCTATAATTATTAAATAAAGCAAGCGCCATTTTTCAACACAAAATAAAAACTCCAAAAAAATCGTTATTTATTTTACATCAACCAATAATTTTAGTAAAATTAAATATAGCGGTAATGAATAATCAAGGTTAAAAATTAGGTCTCAAAATCGTTGTAATCGCTTAAATTGCAATATTTTTTCTTAATTTCACTTGACTTCTCCTGGGAGGAGGGCCCGTTAAATACCCATGGCCTAGGGCCCTTACAATTCATAAGACGGTCCTGAGAAGACAAGTGCTTCAATCAGATTCTGAGTTTTTGTCTGCTTCAGCAGTTGTAGTTCCTAGTACCCTCTCCAGCGCAGATGAAAATTTGAATTCCAAGAGTAACAATAGAAAAGATGAAGAAGAACACATTAAGCAAGAGGGAACTCCTAATGGCGAGAACTCAGCTGAAATAAAAGTGGGCAAGTGGATTGTAGTGAAATTTGCAGGAAAAAATAATCAAACATTTCATTCGTCAAGTAACAAGTGTTTTAGACAAAGATATTGTAGCAATAAAATATCTGAACATATTTGCATCTTACGAAAATTCCTTTCCGGAATACAATTTGCAAGTTGGTCAGCCCATAATACCATTGTTGTCTGGCCATGCTAAAATTTGAATACCATCTGATATAAATGATGAAATTGGTTGCAAAAAGTATTGCCGCAATTTAAATTACTTCATTATCTTCTACTTCCTAAACCTATAAAAACAAAAATGCAAAATCACCCAATAATTAAATATCCAAAACTAACAATTATTTGTATATAAAAACCATTTAAAATAATATAGTATGACACAATATACATGATTATATATCTCGAGAATCATGCAAATTACAAAGAATCAGTGAGGCTTCTGTTTTGAAATAAGAAGTTAAACGGAACTTGGTGCAAACGAAGATCTCAGATATTTTTTCAGAGTTGCCCGTGGCCTTCGGTTTACAAACCAGTTGTCTTTTGTTTTCCTGTTCAACAGGTTAATTTATACCAAAATAAATGTTAGTTGAAGTTAAGACGCAGATATTGTTCAACAGTATTGTTGCTTCCACAGTATTCTAGAATGAATTTTCAAATTGTCGACATTCATTAAATTGAAAGATTATACACGTATATATAATAGTTACTCAATGTTGGCTACTTAAACAAAAGGGTTCTGAATGCTGAATTGCCTACTACGATTTTATATTGTACAAAACGAAATTTGGATTCGTTCGTTTCTCTATTCAATTTTTTAATACACATTTGATATATCTTACCTTTTAACATCATCGGTATGTCAATGCCTTTGGCATTGTTCTTCTACATTATACAACACCACGACAGCGGCGACGAAGTACACCATTTCTCCGGTAGGCAGAGAGAAAAGGGTTATTACGGCAGTCCTTGCCACGATATCCGTACACCCAGTCTAACCTGAGCCGAGAGCTGGGTGGCGACAGCTCCCAGCTGAGGTGATGTCAAATCCTTCCATCATCGGTGTAGGTGCATACAGGATGATTGGTCGACCACGGAGGAACATCCTAAGGGATCCTTCCTCCTCATTGTAGGTGGCATCACGTGTGCTGCAAAAAATAAAATTCAATAAATACAGGATGTTTAGTTTTAATATCGTCAGGAAACATGTTCAGTACATTAGTAGAACTTCAAAGAAAGGGTGCGTACGTATCAAAGAACCTCACACGCATTATATTGTCATTCACTGTATATGATGACTAATCCTTCGATATAAAAGAGATACTTCAGAAAAGCGCCCTGTGCCACCTCAAATGACGGTGTACAACGAGTAATATTAATAAATAAAAGATATTGAAAATTAACCGCACCAGTCATCGCTTCAGAATTTTATTTTTACCGAAAACGAGAAATAGCAGTGAGTACTATAAACTCCCGATTGCAAGATGGGAAAATCGTCATGATTACTGTAGGAAAACCGTTTATTCGTAGGGCTAACGGGGCGAAACGGCTTCAATGGGCACACGTGTTTCAGAACTGGCAAATAAAAGACTGGAAACAGGTTTTTTTGATAATTGAATGATTTTTTTTTTGTATAAATCGAAGATGTATTTGTACAAGAAATATCAGTGAAGGTCAAGGAATAAAAAAATATATATATCCTGGATTGTATTGTCTCTATCATAAAAAATCGGCTGTGGCCACCACAGGACCGACCGCCATCACAAAGTACTTGTATAAAATATATTCTAGCAACAGAGTAGTTATATAATACGTTGACAATTTCATAATGTGTATTTATAATTTACGACAACCATGGAAACGTACCAGTATACACACAAAAAAAAATGTCTCAATTAAAAGTTGTTAGTTATTGCTTTTAAGCAATTTCAGTTAAATAATTTTTTTCGAAATATTTCTCTGTTGTGAAATATTCGCAAAAATCTTAAAACCGACATGAGTAAACTTTCATTTCTAGTTAACCGATTTTTACCAAAAGTTTATCAACTCGTACCATTGCTGTCAAAAGCTTAAATATGAAGTTTTATAAAAATCCTTTAATCCGAATTTGCTCTGCACGTTTACACAGACCGACGGAAAGACAGACAGACAGATAGACAGACATCATACTAAAAACAGTCAAAACGTTATGTATGGACCTCAATAAGTGGAGATCCATCGAAATCTCGAAATTTTAAAATCGGTATGATCACAATACCTTCCTTATTTATATATGTTGGCGGTCGGTAAAAACAGCAGAAATTCGGTACTTGTTTGGGGATATTTTTCCTTTGCTGGGACAGGTGATTTGTCCAAAAGAATACGATTTTTAGAATTGAAGTTAATGTGAAGAATTAAATTTGTAAATATTAGAAAATAATGCCACACTTTCAGGACTGCACTTAATAGGGTCAAATTTTGCAGTAGTACATGAATATAACTCAAAAGTAACGGCATTGGTTTGCAGCAACTAATCAAGTACTGAAGAGGAAAATAATATACTTAGGGTGACATGCCCGCTACAGAGGCCAGACAAACCTAACAAACCTAACAAACGCAACAAATCGCGTCAAAGGAAGCTGCAAACGTTAAATCGTTTGTACCGCTAAGCAAGGGCACAGACATGAGTTCAATTCCTACTTATGTCAAATAATTTGTGTAAAAATATTTATACTAATTACAGGTTCTGCTTAGCTGTTCGCAACCGGCTATAAGCTGTAGGTGCTTTTCTGTGCATGTTAAAAAAATGGACGTAATACTGAACATATTACTAATTAATGTATATATTCCGTTAATGTATTCCATTACATAAAAAATACGAACTAATAGATCCAAATAATTACCGTCCTATACATTACTTCCTGTTTTTCTCTAAAATATTTGAAAAAACTTCTTTTTAATCAAATAATGAACTTTGAATCCAATAATCTCTTTAGTACAACACAGTTTGGTTTTACAACAAATAAATCCACAATAGATGCTATTTTTGAATTAATTTTTCAAATGTCCAAATTTTTTTAAGCTTAAAAGTTTTTCTTGGCTAATTTTTGTGTATTAAACGCACATGCTTCACGCTCATATGCTCTCGCACTTGCTTCTTTTGACTGTTTATCTCCTGATATACTATTGCTAAACTTTCAATGTATGGTTTCAATCATAGTAGCGGTTTACCTATAGAAATACACTTTACTAATAGGAAACAGTTTGTTTGTATAGATAATTGTGTGTCAAGCTCGCTACAACTTAGCTATGGAGTACCATAGAGTTCAATTTTAGGTCCATTACTATTTCTATTTTTCTTTAAGGATTTCTTTTTTGCTAATGGGACTAAATTCATTTTATATGCTGACAATTTCCTAATAATCAGATCATTGTCACTTGAATACTTGCAACATGTTGCAAATGATTATTTAGTAGTAACAAATTGAAAATAAAATATTTTTAATTATTTTTTATTTTATTATACTACGAGCTACAGAAAGCTCAAGAATACCTAAGGATGCTAAAGTGTTTAAAGCAAAATAAAAGGCACTTTGAATAAAAATACTTTACTTTGAAGTAGTTATAGAGAATATAAGTTTCCGTAAACCGAAAAAAATATTAAAAATATCTTTAAGTAAATGTTGTTTCTTTTCAAAAGCTCCAGAGATACACAAAACGAAATACGTTCCCCTTAAAAAATCAAAGTTGTCTTGGATATCCTGTACTTGCAGTTCGTTTCGGAAATTGTCAATACTTCAATTCGAATTTTTGGGTTTTCTATGTTTCAACACAAATCGTATTCCCTCTATCTTGAGACACACTGTATTTATACAACGTTTAATTTAAAAAAAAAAATGTGTAATTTAAAATTTTTGAAAGGAATTAGTTTTTTAAGTAGTAAAGCCGTTGAAACCTTCATTAAAGAACAAATATTTTAAATGTTTTTAATTTGTCATGTTTCTTGTTAAGAAAAAAATAATTATAACATTGTATCTCAACCTCTTACCCAGAGGGTTTGGCCTAAAAATAATTCATATTTATGTAGACCGGAATAGTACGCTCGAATTTTGTAATGTAAAAATTATCACATAAGATATCGATTTATTTATTATAATTTTTTCAAAAGGATTAAGACAGTATTTAATTAATAGAGCTCGGATATAATAAGGCGTATGCAAACATCATTCGAGTAAAGAGCCAAATAATTATCAAGAATATTATTTTTTCTATTCAGTGTCAAAATTAATTGACTGCACGTTTATATTATTGGGACCTATACTAATCTTTTAATTTTAGATTAATATTATTATTGATTTGTAAAATTCATTAATATACGTTCTCTATATAAAGTAAAACCTAGAAGTCACTGCAAAAATTTATTTATGAAATGTAACATCCTTCCTTACACTTCCATCATTGTATTTACTTAATGTTTTATTCCACACTAAAGAAACCGTTAGTGTATTTACCATATGTAGTATGGTTCATAGCTATAATACCAGACGTCATGCAAATATTAGATTATCTAAAATGTTACCGATTGCAGTTAGAGAACTGAAAACATCACAGTTTAAAAAATGTCTCAAAACTTTTCTGGTAAACAAAGCTTTTTACAGTGCTGAGGAATGTATCTATTGTAATAAGAATGAGGTGATGAATTTTATGTGATTCTATATATTTACATTGAATCACTTATCTATGCAATGTATTATTATTGTTCTATTTTTGACGTTGTTATGTACTAAATTTGTGTCCCAGCTACTAAATAAATACTCTACTAAATATTAAATACTAAATATACAATGATGGCCATTAATATACCTAGCAACTTTTGTTCTACATCAATTTTCCTTTTAAGAGAACAACTGACAAAGTTTAGCTTGTGCCTACAAATAACTTACCAATAATGTTTATTTCTTGAATATTTCTATATATTTTTATTTCACTCTTTTACAAAATATACAGGAATATAGAAAAGAAGTTCTTGTCAAAAAATAGCAACTTGTCTTGGCTCCATGATCATTTTAAAGATCAGTGTCAATTGAAGTCAACGACCTCTGCTGTAATCGGCTTTGGATAAGGTAAGCGAAAAATGTTTGCAAAATCATTCGAACGTAATGCCGGGTTTACATTGGTAGAGTAACAGAGCTAGTAACTAGCGCAAGTACTAGGCGCTTTACTCTACTATCTTATTTTCAGGATAGTAGGTGTTCATACACAATTGACATACATATCTTATTTTCTGGATAGTAAGTGTCAAAACACATTTGACATCTTCACTGTGATTTTGTAGTGAAATTATCTTTTTGCAAAACATAGTTTATGAATGTGGATATACATCGTCGCCGGCGTGATGCCATTAAAGAAGTGGTATTTTGAATTACATTCTTGTGGAGGAAATAATTGATTGTCTTATTGAAGTATTCGGTACAGAATATAAGCCTAAACAAAAATGGGTTAAAAAATGGATTGATAGAAAAACTACCCATGGCGCATCAGTCCTTCTATTTCGTGAATTAGCCGTGGAAGATCAAAAAGAGTACAGACTGTGTTTAAGAATGACACCAGATGATTTTAATAGACTATTAAGTTTAGTTAGTCCATTAATACAACGAACTGATACACTAATAAGGGATGCGATTCCAGCAAAAATAAAATTGGACTTAACGCTTTATTTCCTAGCCACAGGAAATAGTTATTGTAGTCTACAACAGTGTTTCTCAACAGATGGTCCGCGGACCACCAGTGGTCCCCAGAAAAATTTTAGTGGTCCGCGAAATTTTTTATATGTGTTTTTTGCAGTTTTATTTTTAATTTATTTTGCACATTTTTTATGTAAATAGTTTATATTTTGTTTATTTTCTGTAAACTTTCTGTGATTTTCGACAAATAAAATAAATGTGTTTAGTAGTACATTAAATATATTTGTTTTCATGCAAAAAATAAACCAACAATTATTATTAGTAGTCCGCGTTAGAAAATTATATATTATTCTGGTCTACGGTGCGTTTTTGGTCGAGAAACACTGGTCTACAACATATTTTTCGTGTATCAAAGGCAGTTATTTCACAGATGATTTCAAAAATCATCAATTAATAAATCAATGTTACGTAATTTATGTAAATAAATTGTAACTTACCTGATATGGGTTTTTTTCTATTTGTTATTTGTTATATTGTCTACAGGTTACCGCTTGCCGTCAATTTGAAATGAATCAATTTTGCGTAGTGGGAGAAAAGACAGTAGCTAGTAAATACGTCGACGAGCTAGCTGCTATCCTAGCCCAACTACTGGCAGCTATACTAGTCACAATGTTAACTGTTTACACAGGGATAGTAACTAGTTGCTAGTTACTTGCGCTAGTTACTTGCGCTAGTTACTAGCTCTTTTACTCTACCAATGTAAACCCGGCATAAGATAGCATAGCTGTGGTGTAGTTCAGAGTAGGTTGGGCAACACAAACGAACACACCTTCAGTCAAGCCCTGTCAACTTTTTGCATTACATTGGTGTAACTAGTTTTGCATAACCACTAGGTACAAAATGGCATCTTGAGTTAATTGCAACAAGAATTTTATAGCAAATATTGCGTCCATATCCTGTGATGGATGCAATCTTAATGTACATGCAAAGTGCGCTGGATTGTCCTGAGATGCTGATTGTCAAGAGAACTGATGCCGACTGCATGTTTCAACATGTGTAGGCTTGCATCAATGTTTGTTTACAATAGGGGATACGCATAAAATTTGTATTTCCTTAAAACTTACATTATTTTGATATGTTAATGTTAGTTATGTCACCTAACAAAACAAAAATCACATTTTAATTAACATTATAGCCAAATTTTTTAATTAAAATATTGTAAATTTGAAATATTCCGAGCACGGGGCGAAGGTTGCCGAGTAGAAACGACTGAGTATGACGTCAAACGATAGGGTTTTCAAATCACAGATACAGACAGCTACAACATAATCTTCACACGTGTGTGTATTGTATTGTTCGAGAGTTTTGTATTTGTTTTTAAACAATTTTTCACGTATTTACTATTAAAATGGCAGATAAAGATTTTGTTAGGGCTCAGAGTGATAATTTACCCAACATTGATGCATTTATGCACACAACATAAAGTTTACTTTTTTCTGAAATATCGGTTTTATTTCGCCTCATAGTTTTCAGCCACAAATTTCGCCTTTTCTGTTGTTTTTCGCCATTAGGTAATGATATAAATAGTTTTTTTGGATTTCTAGTTGAACTAATTGTGCACATCGGTACTGAACAATATTTTCGATAATGTTTCGAAGTATTGGGGCCTGGATATTCCATATTTTAATATAAAATTTAATTCGGTAAACATGTATAAATTGTTTTTATAGAATTAAACTTTATTTTAATTAAAATCACTCTCCTTTACATAACCTATAAAAGTTACACAAACAAATAATTCACAACAGACTATGTTCGCTGCATAAACAACCGTTCGCTGGATTGGCTAGTAGTCTCATGCGTCAGTTAGAAAGGATTATGACGTCACACGTCGTTTTCGCGCGCTACATACATTTTTGATTTTTTAAAGCCTTCAAATTAAAAAAAAATAAATTAAAAACTGTTTTTTATGTTTATATACAACAAGAGGAATATAATAAAAAAATAAAAAAAAATCATGCCTATCCCCTATTCTTGGGCGAATTTTATTTAATAGGTATCAAAAATGACGGTCATACATTCTTAAATAATTGTAATAATCTTTTGGTTCATTTATTTTTTATTCACTCAATAATCTGCAATTAGAATAAAAAATTTTATCCTTAAGCCAATTTTTACACCACTTCCTTTTCGGCTTCTTTGATTTTTTAATTGATACACCAATTAAGGCAATTATCACTGGCAATAGTAAATCACTATTCATGTATATATTTTATTCAAAACCGGTGACAGTGAAACAAACGTCGAGCTGTATACTAAACATAGCTGTGTTCAATCGTCTACTCAATGTTTTCCATCGGGGCATGCTTCAGTAGTGTGTGTCCAACAGCCAGTGATGCCTCCTGTTTCATGATGCCTTGGAATCGATGCCGTGAATCGGTGCATGTCTCATAGTGTACGGGGGGGGGTATATGTATGCCTTCTCGAATACAAGCTGTAAACTGGGTGCAAGAATGCACGCTCGTAATTGATTCGTAATTTAAGTATTAAATAATCATTGTTTTGGTATTTTTTTAAAAATATTTTAAAATTAAATTTCATTCTACTGTTTTTGTATATTCATCATTTTCCATAGTTTTCTTTGCATATCATTTATCATAATTTAATCCATTTTGACTCTAGACACAACCATGTACCCCATTTGTATCACTATGTTAATTATATTTTGTTTAACTGGAAAAAAGAGAATTACGTTGTAATAAAATAAGTAGTTTAGTTTGATTATACTGTTTTTCTTGTATTAAAATTGTATTTGTTTAGAGGTATAGAAATTATTTTTTTTGCTCCTCATTTATTGTTGCACCCAGCCCGCAAACCCTAGAACCGGCTCTGTCTGCAATCTACACGTGCGATCTACTTATTATTCATGAACCAAATATCCACAAATGAACCCAAAGGTAAATAATTCTTTGTTTATTTCCATTATTAAATGTTTGAATAAACAATATGGTTAGAGATTTTGTAATTTTGAGGAGTGGCGAGACGAGATCTGCAAATAATGATTTGTATTTATCGAGGTCTGTGTCTGTTGATACACATTGAAAAACTAGGTGTGGGTTTACTCTAATCTTTTAGCATTATGTTACAATGTAATTTAAAAAAAAATCATTTTATTTGAATAAAATTTAGATCTGATCATCGAATTACAAGCTATTCCAAACGTTTAGGCGGAACTAAATGGGAATATCTTTTTTTTTAGGTTGTCACGAGAAGGGACCTTGCTTGGGTTATTTTATGTTACACGTTTGGTATGTGAAAATTTAAAATTCAAACAGTGAAACATTGGAAACGAATGACATATGTCAATAATAAAATACTTTGTTACATATTTTAATGACAAAAAAATAATTAAATGTGAAATTTGTGTTACTAATGACACAAAAAACCAAAATATAAAGAAAATGACTTTTAAAATGATATTAACCCTAACAAAAAAATGTTTATTGTAGGTATGATTTACAAAGCTTAAACAAAACGGCCAAAAAGCACGATTCAAACGATGAAAGTAACCAGATTTCAAAATCTAGTTCCGCCTAAACGTTTGGAATAACCTATATCAGGGGTCGGCAACCTGCGGCTCTTTTAGAAAATTTTATGGCTCTTTGAAAATTGGCTGAATTTTCTGTCTTTACTATACAGGTTTTGTATTGTTCAGGATATTTTACGGTGCAATTCACGCCCGGTAATTCCCAGAGTTACTGCATATTCACTTTAGAAGAAGTAATTTGTTCCAAAAAAAAGTTATCTGTATTTGTGAATGATTTACGTGCAGAAACATTTTTACATTTTATTAATTTACAAAAACATAAGGGCAATAACAACGTTATTAATGCAATTTTTTTTGCACAAACTAAGGTTAATATGCAAGAAGCTTTTGGAGATAGATATAAAGAGTTTAGAAAATATAAAGCTACACTAGCTTTTTTGACAAAACCAATTGAAGCAGATATGCAGTAATTACATTTATCACCATTCCCATTGATTAATCAGGCACAATTTGAACTTCAATTATTGGATTTGAAATCCAAAGATTTATGGAATAATATATTCTTAAAACTTAATTCTAAACTGGAAAGTTTAGAAAGAGGAAAGTGCATTTTATCTTCCCAGCATAAGTGGACCGAAATTCACAATCTTCAAAATGTAGATAAATTTGTTGTCGAAGCTTGGAACCGTCTTGCACAATCGTTCAATCACTTAAAAAATTATGCTTTTGGACTACTGACAATTTTCGGATCCACATATTACTGTGAGCAAGTATTTTCACATATGAAATTAATACAGAGTTAGTTAAGAAGTAATCTTACTGACCTGAAACTTGAGTGCTGCCTTAAGTTAAAGATTACTGTATATTCACCAAATATTGAAGTCTTATCGAACATTATGCAGGACTCCTGCACTGTGCAGGAGCAATCGTCCCATTAAAAAAATTATTATATTGTAATATTCTGCCAAGTGCAATAGGTATAGGTAAATAAATGTATAAGTAAATATTCATTTATTGCAATACTTGATTATTTAAAAACAAATAAACACTTTTACGTTTTTTTCTTAAATATAGCATATATTTTTTAGCGGCTCTTTCATGGTATTATGTTTAATTTTCAATATAGATTTGGCTCTTTGTCACCGAAAGATTGCCGACCCCTGGCATATGTATGTATATATATATATATATATTTATTTATTTATTTAATAGTACAGCACGTAGCCATTATTAACAATAATAATACAAAACAAAACAAGAAAAGAAAAAATAAATATATATATATATGCAAGTATTGTGACGTTTGGGCTTACTTTATCTGCTGCCATTTTACTCATATTGCCCTAAGTTGTTTTTTTGGACTAATAAATTTGGATCGTTTTTTGTGCGAGAGTTTATGTCTATTATCAGTCTCATTTTGTAGTACGGAACTAACAGTAAAAGTTCATTTTTTATGTTCTATATTGACAATACATTTATAATATTGTCATAGTATTGGTTCACATGGATACAACAAAGTCTGTTTACACCACAACAGTCACCAAAGTAACCAGATCTAGTTTCGTATTACAAATTGAGACAGATTATATGTACTGTTTTATAGATCTTATGATTTTGGTGAATTTTGTGGTGTACACAGCCTTTGACGTATCCATGTGAACCAGTACTATGATAATATTATAAATGCATTGTAAATATACAATATAAAAAATGAACTTTCCTGTTTTTGCTGACCGGCGTAGCGTAGTGGTAACACATGTGCACTGCGTTGCGAAGGTCTCGGGTTCGAATCCCGTTCAGGCATGGAAATTTTCTCAAATTAAAAATTGTCCTGGCTAATTGCCACAGCAGTAAAGGCCATTAAAATAAAAAAAATAAACTTTCCTGTTACAACATATACCCAGTGGCGGCGTTAGCTCTTAAAATCTGGGGGGCAGGAAATTTTTTAGTAAAATTTGTGGGGGCCAAATACAAGTGATGATCTAAAAAAAAGTCCTCGCTTCTAAAATACATTTTTCTCCAAACAATTCTGGGGGGGGGGGGAACTGGAGCCAGAGTAGATGGGGGGGGCGGACCCTCGCTAGCGCCGCCACTGCATATACCTAAGTAATAACAACAAGCTAAGAGGAAAATTTTATTTCAATAGTTTGCACCTTTGAAATTGCATGTCATTTTGGTAACAAAAAATGTCACTATCTTAATATGTCATTCTATTTGATATATGTCATAATGAAATATGATATCTAAAGTTTGTTTCTTTGGTTCAGGCGGAACTAGATTTTCAATTCTAGTTACTTTTACCGATTGATTAAAGCTTTTGATCATTTTGTTCAGGAAAAGCCAACTTCAATATAAAAAAAAGCTAATGACAACTTGCAAAGATGAAAATTCCGGTTAGTTTCGCCTAATTGTTTAGAATAGACTGTAAATTATAATGATCATAACCAACAAATCTGAAGTCTGTTGTACAGCACAAGGAATATTGTTAAATGACATTTTAAGTCTGTTATACACTATAAAAGTATCCAAAATAACCAGAACTGGGTTGTTCTTGCAAAAGTGAACCCAATATAGTTCTGCTCAAAAGTTTGGAGTAGTCTTTAATTTCTATTTTATTTTACATTCCTGAATCTCAAATATTAAGTGATTTTTTTAATGTTGGCTAATCAGCCCAAAATATGTCAATTTATATTTCAAATGTCAAATTTTTATTGGAATCGATCTCAAAGTCCCATTCAATCATTAAAGGTCACTAGTTACACAAATATGTTAGACTAGCTGAGTACCCGTGCTTCGCTACGGTATACTGACGGACGCATTAGTGTAAAATCCTCAGTTTGTTTTTAAACATGTGTATGGGTAACCTTTGTAAGTAAAAACCTAGTCGATATTTCATCTGTCCTAACAGATATTGAGGAAACCATGAAAAAACATTATACCCTTTTACACTATATAGGGCTCGAACTACTGAGTAAAAAAAAAAAACTGTAAAACTTTTTAAACATTTTAGAAAGACATATATATGTTAAAAGGAATATTATAACTCAACAAACGAAGAAAATGCGAAGACTTTTATAATTCTTCTCTAGGGGTTGATTAGGGTATAATTTTGACATAACTTTATATTTTTATGGGTAACCTTTGTAAGTAAAAACCAAGTCGATATCTCAGTGGTCCTAAGAGATATTGAGGAAACCGTGAAATCACATTTCAGCCAATTTCACCCCCTTATAGACCGAATTTTGAAAAATTCCATATTAGTGGGTGCTTACGTCATGGAGGGAATATATTTCCCGAATGTCTGTATGTCAAGGGACGTTCTATCGAATAAAAATACCAATTTACCCCGTTAGGAATGAAATTAAAAAAACTGTAAAAACGCTCTCTAAATATTTTGAATAGAAACCTATGCACCAAAATGAAATGTTATAACTCAGGAAATACAAAGGTTTCTATAATTCAACCCGAATGTAGATTCACCCGTTTAGGAGTTGATTAGGGAAAAATCCTGAATAAAAAAAAATGTATGGGTAACCTTTTTAAGCAAAAATCAAGTCTATATCTCATTAGTCCTAAGAGATATTGAGGAATCCCTGAAATCAAATTGCATCCCTTTTCACCCCTTAGGGCTGGAATTTCATAAAACCCCTTCTTAGTGGGTGCTTACATCATGGACGGAATATAATTACCGAATTTCATGTCTCTATGTCCAAGAGATGTTCTATCAAAAATGAGTGTTATAACTCAACAAAGATTGGAACTAAGAAACTGGAAATACGAAGGGTTCAATTTAGAGGTTAATTAAGACAAAATTCTGAATTCCTATGTTCTTTAAACATTTGTTTAGATAACCATTGTAAGTAAAAACCAAGTCGATATCTGATTGGTCCTAAGAGATATTGAGGAATCCCTGAAATCATATTTGA
The DNA here is from genome assembly GCA_963971575.1 of Liopterus haemorrhoidalis. Lineage (NCBI taxonomy): Eukaryota > Metazoa > Arthropoda > Insecta > Coleoptera > Dytiscidae > Liopterus > Liopterus haemorrhoidalis. The sequence continues at coordinate 50,486,471 of OZ020611.1, forward strand.
CCCCCTTTTTAGACCCTTCGAGGTCAACTTCGAAAAATCTCTTATTGCTTCTCAGGTGCTTACGTCATGGAAAGAATATACTTTGCGAATTTCATATATCTATGTCCAAAAAACGTTCTATCGAATAAAAAAATACCCATTTACCCCTTTAAAGGTGAAATTTTAAAAAACTGTCAAAATTATTTCGAGGTATTTTAAAAAGACACCTATGTGCCAAAAAGAAACCTTATAACTCAACAAACACAGGAAATACGACGGGATGTAAAATTCACCCCGATTGTAGATTCAACCCTTTAGGAGTTGATTAGGACAAAATCCTGAAATAGGTTTTTCGGCATTTGTATGAGTAATCTTTGTAAGAAAAAACCAAGTCGATACTTTATTGGTCCGAAGAGATATTAAGAAATCCTTGAATTGACATTTCACTCCTTTGCACCCTTAAGGGATGCAATTTTAAAACACTGTCAATATTATTTGGAGATATTTTAAAAAGACACTTATGTGCCAAAAAGAAATATTCTAACTCAACAAACTCAGGAAATACGACAGCATGTTTAATTCACCCCGATTGTATATACACCCCTTTACGGGTTGATTAGGACAAAATCCTGAAATAAGTTTTTCGGCATTTGTATGAGTAATTATTGTAAGAAAAAACCAAGTCGATATCTTATTGGTTCTAATAAATATTATGGAATCCTTGAAATCACATGTCACCCCTTTTCACCCTTTGGGGCTGAAATTTTAAAAAACTGTCAAAACCATTTCGAAATATTTTAAAAATACTAAATCTGAAATAAGTTTTACGGCATTTGTATGAGTAATCTTTGTAAGCAAAAATTGGACCTAAGAGATATTAAGGAATCCTTGAATTCACATTTCAGCCCTTTTCACCCTTTAGGGACGTAATTTTGAAAAACTATCAATACTATTTCGAGATATTTTAAAAAGACACTTTTGTGCAAAAAAGAAATTGTATAACACAACAAACACAGGAAATACGACGGGATGTATAATTCACCCTGTTTGTAGATTCACACCTTCAGGGGTTGATTAGGCAAAATCCTGAAATAAGTTTTTCGGCATTTGTATGAGCAATCTTTGTAAGCAAAAACCAAGTCGGTATCTTATTGGTCCTAAGAGATATTAAGAAATCATTGAATTAACATTTCACCCCTTTTCGCCCTTTAGGGATGTAATTTTAAAAAACTGTTAATACCATTTCGAGATATTTTAAAAAGACAACTACGTGCAAAAAATAAATTTTATAGCTCAACAAACATATGAAATACGACGGGATGTATAATTCACCCCGTTTGTAGATTTACGCCTTTAGGGGTTGATTAGGACAAAATCCTGAAATAAATTTTTTGGCATTTGTATGAGTAATTATTGTAAGAAAAAACCAAGTCGATATCTTATTGGTCCTAAGAAATATTAAGGAATCCTTGAAATCACATGTCACCCTTTTTCACCCTTTGGGGCTGAAATTTAAAAAAAACTGTCAAAACCATTTCGAAATATTTCACAAATACACCTATGTGCCAAAAAGTAATGTTACATCTCAACAATCACAGGAAATACGACGGGATGTATAATTCACCCCAATTGTAGATTCACCCCTTTAGGGGTTGATAAGAACAAAATCCTGAAATTAGTTTTTCGGTATTTGTATGGGTAATTTTTGTAAGCAAAAAGCAGGTCGATATCTTATTGGTCCTAAGAGATATTAAAGAATCCTTGAAATCACATATCACCCCTTTTCAACCTTTAGGGGTGAAATTTTAAAAAACTGTCAAAACCATTTCGAGATATTATAAAAAGACACCTATGTGCCAAAAAGAAACCTTATAACTCAACAAACACAGGAAATACGACGGGATGTAGAATTCACCCCGATTGTAGATTCACCCCTTTAGGGGTTGATTAGGACAAAATCCTGAAATAAGTTTTTCGGCATTTGTATGGGTAATCTTTGTAAGCAAAAACTAAGTTGATATCTTATTGGTCCTAAGAAATATTAAGGAATCCTTGAAATCACATGTCACCCCTTTTCACCCTTTGGGGCTGAAATTTTAAAAAACTGTCAAAACCATTTCGAAATATTTTAAAAATACACCTATGTGCCAAAAAGTAATGGCACATCTCAACAATCACAGGAAATACGGCAGGATGTATAATTCGCCCTAATTGTAGATTCACCCCTTTAGGGGTTGATAAGGACAAAATGCTGGAATTAGTTTTTCGGTTTTGTATGGGTATTTTTTGTAAGCAAAAAGCAAGTGGATATCTTATTGGTCCTAAGAGATATTAAAGAATCCCTGAAATCACATATTACCTCTTTTCACCCTTTAGGGGTGAAAATTTTAAAAACTGTCAAAACCATTTCGAGATATTATAAAAAGACACCTATGTGCCAAAAAGAAACCTTATAACTCAACAAACACAGGAAATACGACGGGATGTAAAATTCACCCCGATTGTAGATTCACCCCTTTAGGGGTTGATTAGGACAAAATCCTAAAATAAGTTTTTCGGCACATGTATGTGTAATCTTTGTAAGCAAAAACTAAGTCGATATCCCATCGACCCGAAGAGATATTAAAGAATCCGTGAAATCACATTTCACCCCTTTTCGCCCCTTAGGGGTTGAATTTTGAAAAATCCCTTCTTAGTGGGTGCTTACGTCATGGAGGGAATATACTCTCCAAATTTCAAGTTTCTAGGCCCAAGGGTTCGGGCTGGGCGGTGATGAGTCAGTCAGTCAGGACACTTGCTTTTATATATATAGATTTGTTCTTAGAGAAATGAAAAAAATATCTCCATATTTTTCTGCTTTCCAGTTGGCATTATTGCTTTGTTGCTTAACTCCTCACGTCATTTTTGACAGCAGTTGTAGTTTTGTAGGTTGGGATTCACGTGGTTACTTAAATTTAAATTAAATCATATTTATATTTATTTCTAAATCTGAATAAATAAAAATGGACGAAGAACAGTATCCCCATGATTTTTTTCTTCGTGATATTCCGAATGTCAAAGTCAGGTAAATTAAGTTCTTTAATTACTAATTATGGTATGTAATCTAATTTTCTATATTTATAGTCAAGATCTACCAAAAAAGATTACACCTGTTGTTAAAACAGAAATGCAAACTCTTCGATTATCAGATACTTCGGAGAAATTGGTTATGGAAACGCTGAAACATATTCATGGACCGGTAATATTGTGCAATATTTAATTATAGTGTATCTCTAAGATTTGTAAAAAAATTGATTATTTTATTGATTTTTTTTTAGGATTTTAAACTAACGGATATATCCACGTATGCCAATCAAATGTCTAATTTATCACATAAATATTGGATGGATCGTGGTAATTTGGTCATTAAAGGCGGTAGTGATAATTCTGAATATAGCCAAAATCAGTCGACTGAAGACAAATTTAGAAATTTTGCTGTTTTGCGACTACAAAGGTAAAATATTTTTATCTTTTTTTATAATCTAACTGGAGGAAGAGATTTTTATTTTATTGCTTTATTGACCATGTTAACTATTGAGAAGTGACACGCTCGAATATTCCAACTGGTAGCCAAATTATTTTATTAAATACTGCACAGTTATTAACTAAATTTTTGTTACAATGTCGACAGAAGTTGTGAAAAACTATAAAAGCAAAACAAATTGTAGTGTTTTTAGCTGTCATTTTAGAAAGAATGAAGATACTCATTTTAGTTTTGTTTTTTTACTTAAAAAAATGAAAAAAATCCATATTTTTACAAATCACAAAAAGTGTTGAAATTTGGTTACAATGTCGGCAAAAGTTATGAAGCAGAACAGATAATAGTGTTTTTGGCCATCATTCTAGAAAGGACAAGTATAGGCAGCTTAGTTTTTTTTTTACGTTTCCTAAGAAAAAGTGAGGTTATTATTAAGTTTAAGATTAATATTAAGTGCAAATTTCGTAAAATGATTCTATAATAAATGAAATAAAAATTTAAGCTCTCCTGTAATAACGCTTTTTTGATCTTGTAGTTTCCAAAATTTGTAAATATTTCATTTTCGAAAAACCGTGTCTCCAAAACTATATGAGACAGGGATCTGTAGTTGGGATTTTTAAAATCAGATTATAAAACAAGCCCCAAACAAAAAAAAAAAAATCTTTTGAAATTTTTAGTTGCATTTTTTTTTTATAATTTAAAATAATATTAACTCAAGAATAATAAAATATAGAGACCTACTGTTTAAATTTTTTAAATCTACATACTTTTTACTATAAAATACCTAGTAGAAAAATAAGGCCCTTTTTATACTATGTTCCGTAACTGCACACCTAACTACCGCGGTCGCGGTTACAGTAAAGTCGTGGTAAGTTCTGGTTACCCAGTGGTTACCTGAAAACGCGTTTTAGTTACGGAACGGTAGTCACACCTCACAGTTAATAAAACAGACAACTGAACCACAGATTAGTACTACTATAGTGCGTTCAAAGGTGAGTTTGCAGTACAGGGCATATGGAGTAGTTCTTTTTCATACTCTCTAATGGGTTTACACAATGACACTATCCTTTTCTTGCTTGTCGACGTTGGCAGCTCTAAAACGCGCTGATCTGTGAAGACGCAGTATTCTACAAATGGCCATTGGTTTTTGTTGAGTGTTATTTTGAGTTTTATAAGTGTTGATTTTTGTAAATCATACGAGTTTTTCATATTATTATAATTGACACATTTGACACTTTTACAACATTTGGCAACGCGGTGTTGCCGGGAGCAACGCGGTGTTGGCAACAAATGGGAGCGGTTCCCATTTTCCATAAGAGCTATACTGCAAACTCACCTTCGAACGCACTATAGTAATCTGTGACTGAACTGTCATTTTATGGACGTTATAGGTTATAGATATTCTCTTACAAACTTATGAATAAAAATATTTGTTTTATTAGTACTTGTTTACAATGGCACATTATATAAGAACATATATGATTTTTCCCGATATTATTTTTCCGACATCGATCAATATTACTAAAAATCAGTTACTTATACTCATTCTTACTGCTTTAATTATAGACTATAGTAAAATAATATTATAATTTACTACTTGCACTATAAAGAAATGATTCATTCCCTCCACTTAACTCTCGCCTTATTGTAATTGTTCTGAAATTCCCGCCTTTGTAGTTTACATTAGATCTGAAGTTTGTAGTGGGAGGAAATAACTACACTAACCGCGATATTTCCATGGTTAGTTTGGTTACGAAAAAGTAACCAAAATTTTCAGTAACCGCGTTCCGAAACCTAACAGTTTTCCTGAAAAGGTTAATGTCGTACACTTTCGGAACGGAAAACCTCAACCGCGGTTACTTTCGTCGAGTAATGGAACATTGTATTAGTTACCTTTTCAATCTGTGTAGTTTTGAAAATTTGTAAATATTTTATTTTCGAAACACCGTATCTCAAAATGTACATGAGACAGAGAATTGCAGTTAAAATTTTTGCAATCTTGAGGTCTTAAATGTCCATAGGACTCATTTTGAAGCAACTCCCAAACAAACAAAAATTTTGTGAATTTTTTAATTTATTTTTTTATTTTTTATTTAAAAAATATATTGTTAATCCACATATCAAAAACTGATACATGTACTGGTATTGATACATATAACTAATACTGATACATATCAAGCCAACGGAGTGGCCGAGCGCATTAACTCGTAGCAGTTCAGACTGGTGAAAAACAGTCTAGATTGTGTGGTTGGTAGTTTGATTCTCCGTCGGTGATATTATTCGACCGAAAATAATATGTTTACATTACTCTCATTTCACAATCATTCACCCCTCATCCAGGTGTAAGAGCTCGCTCCCTGGCATCGGCGATTAGCCTCGTTGCAGAAATAGGCCCATGTAAAATAAATAAATAAATAAATAAAAAAATTTAATTTGACAAACTTTTTTTTTTAATTTAAAAAAATTCTAACTGAAGAATATAAAAATATAGAGAACTGTGGTTTGAATTTTTGTAATCTTCGTATAATGTTAAGTCTAGAAAATAATTGGGGCCTTAATAACCCAACTTTTACAATAAATACGTATCTTCAAACAAAACCTTTAAAAATGTTAAAAATTAAAAAAATTGTACCCCCCTTACGATATTTAGCTCAAAGTTATTAAGCAATAACTCTGAACAAATGTCTCCTTGAACAATGAACCATTTAAAAATATATTTCTATAGTTACGTGTTGTAAACTAGAGATGGGTCGTTCATGAACGAACCGGCTCACTGAGCCGGCTCAGTACACTGACCGAAGTGACACGATTCACCAAATTGAAATGAGCCGGCTCACGGCTCACTGTATAGTTTCAAGTTTCAAGAATACGATTGGTCGGGCGATTGTGAGCTGTGGCCGGAGTGATCCGGATCTGGATCGATGTCATGTTGAACTTCGCGAGAACTCGGCTTGTAATGTTTTATCATAAAGTGTATTTTGTCATCAATTTGTAGGGCAGTTTATTTGAAACTAATAGGCTTAGTCTGTATTTTCTTACAACCATACTATATAAAAATATTAAAAATATTGCCCAAATCCCAGATGTCCGATTTATGAGGGCAATAAACATCGCCATAAACTTAACACATCTGGTTTAAAATACAGTAGCACATAAAGTGAATTGTTTGTTTCAAAAATGTTAGATAAGAGCCGGGGCTAAGCGACGTTCTACCTACGACCGAACGACCGGCAACTGACTGACCTGTGTCTCGGGATCATGTTTACAGTTCATATATTGCAAGATCCGGCTCTAAACGACGTTCTACCTACGACCGAACGACCGACCGACCTGTGTCTCGGGATCATGTTTACAGTTCATATATTGCAAGAACCGGCTCTAAGCAAGATCCGGCTCTAAACGACGTTCTACCTACGACCGAACGACCGACCGACCTGTGTCTCGGGATCATGTTTACAGTTCATATATTGCAAGAACCGGCTCTAAGCGACGTTCTACCTACGAACTAACGGCCGTCCTGTGTTTCGGAAACATGTTTACTTAACCGGATCACTGAGCTGGATCAACGAACCGGCTCAACAAACTGAACGACCTCCACTGATCCGGTTCCGCAAACTGAGCCGAAATTCCCATCTCTATTGTAAAAGTAAGGTTTCTAATTTTACAAAATACCAAAAAATTCCTTGCCCAGAAATTCTCGGGACGGGTGGTTTATGAAATGTTGTCTTTGTCCGGGCAGACTAGCCGATTCGTTACACGTTTGACGGACTATAGATACAAATTTTACAGTATAATTTGTTACATATTTATAAGGAAGAAATTGTGTTGTTTTGATATTGTAGTTGCTATTTAGTTGCTCTGTCCGATTGTAAATTATTATCATATGATAAAATGAAGCGAAATTTACTTATATACTTAAATTTATCTACTTTTTAAAATTGTGGTACAATTTTTTTAACGAAATTTAATGTGAAGTGTAAACTTTCACACATTTTGATGTTATGTATCAATGTGTGTTCAAAAATGTTCACTATATACCTATGAAGCCCTGAATTGTGTGAAAATTGTAAATGCGGTGTATTCAACATCAACCATAATGTTGGGTAGAAGTTTTAACATGTTTCCAAGGGTTATATTTCATGTGTTCTAAGTGTAATCTCAGAGTTAAAAATTACAATTATATCGTAATAAAAATATGTATATCTCATATATTGAAATATTTATTTTTATTTTCAGTTACGGATTCCATAAATCCCACTGTGTAGAGGCCTTAGACTACTGTACAGGTGAAGTAGACCTTGCTTTACAACTTCTCTATCAAAAGTATTACAAAAAAGACCGTCGAAAAAGTATTCAATGTGATTTATCATCCGAAGAATTATTAGAACAACGTATCGATGAAAAAAACGTTCTACAATCAATTTACGAAAACGTTTTTGAAGAAAAAATCAATAATACAGTATGGATATTTAAATTAAAATTAGATTATTTAATAAATCTATTTAGCAATAAAAAACAAGAAGTCAAACCAGTTAAAAAACCAGTGAAGAAAAAAGATATGTGTAGAAATTTTTTAAAAGGTGATTGCAGATTTGGGAATAAATGTAGATTTTCACACGAAATTGAGCCTAAAGAAGATACTCAAAAAGTAGAAACACATTTAAGATTGAATGAGTTTGAGCTCGAAATACGTTTTCCTCCAAGTAGTCATTATCCGTTTGAGGCTCCTTTATTGTTTTTAAAAACTGATGCTGTGCTGCCCGAGCAAGTATGTTTACATGTCTGCCGACGATTGATAAAAGAAGCAGACGAGCTATGTCAGCATGGTATGGCCTGTATCTACTCCATTGTAGAACTACTAAATAATGAAGAAGAAATTATTACATTTTTAAAACAGAACCGTGAACACTTTATAAGTGAAAACGAACCTTTATTCCCGACAGAAAAAATGTTAAGTAATGAAAAACGATTACTTCCTTCGCATTATAAAAAAGGTGTAACTAATAAAGACTCTAAATTAGTATTAAGTAATGAAGAAATGTTATTAGAGAATAAGATTTTAGTTAAAAGTTTTGAAAAGAAAACAACAAATCCTGATTATATTAAAATGATTGAGAAACGCAGACAGTTACCTGCATGGAATTATATGAAGGATATTTTAAATACAGTTCGATCTTCACAAGTTGTTGTTGTTTCCGGAGAGACTGGATGTGGTAAGAGTACACAAGTTCCACAGTTCCTGTTGGATGATTGGTTACTGAATTATGATGAGAATATTAATGATCATATTGGTATTGTTTGTACTCAGCCAAGGAGGATTTCTGCTATTGGTGTTGCGGAGAGAGTGTCAGATGAACGATTAGAAAAAATTGGTAAGTCTTTTAGGTTACTCAAAAAGCTGTGTTACGGTTTGTAAGAAATGGCAGATGTTGGAATATGGGGTTTTTAGAGATTGTTAAATAAAACTCATACATAGGCTTTAAACATCTTTATTCAATCATAACCAGAAAAGATCTGCTTCAGCATAAGTATTTTATATTATCTGAAAGCTTGACGCCACGATGTCACCGCATTATTATGCAACCTCAGCCTAAAAGATATGTTTGTATATTAGAACAATAGTAACTTTATATTTTGGTTTTGTTGACTTGACTTTAATTACTTGAAACCTTAATCTTTATTAATTGAAAGAATGAAATCTCAACAGCAGACATATCAACTGTTGCTCTTATAACCATCTGGATCTAACTCAAGTTATGAGAAAAGCTCATATGACCCATTTATTTTATAAGTCCATTTTTTGTTGTAATGAGATATTTAAAGGTTCGAGTTTCAGTCAGTTTAAAAATATTGATAAGCTCTGGCAGCCAACGTTTGTATGTTTTGTAGTTACAATAACGTAAAATTAATATGCAATTATATTTATTAAAGACGTCTAAAGAAAATAACAATTTTCCTATACCCAAATGGACTTTCAAAATTAATGAATTATTGTAAGCGTTAATTAAACGACCAACTTTTTATTTGAATCGGTCCTATTTTTGTTATAATTACTGACTATAATAGATTCTGAGTATAATAATCTTCTTTTATTACTTTATATTCATGGGTCTTATTTTTACAAACACAATACAAATAACCTAGTCCCCCGGGGTGCCGTGACCATCCCGCAAGGGGACCGCGAAGAGCCGTGATTATAACACTTGTTAATTTTTTTTTATTATTTAAAAAGGATAAGTAGCTTTATCTTTCTTACAACATAAATATTATTCTTCATTGTATATATGGTAGGTTATTGAATGACTGAGCGTATAAAAATATATGTACGAGGGTAAGTCAAACGGTCCTTACAAACAATAGAAAAACACATTATTTTGGACTGATTCCTTTTTATTTGTCAACATAGTCTCCTTTAAGCTCGATACACTTCGCCCAGCGTTTCTCCAACATTTTCAAGCCATCCAAAAAGTAAGATTCCGGAAGGCGTTACAATAGGCATCTTTTTATGATGCCTCGTCGTTCAACGTGAATCTTTTTCCGGCGAGCCATTTCTTCATGTTTGAAAACAGGAAAAAGACGCTGGGGGCCTAATCTGGTGAATACGGAACAATTCAAAGCGTAATTCATGGATTTTCGCCATCAACTACACGATTGGGTTTATTCTCCACTGTGGGTAAACGCATCCATTTTGACGATATCTTTTTCATACAGAATTTTTCATGCAAAATTGAAACTACTGAGCCATGTGATATACTTGTGGCCTCAACTGCTTCGCGCACTTTGACTCGTCGATCACTCAAGACGATATCGTGGATTTTATCAATCATTTCTGACGTAGTCACTGCAAGTGGACGTCGCGAACGATGATCATCACTTGTGGATGTGCGACCATGTTTAAACTCATTCACTCAATTGTAATCACTTTTAAACGCTGGTGCAGATGTGCCATGAACTTCATCCAACTCGGATTTTATTTCCTTCGGTGTTCCAAAATAACAAAAGTTGTTTGTTTCAATCGATTGTAAAAATGAAACCACGCAAAGGATATGGCTGTAATTTTGAGAGCATCTATTGACATGTGGTACTTTTCAGAAACAAACTTGTTTCCGATACTACTAGCGCATTATCTTGAATTTTGTAAGAACTTATTGACCTACTATAGTATATTTGAAACAAAAAAAATATTTTTGTTATCCAACCTGGATAAAAAAAAAGAAAAAAAAAATAGGTGGGCCGTGGGCTATTGATTTGTGATGCAGGGGAACCGCGATCAAAAAGTTTAAGAAGCACTGGCCTAGGCAATAACATGCGGTTCATATATTTAAACAATTATAACAATAACTATCCAGGAATAAAAAATGCATTGTAAGAGCGAACGTTGGAATAAACTTATACCTCAGATAGTTATACCGCTACTTTTCCGAGGTTTGTAAAAGCGGCCCTTAGAAATATATTGTAGTCAGACACTGTTAGGTGCAAATAGCATTTTTTTTTTTTTTTGCTTAGTGCCAAAAATTCTAACTAATTCAACTAAATTTACTTTCAAATCTTAATATATAAACCCGATTTTATTTGTTTTAGGTAAAACTGTTGGTTATCAGATACGATTAGAATCTAAAATCTCAACTCAAACTCGCCTAACTTTTTGCACAACTGGAATTTTATTACGCCGCCTAGAAAGTGAGCCTAATATATCAGCAGTAACTCATATCATAGTAGATGAAGTCCATGAACGAAGTGAAGAAAGCGACTTCTTACTCTTAATTTTAAAAGATCTTCTTCCCTTAAGGCCAGATCTCAAAGTGATTCTCATGAGCGCAACAATGAATGCAAATGTTTTTTGTGATTATTATGGAAATGTTCCTATTGTTGAAATTCCTGGACGGACTTTCGCAGTAGAGCAAATCTTTCTGGAAGATATACTTGAAAGGAGTAGTTTTGTTATGGAGGAGAATACACAGTATACTAGGAAAGTTAAGTCTGGCAAGGATAATTTTGATGAAGTATATGAGAGCTGTGATGTATTAGACAGTAATGCTGTTCCTAAAGATAATGTCAAAGATGAAAATCTTACTTTAGTACAGTTGTGTGCTAGGTATAAAGGTAAGTTAATAATTTATTTGCCGTAATCGCAGCAGAGCTCGTTTATTTAGATTTGCAATGTGAATTGAGCCTGCGCATTGCACCGATCTCAGCCCGAATTTACTAGCGTAGATTACGAAACTAAAAAATAATAAATTTAGTTTATTATAAAATTTATTTTTTAGGATATGGAAAACCTGTATGTAAAAATTTATACTTAATGGATCAAGAAAAAACAAATTTAGAATTAATAGAAAATATTTTAAATTGGATTGTTTCTGGAGACCATGATTACCCAAGAGAAGGGTCAGTTCTAGTATTCTTACCAGGTATAGCTGAAATAACAGCCTTGCATGAACAGCTGTCTGATAGCTCTGAGTTTAGTCCGAGATATGGCAAATATGTTTTACTACCATTGCATTCGACTCTGACTAGTGAGGAACAGGCAGCCATATTCAAGTAAGTGATAATTAAACACTTTTCTTACGAAATAGCTGCTTTCAAGGCGCGTGATTTGCGTACTCAAACAAGCACATGAGTACTCAAGAGTGTTAAGTACACTTTCCAGGTGCTTTAATGCGTTAAACGCAAACTTACCAACTCCTGTCCCCGCCAGCACCAGTACAATAATAATAATAATAATGTTTAATAATGTTTATTGCCTTATAGAAAACAGTACAGTTTTAAATATAGGTTTCGTCAAATACAAAAAAAAAAAAAACGATTTATTAACAATAGCACTATTGTATTTCAAAATATTTCAAAATTTCTAAATTAAAATCAAAACATAAATAGTAATTAAAAAAATAAATAAATAAATAAACAAATAAAATAAGGTTTACACATTCCCAGTTTTGTACTTTGATATTTCGGAATTCATATATTCGACAATACTATATGGGCATAAGTTAATTAAGAACTCTCGTATTATACTTTTAAATTTCTTATGGGGTAACTTTTGTATTGTGGGATGAATTTTGTTATACATCTCATATTTTTTAGCAAGAATATTTTTGTGACGATGACTTGGAATATTTACAAAATGATTGTTACGGGTGCTATAACTGTGCATTTGTTTTTACTTGCCCGACCTTAATATATAAGGGGCAAGTATTGTAATCGCGAAAATTTTCGATGTCGAGATTTTGACTGATGACCACGTTTCATGGTCCAGGGAATCCAGAAAACCTATTTTCGAAGTGCCGTCCGTATGTGTGTGTGTCTGTGTGTGTGTCTGTGTGTGTGTCTATGTGTGTGTCTGTGTGTGTGTCTGTGTGTGTGTCTGTGTGTATACACGATAACTCAAAAACGGTTTAACTTAAAGAGTTCGTTCTGGTACTAAAAAATTCTCCTAATAATTGGGAAGAACAGTATTGTTTTTTTATTAAAATCCGAAACCGGAAACGGAAGTTATTAAACATTAAAATTAAAAAAAATTCGTAACTAGTAAACCAAGCCTTGGACAAAAAAATTGTATAGGACATAATTTGATGTATTTTTGAAGATTTACCTAAATCTTTTTATAAATTAAAAAAAAATATGTATTTGTTTTTTTTTATTATTTTTTTTTTTTTATGGGAGGGCAAGTCTAGCGGAGGTCTTCCTTCGCCACTGGTTTTAATAATAAATTCTGAGCATGTTTGAGAATTTCTACTACGTTACCGTATGTATATGCACTTTATAGGGTTAATATTTTTAATAATTTAAATTTTGATCTACAGGAATCTCTACGATTAATATTAGCTATTGCCCTTACTGTTTTTTTTTTTTTTTTTTGTAAAAGAAATTTTTTTATTGTTAGAGTAAAGTTACCCCATATAGTAATGCCGTAGATCATTATCAAATGGAATAAAGCAAAATATGCAACTAATTACATATTTTGCAGACGCTGCTCTAAAGCAGCTTCTTCATTAACACTTTGCTGGATCTTGCGAATTCCGTATATTGCACTCAACTTGACACCGACTGCGTTAACATGATTATTCCAGTGTAGTTATTGGTCAAGGTAAATGCCTAAAAATTTCTCCTTCAAATCTCATTTGCATAGTTTTGTCCTCATTCAAAGTAAGTTCATTCGCCGTAAACCAATCTTTTGCTGCCTTAATTATGGTTATAATGTCAGCAAGTGCATCATCATAATACTTTCGAGTAATTGTGAATGAAGTATTGTCTGCAAAGAGAACTGTACTTGCAATAGTTTGTGTTTGAAGCTCACGCAAGCGCAGAAGTCAGAACTGCTTGCCAAAATTTGAACAAAGTGTTAGAATCAAAATTATGGGCAATCCCGGGCAACATTTACATATGAAGTTAAAATTAAGGATGCTAACCTTTTCCAAGATGATCAATTATTATTAATAAATATTTGCAAATGATTTAGTATGAAATATATGCCAATTAAATTATATACAACTGTGCGATTCATGCTAAAGTAACTTTTCTAAAGTAAAATTTTAAATTCAATGAATAGTCTTCCTAGAACTCGTATTAGGTTCATCATGATCAGCAGAACTACTCAATGTTGTTATATCATCAATTGCAGGATAAACTTAATCCAACAAATTACAGGCATATCATTATTAAATATTTATTATCTAAAATACAAATTGTACGGCACGATTGCAAATTTCAATACCATTTTTCGATTATCCATCGTTTTTAATTGCTTCAATAATAACGCTTTGGTTCGATATAAATAATCTAACTTAAAAAGATATTCGAAGTTTATATTTGACAAATTAATAAAAGACGAAAGCGTTCTAGGTCATTTTAAAATTATGTCAGTGCTTGGTGCGCACAAAAAATTATATAAAGACGAACGGAATATTGCCCGGTGGCAATATTCTAAATATAACTAATTATCATGTTTTGTCTGCTGGGCTAAAATCTAAATGGTAGATCAAGTGGCTTGTATTTCGGCAGTCTTCTGGCTTCGTTTATAATTTATACTGACTTTAGCAAAGTTTTTGATAAAATTGATACTAAAATATTATTACACAAGCTTGCTTCTTTTGGAGTGAGTGGTAATTTGTTAGCTTGGTTTAAATCTTATCTCTCAGGGAGAAGTCAGTGTGTTGTTGTTGATGGTTTTAAATCAAATAGCGAACCAATTACTTCAGGCGGTACGCAAGGGAGCCATTTAGCAACGCTTCTATTCATAATTTTCATAAATGACATTACGAAATGTTTTTTGTACTCGAATATATTACTCTATGCCGACGACCTTAAAATTTTTAAATCAGTCACTAGCTTGCAAGATTGTTACGAGATACAATCAGACCTTCACAGGTTTAATATTTTCATGCAAAAAAATAATCTTTCTCTTAATATGCAGAAATGTGTTCAAATAACTTTTACTAGAAACATAAATAAAGTAAATTATGAATATAGTCTTTGCGGGAAAAATATTACTTCCGTTAGCCTTGTTAAGGATCTAGGGGTAACTTTGGATAGTAAGCTTAGATTGGATGTTCATGTAAATAATGTAATTAAAAAATCATACAGAATGTTAGGATTTATAATAAGATCAGGGGCAAATTTCAAAAATATTTCAACCATGAAAACTTTATATTTTTCTTTCGTTAGGAGTCAGCTTGAATTTGCCACGGTTTGTTGGTCACCTCAGTATAACATTTACATTGATAGAATTGAAAGAATTCAAACAAAATTCGATAATTACATGGTAAACAAATTTTCTAATTATAAATCAAATTTACTGTCACTTGAGAAAAGGCGGATCTATCTTGATATTTCTTTTTTCTTTAAAATTATTAGAAATATAATTGACTGTCCAGAATTACTAAGCAAATTCCATTTCCGTGTTCCTACACATTCTACGCGACAATGTGAACTTTTCTCAATAAACTTCTCTAAAACCAATTCTGCAACCAATTCACCTATAAATCGTCGTCCATTATTATTTAATATGTATTCTTCCAATGTTAATTTTCCAGACATATTTCAATGTGATATATGTAAATTTAAAAAATTATTTGCAAAAATAATTTAATATTATTATATTAATTTTTTCTTTTTTTTCTGTTTTTTGTTTTGTTTCGCTGCTGTATTTTTTCATTTTTTATAACTGATGTGTGTTTCTCTGTAATTGGGATTGTATCCTGTTGAGAAACCTGTACTAATAAATAAATAAATAAATAAATCTTTTCTCACTGTAGCCAAAATTAGGTCTTACATAATAATAATATTGTTGGATACATACAATGGAGCGCTAGTTATTACTCTCAATATTTTGGATTGATATCTCTGGATAATTTCTATATTTGAATTACAAGCGGATCTCCATAGTTGTGTCCCTACCGTCCATATAGATTCTAACGTTACCTTGTATAAAAGATAGACATAGACAGCTGTGATATTTCTCCAATTACCTAATATAATATATTAAATGTTAGTCCCAGCTGCTTACATTTGGTTGTTATATTCTTTTTCCAAGTTAATCGCCTGTCGAGATGTATACCTAGGTATTTTGCACTTTCAGCCATAGGTAATTATTGGTCATTTAAATTCACTGGACATAAGTATCTTTTATTAGTAAAGGTAACATGAAGAGATTTAATTTCATTCACCTTAATCCTCCATTTCTGCAGCCAGTTCTGAATTTTAAATAGATTTTCTTGAAGGAGTCGTCAGGCTTTAACAGGATCTTCTTGGGAAGCTAGTACTGTTGTATCATCATCAAACGTTGACATCATGATGTTTTAAAGCAGGTAGAGTACTGGACCAAGTACACTTTCCTGCGGAACCCCATATAGTATCGGGAAGAGATAACTATATTCACTTTCAACTGTAACTTGAAAATACCTATCACTTAGAAATTACCATGTCTGGTAACATCTTTTTCAACTTGTAAACCAATGCGGTATGCCAGACTTTGCTAAAAGCTTGCTCTATATCTAAAAAGGCGGAAGAACAGTATTTCTTTTCCTTAAGTGCCATGCTGATGATGTTGACTACTCTATCGTGCGTTGAACTTGCTGTATTGTGACCTATAGTCGGATTGCTGATAGGTGACTGTTACATGTATGTATCAAGAACTGCATTCATATAATAATCTAGTTACCATTTTTCAGCGATTTTAAAAATGTTTTTTGTTATTTGTGTTAACTGTCAGTGTCTGGTAATAAATATTAATTAAAATACGGCTTGCGGTCAATTATTAAATTCACAAACTTTAATTTTAAATCTGCTGGAATAAACAACAAATTATAATCCAAAATTTACGTATGAGTATACATTTTTCGGCACTATTCTACTTTAGCAAACCCATTAGACAATGTTGCCAACTATAGTAAAATTAAAACAAGTAAATTTAAACTAAAATCGAAATAGAATTAAAATTATTTGTATAATAATGCTTAACTTTCAGTTAAATAAATCTAATTAAATTATTCCGGTATTTTATAATAAGAATAAATAATAATATTACATTCACAGCCGATTAAAGATTAAAAAAGGGGGAACATAATTTAGTGCACCTAAAAACTGGGTGATTAGGTTAGGTTTAGTAGGTAAGAGTCTAGGACAGCAGAAGCCGAAAAGCTCAAAGTAAGCTTAAAAAAGTTTGTGTAAAAAACGTTTGTGCGGTGTAGGATGTAATTCAGTAGTTATACCTTTATCTTGTTGTTGTTATATTTTGTAAAGTGTATACATTCTTTATATATATATATTTTTTTTCACACGAACTCCTTTAAGGTTACTTTGTGTTTTTCGGCTTCTGTTGTCCTAGATTTTTACTAACTAAACCTAACCTAATTACCTTGTTTTTAGGTGCACAGTACTTAATTTTCCCCCAATATTAGCCTAATTAAAATTGTGTACCATTGTGCATACTTTTATAACATGGTGGTGCAGAGGGCCAGTTCATTGTCCACCTGAATTAAAAATTTTTTAAATATCGATACAATGCATAATAAATAACTACAACAGAAAAAAGTGAAAATAAATAATATTAAATTAAATTTAAACTACATTTATATATTAAAACTCTAATCACAGTAGAAATTAAGAGAATATTACTTATTTCTATATTTCTTATAAATAAACTCATTTAATAAATTGATATTAAATTTAAATTATTAAAATTGATATATTACATTTTACTATTGCCAACACTGCACGCATGCGCAGTAAGGTGGGTTTGCTAAAGTAGAATAGTACCCATTTTTCCTTATTTATAATTATAACCTTAAAATTAATAATTTTGTTTGTTTGAGTACTGCTGTAAATTTATTTTCGCGCTCTAATTAGTAAAGATATCTACGAATATTGCCATTTCTTTCTAATGTTTTGTTTTTTATTCAAATAATTTGGAAGGTTAGTTGTGAACTTGCGTCACTATACGTTACTATGGGTATGCAAATAATTATAATGATATAGACAGAGAAAGCATATAGTATTGAATAGCGATACTTGTAGCAACGAACAGTCACTTATCAGCAATCCGACTATAGCTACGCAATGCGTTGTTTGGAAATTTTGTGTTTTATATCGAGTTTTAGCTTACATCTAGTTTTAAGACTTTTATGCAACCGGACATTAATGATTCTAATAAATATTTTCCTTTATTATAAAATTTTCTTGGTATTTGAGCTCGTAATTCACGAATTTCACAAACATCACGCAAATCTCTTATAGACCGGGAGCTCATGACAGTTTTTGGTCTCCGATTTCATACAGCATGCCTTTTGGAGGAGAGAATATTTACCCTGTGACAACAAAAAAATGATGGTACTAAACCCCTGCACGCTTTCCGGTCATAGGGAAAATTGCATTTCCACTTAAACACAAAATTTTTGTGCTTTTCTCTGATTTAATATTGCTTGCCCTTTTGTCAAAAGAAAGTTATAACAAATTTAAAGTCTTTTAAATATATGCATGCGATTCGGAGGGTCCCAAAGGGCTCAAACGGTCATGTGATCTTGTAATAAAAAAATATGATTTTCCGCGTTTTCATACAGCATGCCTATAATTAAAAGACTTTAAATTTGTTATAACTTTCTTTTGATAAAAGGGCAAGCAATATTAAATCAGAGAAAGACACAAAAATTTTGTGCAAATGGAAATGCAATTTTCCCTATGACCGGAAAGCGTGCAGGGGTTTAGTACCATCCCTTTTTTGTTGTCACAGGGTAAATATTCTCTCCTCCAAAAGGCATGCTGTATGAAATCGGAGACCAAAAATGTCATGAGCCCCGGTCTATTATACTCATGATTAAAATCAGTCCTTATTATGAACAAAAATCGCTATTTTAATGTGTAATACAGCCTCTGCCTGTTTCTAAATCTGTACTATTAAATTACAATTTACTAGACAGTATTAAGCACTACTAACAATAACTTTTTATTGTGAACATCCGTTTTTAGTAACGCTTAGTATAGTTGTCTTAGTAGTGCTACTAAGATATAGTAAAGGATTATGAACATGGCGCTAAGGTTTTAAATAATTTTAATTGTTTATGAAATAATTTTATTATTATTTAATTATTATAGTATAGTCAATTGAATAATAATAATAGTACAATACGTATAAATAGCAACATCTTAAAAAATATATTAAGCGACAAATTAGTCCAATAATTGTTTACTTTTTAAACCTTTTTTTTACAATAATTACGTATAAAAAAACTGCATGTTGAACACCAAGGAGATTATTTTACTTTTTAGGAAACCAAAAAATAATGCGAGAAAAATAGTTTTATCAACAAATATAGCAGAAACATCAGTTACTATAGACGACTGCGTTTTCGTTGTAGACGGAGGTAAAATGAAAGAAAAACGTTTCGACTCAAACAGAAACATGGAATCGCTCGAATTAGTTTGGGTATCAAGAGCAAACGCATTACAACGAAAAGGTCGCGCAGGTCGTGTCATGCCCGGTGTCTGCATTCACTTGTTCACTCAGCACCGATACAAGCACCATCTATTATCACAACCAGTACCAGAACTACACAGAGTGCCTTTAGAACAATTGCTGTTAAGGATAAAAATCTTACCCAACTTTGAAGACAGGAGTGTTTATGAAGTGTTAGGAGCTACAATTGAACCTCCAAATCTAGAAAATATTGATTCGGCAGTTGTTAGATTACAAGATGTCGGTGCTTTAGATGAACATGAGAAGTTAACAGCTTTAGGGCTGCATTTGGCCGCCTTGCCAGTAGATGTCAGGATTGGGAAGTTGATGTTGTTTGGTGCTATATTTTGTTGTGTCGATTCAGTACTTACTATGGCTGCATGTTTGAGTTATAAAACTCCATTTGTAACGCCTTTTGGGAAAAAGGATCAAGCTAATGCGAAGAGGAAAAACTTTGCTACTGCCAATAGTGATCAATTAACAGTACTTAAGGCTTATAAGGTAAGCGCAAATTATACTTATAACCAGATGTGTGAAAATAGCAGTGTGACATATATTGCTGATGATAAAATTATATATTTTTTTATTTTAAAACTATTAATTTATAAAGTTGCCTGTATACTTCACGAGTAGCGAGTTGCAAGAGTATTTACTAACGAAAAAAAGCCCTTTGAGCCATGTACCATGTGTATAGATCAGTAATCACAGAAAGAACATCATAGTAAATAAATTAATCTGATACGTGTATTGGTAGACGCTACGCTGGTAATTCTGATCGTTAGGCGGTAGAGCGGTGTGCCGGTGGGATAAAAATACTGCTGATACAAAAATACTAGTTATGCTTAGTTGAAGTACCTAAATATTGAATTGTGTTTTGATTATTTGTTATTTGTATATTATTATATTGATTATATTAAATATTAACATCGAAATTTTCCTTCAATATTGTTTTATTACACTAGATCTTTTGCTTATCATTTCTCATATTTGTTTTTGATATGCGCAATAGAATTTGCACCTAAGCAACAATAAAACCGTTAAAAATAAAAATATTGTTACTGCGGAATGCAGGGGCGTATTTCCCACTAGGCGCATGAGGCGCATGCTGGGGGCCTACCTCCTTGAGGGCTTACCAGGGCCCCGAAGGGGGGTTCAGAGAAGTTGCGCTTCGGGCCTCCGAGTTAGTAAATACGCCCCTGGCGGAGTGAGTGCTGTTTACACGTTTCTCGTACCAGTTGATGAGAGATCGTACGCAGTGTACGTACATTGTTAAAACTCCACATAAAACTATTTTAATAAATTAAACGCTCTTAAATTAAATAACCAAAATCGAAGGTAACGTATGTTGGTAGTTAATCCATCATTGAATTAATTTGAATTTTTTGATTTAACAGCAATCATTTATTTTTCCGAATTAAAATATTTTTGATAAATTATTATTTTTCTCCAGAACAACGCCGGGTATTCCGGCTAGTATTATATATAATTCAAATAAAATATACTAAAGGCCGGTTGCTAAAGTAAGAATTGTAACATATAAAAACAAATGATTTTAACTTGAGTTAGAGAAAACTCTTACGTTAGCAACCCGACATAAGTAGTGTGAATATAATCTTATATAATTATAAAACTTTTCGTTATTTGGAACACTAGGACAAAATAAAATTTACAAATACTGCAATTTCCACGAACATTTTTATTTAATAAAAGTAGAACTCCTCTTTTATTCAATCAATTCAAAATTATTTTAATATACTATACAATTATTGCAACTTTATAAATTTGTGCTTATGTGGCGTCTAGCTTTACTTTACTTGTACTCTTGCATATAAACATATTTTAATTGTTAAAAAAATAATAATTAGTGGCAGAGGGTGTTCAATTCCTCCCTAGTTTCTCGTGCCTGTGCCACTGTGTGAAAATTTACACTCCACATAAATTTTTACTTTGGATTTTTAATAAAAACTATTAAATTTTGCTTACAGAAATGGAAAGAAGCTCTCAAAAAAAGTTGGCAGGCCGCTAACGTATTTGCTAGCGAAAATTATTTGTCAACTAAAACTTTAACAACTTTAGCAGAAATTAAATATCAGTTTTTAGAATTATTAGTTAGCATAGGTTTTATACCAATTGATCTTGTGTCACAAAGACGTTCTTCCCAAGACAGAGTATTAGAATTGACAGGAGCTCAGGTAAATAAAATAAAAACCTTCTGATTTTTATATCAGCTGTAGTCAGCTGAAATTTCATTTTAAAATAAGAATTTGTTAATGTTTTTAATTATTTTAGTTAAACATTAATGGAGATAATTCATCTTTATTATCAGCAATACTTTGTGCAGCGTTGTATCCGAATGTTTGTAAAATTTTAACACCAGGGAAATCTTTTACAATGAGCGCTGCGGGAGCAGTGCCTAAACAAACGAAACCAGAAGAACTGCGTTTCAAAACTAGAGGAGATGGATTGGTAAGTAAATTATTATTGACATTTTTCATCTCTAACAGTCAGATTTTAGTTCATGGTTAACTATTAGCATAGGGTAATGCTATTAGTTAAGTTTTAACCATTAGTTAAAGCAGTGATTTGTATTTCAATTATTATTAGGTGTACCGGAAAGATTTTTCGTTTTTATTATTAGTGCAGTATGCGAACTAGTCACGACTTATTCGCTGAATTAAACAGACGTCTTTTGCGTTTTGATTAAACTCTGTACCCTTCAGTACCTAATTATTGTTTTCGTTTCATTTTAAACCCTTGCATTTTAAAATGGCGGAAGAATTTTCCTCAAAACATTTTTTATGCTGTTTAATGTTGTACGAGTACCATAAAAAAAATCTGCTACAGTTGCTACATAAAACATTTGCACTCTTTATGGTGATAAACTGAGTACGCACATGTCAACAGTGGTGTAAAAAATTAAATCCGGAAATTTATGCTTGGATGATGATCTTCGATCTGGAAGGTCCTATAAAGGAATAATTTATTATGAGATGTTAAAACTGGGGCAAAGTGTTAATTCTGATCTCTACTGTGAACAATTGGATCGACTGAATCAGAACTTGACCATAAATCGGCCAGAAATTGTGAATAGAAAAAGAGTTATTTTTCAAACCGACAATGCCTGACCTCATTCATCAAAAAAAGACACGTGAAAAAGTTTTCCGAGCTTGATTGGGAGGTTCTAACACACCCACCCTACTCACCAGACATTTCACCCTCCGACTATCACTTATTTCGGTCACTGGAACACTTTTTAAGAAACAATACACTTATGGCAGGTTGCTAACGTAAGAGTTTTAACTTGAGTTTGGGATCATTCTTACTTTAGCAACCGACCATTAGAGATATGAACCATGTTAAAATGAGCCTTGATCAATATTTTCCTTCAAAAAATCAGTAATTTTATAAATCGGGAATATTTTCTCTTCCTGATATATGGCGTGTTAAAGATCACAATGGTAACTATTTTACTCAATAGAGTACATTTTTTTCTTTCGATTTGTTTCTATTTTAATAATATGTACCAGATAAACGAAAAAACTTTCCGGTACACCTAATAATTTACGAGTAAACTTTTACCAGTCCCGAAGTATTGGTAAAGTTATTATTAACCTGTTTTTAGCAACTTTATATTGTTGTCGGACAAACAATTTGTATGAAAAACAGTGTTATTGTTTAAAAATTGTCACTATGTGTAGCATATATGTGCAGTACTTTTGTGAAATGCTTGAGTGAAAATTTTGTATGTCTGTATTGTATGAATGTATGGGCACAATAGAACCATCAATCTGTGGTGTCCAATAATTTAAATAAAGTAAAATAAGAGTGACGAAAGTATTATTTCATAAAGATGTTGATATAGACGCGTTTAGTAGTGATGATCAAATTTTATTAAGAAACCCTAATATAATAAGATACCGGCCGAATCATTATGAAGTATTTAATTTTTTAATATGTACAGATTGTCGCTAAATATGGTGTAATTGTTGTTGGAAGAAATTGAAGATGCCCGTCTCTAACTTTGCGTTTGTGTATTACAAACTTATACTATACTCTGTCCGGAATCAAGAAGTAGTAAGCATGCAATGTTCACGTGTTAATTTTGTCGAACTCTCGTCGTTCGTTGACTCTGTAGCGCCGTTAAATTTATGCGAGAATCAATAGGTGGCTTCAATCTTTCACGTGATTTTATTACTATTTCTGCATTTCGAATAGGGTATAGCAAAATATATTCTATTAAATGCTGAACTAAAAATTACTATTTCATTTGATGGTAATTAATACTTTGAGTTTTATAACTGAAATAAGATTTTTAACCTAATTATGACAGGTTTTATTGTATGCCAGTAATAAAAAAAGAAAATTTATAATCATAATATCAATATGTAAATATTGTAGCTTCATTTGTTACATTCATTTTTATAAACATTACAGAGAAAATTGTTGGTTGTGCAGCACATGGCTGTAGTAATTGGTCATAGCATGATTTTCTTATGAAAAAAATTTCAAAGGATCCAGAACAAAGGAATAAAAAAAAGTAAAAAAAAAAAAACAAAACTAAAATTAGTAACTAAAAAATACAGTAGCAAATCTGTAACTATGCGTTGCATCTAAGATGTGTTTATTTTTATTGTAACATTTTTTTCATTTGAATATATAGCTAAAGTTTGTCTAGCGAAAGATTTCCCATCAAGGACGAATGTATGCAGAGATAAATATAATGATTTTACATATGTCACACATATACAATTTGTTAGAAAGAAACAGAACATTAAACGTAAGTTGAAATCTAATAAAGTAAGAGGAAAGAAGAACTGACATACCTGTCTAGCTTATTTTCTATTCTTGATAAAATTTCTCGATACGTATGACTTAGTTGCTAGCTTAAATTGTATAGTCTACCGGCGAAATCTCAAACTAGCTATTTCATAGGCGTCGTTTTGGTAAAATTCTGGCTCTTGTTTGAAGTTTTCGCGGTTTTTGTGTTTATTCATCTATTATTTTTATTTGTAATGTAATAAGGCACCCAATAATGTATAATTTTAATAATATTTTGTTATATTTAATAATTTGGTATTGTATTTAACCTTTCAAACTTCCAACATAAAGTTAAATCTTAATAAAATAGGTCCCTGTTAGACAGCGTTATTATATCCCGCAGCAAATGGTTTATCTGTGAACTAATACCAGACAGTTTATAGTTAACCTTGATGGGAAATCTTTCGCTAGACGAACTATGCCACGTTTATTTGGATTCCTAATCGCGGCGCTGTCACCATTGGTCAGACTGTTACTATGCAGTGTCTGTACCCTTTATGTAGCCGCCTAATAGCCATCCTATTAAAATCTACTGTTATAATTATTTAAAATAATAATTGTTTATTACAGGTTTTTGTTCATCCATCTTCAGTGATATACACCATCGGTCATTTTCCAAGTCCTTACATAGTGTATCAAGAAAAAATAAAAACAAGTCGTGTATTCGTCCGTGACTGTTGTATGGTACCTACACTACCATTAATATTATTTTCTGGTTGTAATTTAAAAATTGAAGTTCATGATGGACATACCATACTTAGTTTAGAAGATGGATGGATTATTTTCCAGGTCGAGAAACATGAGGTAAGCTACATTTTAAGTAAACTTAAATGAATTAACTCCGCTGCGTCCGGCACCAATTTTCCCACTTCGTTTTAAAAAATTCAAAAGCTGCCTCGTAACTTTCCAAGTGAAGCAATAATGTTAGACGAAATGCCTCCGTCTGGTACGATTCTTAGCTAAGAGTCTCACCTCTTCTTTTCCCCTAATGGGTTCCAGTCCAGTACTCTTCTTGCAATGTCCTTTGGTTTTCGTCTTAGAATATGATCGATCTACTTCCATTTGTGCATTTCAATTTCATGCCTTGTTTCTGTTTTCTCTGCCCCCCCCCCCCATCAATTACTTTATTAGCCATAATTTAGCCATTAATTAAAAAATAATTCATTCTGTTAAAAACACCAAACCTGTGATATCTAATCAAAAATTCTTCTCAGATCAATGCACAGTACTACGATTTTTTTTTCTTCTGGTTTGTAGTTGAACCCCTTTGGGTTAAAGAGTGCAGGGCACAGTGGCGTAGCGTTAAATCAGCGGCCCTAATTGAAAATCACCAGGATTGGGGCGAGGGTCTTTGGCACCCTTATACAGACAGGGCAAAATTTCAAGAGAAAACCTAAAAAAAGGTCCTCACATCTAAATTTCAAGTAAAGACCTAAAAAAAAATAGGTCCTCACTTTAAGCTTGGCGCTCCCCTGGCTTCAAGCGCCGACTGCGTTCCTCCGGCCCTGAAAATCACCTTATCGTTCTTAATTTCGGCGCCCCCTGAATGCCGGCGCCCAGGCCATTTGTACCCCCCCACAAAATTTTAAAAAATATCATTTTTCCGGCCGCCAACATATATACGGGAGGTATTGCGATCATACCGATTTTGGCATTTCGAGATTTCGATGGATCTCCACGAATTGAGGTCCCTACATAACGTTTTGACTATTTGTAGCATCCTGTCTGTCTGTATATCCGTCCGTCTGTCCGTCCGTCCATCTGCCTGTCTGTCTATCTGTCTGTCTGTCTGTGTACACGTGCAGAGCAAATTCGGCTAAAAGGATTTTTATGAAACTTCATATTTAAGCTTTTGACATCAATGGCACGAGTTGATCAACTTTTGGTAAAAATGGGTTGACTAGAAATAGGAGTTTACTCATGTCGATTTTAAGATTTTTACGAATATTTATAAATTTTTGAAAAATTTTTCTAAATTTTTTCGAAGTATCTATATTTTCATACTTATATGTAACGTTTCCATGGTCATGATAAATAATATCTCTGTTAGAAAATATTAGGCCAAGTTATTTCTACTCTACTGCTAGAATGTATTTTATACAAGTACTTTGTGATGGCGGTCGGTCCTGTGGTGGCCTCAGCTGATTTTTTTCATTAAATACATATTAGGTGCTTTCCTTTTACAAGTAATGCTTAGCTAAGCTTACAAGTTAGTCAAATGCCTTAGCAAGGGTAATAGGGGAGGTAAAATCTTTTGTAGTTTTATAAATGGAGGATTCTTGTACGAACTGTGACTAAGTAAAGACGTGCTTACCAGTGTTACACAAGTGACTTAAAATTTAGTTAAAACTATAAAAAAAATTATAATTGCAAAAATCAGTATTAAAACAAAAATAAAAATAAGTGGTTGCACAAGTGGGGCACTCCCCATGAGGGGCCCAAAACCAAATAAAAAAAAAAGTAAACAAATAAAAAAAATCATAAGAAAAAATTAAAAATCATCATGTCATGTGACGGTGAAAATAGTGACGATACTGCGCTCAATGAAAACAATAAGAGACCTTCTACCAGTGCAGCATCCAGTGAAACACGTAAGAGATATACATTTGACAGCCAGGAGCTTATCTCCAATAACAAATATTACATCCCTAGTTCTGCGGAAACAAGCGTTTTATCCCAATCAAATACACCCGAAGTTAACGAAATTTCCATCCCACCATTATTCTTACATGATGCCAATAATTATCAGGAAGTCGTTAAAGATCTAAAAGAAAACTGCGAGCATATATTCCAAACAGAGTACAGGGGCAAGTCAGTCCGAATAGACCTAACTCATCAAGCGGATTACAGAAAAATCACTAAATACTATGATCAAAATAGAGTAAAGTATTTTACCTTTTCTAGCGAAAAAGATAAAAAATTACAAGTAATTATTAGAGGAGTCCCCGTGTCATTGACCCCGGAAGAAATAATGAAAAACTTGTCAGAAATGGAATACCCAGTCACCAAGGTCGTGCGATTACTTAACAAAAATAAAATTCCAATGCCATTGTGTGCAGTCGAACTCGACAATACTGAACAGGCAAAAGACATTTTTAATGTGTGTCGGTTAAACTACTGTGTAGTAACAGTGGAATTAAGACGCAAGCCACGTGATATACCCCAATGCACAAATTGTCAAAGATACGGTCACACAAAAAATTATTGTCGTCTCACCCCAAGATGTGTCAAATGCACCGGTAATCACCATTATTCCAAATGCACCAAATCCTTCACGGAAAAACCAAAATGTTGTAACTGCAATAATGAGCATACTGCAAACTATAAGGGTTGTCCTTACTACAGAAAAACCAACGACCAAGCGGGCCGAGCTAACAGACCAGTTATCAACCCCTCTAGACCGGTATACTATCAAAATACAACAAATCAGGGCAGAACTTATGCCGACGCGACTAGAAATGAACCCTCTCAATCGAACGTACAAGATCATCCTTCCAGCCAACAATTTTCTCCATCTCAACCCCACTCACATCCTATTATCAACGCAATAATCGACCTAATCAAACCACATATAGAAACAATAAAATCCTTCTTTTTAAACTTAATGTCATCTTTATTCCAAAATGAATAACAACAGAATATTTTCAAACCTAACTATAGTCAACTGGAATGCTGACGGTATCAAACGACAAAGATCAACATTTATAGAATTCTTAACTCGGTACAATATTTCTATAGCTTGTGTCAGTGAAACTCATTTGGTAAAGAACGAAAAATTTAACATACCAGGATATATTATTCACAGAAGTGACAGAGATCACCCTACAGCATCTGGAGGAGTAGCAATAATAAGCAAAAAAAATCTCTCTGTACATCAAATACCCCAGAATAATTACCGTAATCTAGAAGCCGTAGAGGCAGAACTAACCCTACAGAATAACTCATCACTGAAAATAATATGCGCCTATCAGCAACCATCAAAAACTCTCCTACAACACGACATCTATACAGCATTTAATAGTAACAAATCAACACTATTAATGGGACACTTAAACAGCAAAAATACAATCTGGGGCTGTCGTGCTGAAAATCCTAGTGGCAAAAAGCTGGACACATTCATGTCACTGTATTCCATACAAATCACCCCACCAAACGAACCCACATATTATCCCCGCCGCTCAGATCACTTACCAGATATACTCGACATAGCCCTTCATAAAAACTTTTCAAAACCGATACATCGCCAAGTCATTCACGAATTAGATTCAGATCATGCACCAGTCATCCACACATTCTCAAATATTCCTCACATTATTACCCCCCCCCCCATCAAGATTAATAAACGGACCAATAAACTGGGAAATGTTTCAAAATGAGTTAAGTCAACAAATTAATTGCACAACCAACCTGCATAGCCCGGAAAATATTGATGAAAACATGTATAAAATCACAAGCTCAATAAAAACAGCCATAAAAAAATCGACAATACAAGAGTATATTCATCAAAAAACACCTCATAATCAATATTATCCACCTCTCTATATCGTTAATTTAATAAAAGAAAAAAATAAAATGAGAAGAACTTGGCAAAAAACCCGCCACCCGGATCACAAGAAATTATTAAACAAGCTGGTGCATCAAGTCAAATGGGAATTAGATAATTTCAGAATACAAAAATATCAAAGTTACATAGAAAGTCTCGAAGCAGGTGACCCAACAATGTGGCGAGCAACAAAAAAATTATTAAATAAAAACAATACAGTGGCGCCGATAAAATCAACAGACAAAATATTTAGTACCGATAAAGAAAAATGCGATATTTTTGCGGAACACTTAGAAAAAGTATTCAGCCCACACCAAGAAGCCTGCAATGCGGAATTTTACCAGGAAGTGCACGAAGTCGCAAATCAACCCCTACCGGAATCAACAGAACCGTTCTCAACAACCACACCTGGAGAAATTAAAGAAATCATAAAAAATCTAATATTAAAAAAAGCACCCGGTCATGACCTTATCACTAATAATATTCTAAAATCCCTACCACCAAAGCCTATAACACAACTTGCAAACATATTCAATGCTTGTCTGAGGACAGGATACTTCCCCAAACATTGGAAACATGCTGAAATTAAACTGTTTCACAAACCGAAAAAAGATAAGCATGACGTATCAAGCTACCGCCCAATAAGCCTACTTCCCTCACTTTCCAAAGTCCTTGAAAAAATTATATATTCCCGACTGATAAAATTCCTAAATGAAAATAACGTCATACCGACTTTCCAATTTGGTTTTAAAAAGAAGCACGCCACTGTACACCAACTACTTCGCATTACCGAAACAATTGAAAAAGGCTTTGAAAACAAACAGTTCGTACCTGCAGGATTCTTAGATATTGCGCAAGCATTCGACAGAGTGTGGATCCAGGGTCTTATTTATAAATTATTGAAAGTTAAAACTCCAACATACCTCTTGAAAATACTAACATCTTTTTTGAAAAATAGAAGCTTCCAAGTAAATATCAATAACACCTTATCAGAAATTAAAAACATACGAGCAGGAGTCCCACAGGGATCAGTCTTAGGCCCTGTTCTATTTAATGTATTTGTGCACGACATGCCCGTCCCAGCAGATGCAACAATCGCCATGTTTGCAGATGACACGGCAATTGTTACAAAAAACGAGGTTCAAAACAGAGCAGTCAGTGATCTACAAAAAAACCTTGACATCACTACTGATTATTTTAAAAAATGGTGCATTAAACTAAATACAACTAAATGCGAAATAAAAATGTTCACGCTAAGAAAAACTAGTAACTTGCCAGATATAATTATTAACAACAAAATTATTCCATGGAACCCGCCTAACCAAGCAATAAGATATTTAGGGGTGCATCTCAATAGTAGACTAACATGGAGACACCACATTACGAAAAAACTACGAGAAGCCCAAACCAAATTAGCGATGCTCTATCCATTAGTGAATAGGAAATCAACCCTAAAAAGAAAATGTTCCCTCTTAATATATAAAGGTATACTGAGACCTACCTTGACCTATGCGTGCATGGTATGGGGTGCTGCACACCGAACACACATTAAAAAACTGCAAGCTTTTCAGTCGAAAGTAATACGGATCGCCACCAACAGCCCGTGGTTTATCAGGAACAGCCATTTACACGAGGAACTGGGTATAATGACAATACAAGAATTCATGAAAAAGTTGTCAATAGGATTTTTCCACAGAATTGGACAGTGCTCCGGTGCCACCCACTATGAACTGGGCAAGCGAAAAATCCACAGAAGATTAAAGCGAAAATTACCACAAGACACTATAATAGACAGTGACAGTGATAGTGCGGATAGCGAACAATCTAATTAAACATTAGTAGCGAATCAACAGACATAAAGTGAAGTGACAGGGGAGTTCTTCGAACCGATCCCACAACGTGACAAATCCTGACAAACACTGTATTATCAAAACTATGTGTTACATCATGTATGTAGATCTAGTTAAATAAAGAGTATTAATTAAAAAAAATAAATAAATGGAATGCTCTTACAACTTAGATTAACTTTGGTTACTTTAGGGAAAAAATATAAAATTATCGATTCCCTATGCTAGATCAAAAGTTGACATCATTTCCGGTGAAACCGGAAGTGCCTCAGAATTCTTATAGTAACCTTTAGATGGGCCTTTTTGTCTAGTTTAACTTTTGTTCTGAAGATTTTTTGTATCTTTACAAATAAAGGAGATTTTCGGGGTGCCCCGTTTCAAACAAACACCCTGTATACTGCAACAATTTATCTGAATACTACTGACATCAGATTTTTTCTATTGTCGTTATTATTGATCTGGTAATACTAGTTTTCAAGGTTAATTATCTTAATACTGTTTACATTAATTTGTCCTTTCATCTAATTTGTGATTAATTGTTGTTTATTTTAGGTTGCAGAGATGCTAAAAATGATCCGTATTGAACTATTTGACTTATTGGAGGAGAAAATAAAAGATCCCTGCCTCAATCTTCTGCATAACGATAAAGGAAAGAAAATAATTTCAACGATAATACATATTGTTACTAACGACTGAAAACATAATTACATGACATACAGGATATATTTTTTACATTATATTTTCATGAAGATGATTGAAATTTTTACGATGTACCAAAGCTAATGTATATGTTGTTATTATTTATGTATAAAATATAAATTTTATCGTTGCAATTAAAGATTTTTTTTATTAAATGTGTAATATTATTTAACAGTTACATTTTGGTGAATGCGGGAAAACAATAGTTGCTGGAATCCTTTCACATTGATGTGAAGTTAGAATTTTCAGACATTTCAGAAGTTCGTTCTAATAAGTGATATTTTTTGGCACTTTGCCTACATTCCAAAATTTATATTATCAGTTAATATTAACATTAAGGTATTTCATTTAATACCCTACATTAAATATTAATAATAAATATTTTTTCAAACATTCAAATATTCCTTATCTTTCGGAAAAATATCCTTGTCAAAAATGTTGTATTTGCTATTTTTTTCAAATAAAATTTAATATTTTGGACTTTTATTAAAACTTTCCCTTTACTAATTTTCTGATCTCTTCTTTTGAAGTATTACAGTCTCCGTCATACTCACATACTTCATACTTCACAGCCATACATATATTTATCTCAGGGTTTCGAACCGGAACTGAACCTAAAAAAAGCATTCTTTTTGTCGGAACGAAATCCGGAGTTGAACCGAAAAAAAATATCGGTTTATTTCGGTTCAGATAATGTTTATGGGAGTGAATATAAAATACATTTTATTTAAGATTATTTGTTAAACTGATGAGAAAAAAAAAAATCGTAATTTTTTAACTGATAAGGAAAGAAAAAAATTACGCTTCTATTATGTTTTTTTTAAATATATATATTTCACGTTTATGGCCTTTGCAACTAAGGCAGTTAGCCAGGACAATTCTAATTTTTCATGTTAAAAATTCCATACATGTACAGAATTCGAATACGGGACCTTAGCAACACAGGTCACGTGTGTTACTACTACGCTACGCCGGTTTTTTTCGATGTTTTCTAACATTTAAAAAATATATTCTATTTTAAAAATTCAGTCTGGGATACCAAATGAATGCTATTAAATAGTTTGTTTTTTAAAAAAACATTTCTAATTTTTGTCTCGCACCTTAGAACTCTGATAGGCCCATTTAAAATTATAAAGAAATGAAGAATACTGCATATTGATGTGAACTGCAATTGAGAGGTAACATTACCGGTGGCGGCGCTGTGATCGAAGGAAATATGATTGACGACAGTAGTACTTGGCCATCAATTTGCATATAGCGAACAGGTTAATTTAAGTATAATGTATTGAGATGTACAGCAGAAGCATTTCACGATAATGTAGATTTCAATAATTCAAACCGTAGTTTTCTATCTTTAATCATTCAAAAACAGAATCATCTCGTGAAAATTTGGACTTAATATTAACTTCCATCCATTTTTTTTTTTTTTTTAGGAAAAGTAAAAAACTAAGATGCCTAAGTTTGTCTTTTCTTGAATGACAGCCAAAAACACTACAATTTGTTCTACTTTATAGTTTTTCACAACTTCTGTCGACATTGTAACAAAAATGGAACACTAAAATATATGTAATAAGTTTAAACTGTACTGCAGTAATTAGTACAGGAATTTAGCCACCAGTTAGCGAATATGAGCGCCGTCACTTCTCAACACCGAGCGAGTGACTATTATCGTTCTACATTATTTTTTCGAGCAAATTTTACCTTTTTTTTAAATTTATATATAGACCAATTTTATTTTATGCTCATTTTCTGTGGTTTATTTTTTTGAATTTATTTAAAAACGGTAACCCGCAGCTGGTAATGGAGATTATTTTTGAGATCTACGACTCAAAATACATAAGTATACACATTTGAAAGTAAATCAGAGAGATTTTTTAGATTTTTTATCATTTTCCAAGGTTTTGTTTGACAACTCGTATTTATTGTATAAGATGAATTATTAAGGCTCTAATTTTTTTCTAGACTAAACAATATACGAAGATTTCAAAAATTCAAACCGCAGTTTCCTATATTTTATGGTTCTTAAGTTAAAAATTTTTGAAATTTCAAAAAAAAAAAAAAAAAAATTGATAATTCAATTTATTAAATTTATTTCACAAATAAAAATGTTGTTCGGGAGTTGCTTGAAAATGAGTCCTAAGGCAATTTAAGACATCAGGATTACTAAATACTGCATTATTTAGTACAATAATTTGGCCACCAATCAGCGTATTCGAGCTGTACACTTCTCAATAGTACAATAGAAATTTTTGGTGAGACTAGCGTTTCAAAAGATATCATAATTTGTGAATTTTTGAAATAATATTTGGTAAGTGTTTACAACATCCCACTTCACACTTGCGCATACGTCAAACACATGTCATTTGTTTAATATACAGAGATTCTAAACAAGTGGGACTGTGCAGAACTTTTATTTATGTCATTAAACTAGAAGATGGGTTGCTCGCTTCGCTCGGCTTCTTCTAACCAAACACTTACTAACCTAACCTAACCTAAGATAGTGTTTTGTCATTAAACTAGAAGATGGTTAGCTCGCTTCTAGAAACCATTGTTTTAGAGCCACTGACAATTCTTGAATTATTTAGTATCTATATAAAGTTTGAAGGGGGATATTGTAAACATTGGCCTAATATTTAATTTTACGTTAAAAGTCCTTAATATATAAATAATAATCGTAAATTGAAGTTATGAAGGTTTAAATCTTGAATGAGATGCTGAATCTTGCCTTCAGTTTACGAAAATTGAAGTCCACTGATAATCACAATATAATAATGATGGTCCATTTGATAAAATGGGGTGTTTCAAATGTTTATGCGTCGTACGAGGTTTCTCCAATCACTCAGACAATACAAGCCAGTGGTTTGATATCAAGTAATATTCACAAGCGGAAATTTGTTTGCGCATTGGGGGTTTCATCTTATTTTGCGCACACTCTATATATTTATTATTTATTTTTAATGTGAAAAAAATATCACAAAATGACATAATTGACTTCTGTCACTCTAATATGTAATTATGAAAAATATATTGCCTTATTTTTTTATATAATAAAATATAATGGGAATTTTAACTAAAAATATATGACATGTTAAAGTTGTTTTTGAAAATTTTCATTTCAAAGTCCCAGAATTCGTAGTGCTATATTTCTTTTTATGCAGATAAAAATGTCATTCCAAAAATATATCTCACCGCGTTATTGTGCAGTCCGGTCCTGCCTTTAGAGAAGAAGAAGAAGTTCGTTTATTTTTATGTGGGTGTTAGTTGAAGATGGCTGCTGAATCGGAATTGAACGTCGACAACCTTATCCAAAGGTTGCTAGAAGGTATTAATTTTGATTGATTTTAATGATTAAAGATATTAAGATGTAATACTAGTCCTAATATATTTAAGAATGTCATTTTGCATGAATTTGTAAACATGTTTGATAACGCTAATCGGCTATCACTGGGAAGTGACCGACTACGAGAGAAAATAAAATGATATTCTGATGAAATAATTATGCTTTTAGTGTTCACAGAGAATAAGTAACTGTTAATTAGTGCGATAATTGTGTTTGAAATGAAGAACAGACATTACCTTTGACGTGTTTCATTATTGCTGTTTATATTGACTTTTATGGCGAAATGAATTGTTTATCACGCGATACTTAAAACAAGCTGTCATAAGTAAATGTAACATTGACATTTTTACATGTGTAAATATAAAAAGTCTAGACTCTTATAGTGTTTAAAATGCACGTTTCTATAAATCTCTTCTGTGACATACTCTTTATTTATTTACAACATAGTGCATTTTCTGTAGATGAATAAATTTATGTTTGCATTGCAATTGTTTGACTGTAGTTCTGTTCTTTATGCTGCTTTTCGTGTGACATTGCAATTGGATAAAGTATACAAAACACAACATGAACAAATCAAGAAGAAGGCCAAACTTAAAGAAATATTTTCCTCAGATTATATGGGTATAAATCAATCGTATTATTTCATGATACTTAACAGTTTGAAATTGACTCAGTGTTGTATTGTTTGTATGTGCTAGATTGAGTAGCTTTAGATTATTGGAGCTTCTTGCATCTATCTATTTACTTATTTTATCAGCGATCTGCTGTATTGCCGTCATTCTCTCATCTATCGTAATGTATAGTTTCAACCAGTTACGTTAGGGCAACGCTTCTGCTTCATGTTTGTGTTCTACAGTTTACAAATTACAATGCATTACATTATTAGTTACTGGAGCTTAGCCACTATTACATAAGGTGACCAGATTATAAAATGTTAGATCGAGACAAATAATGACCCTCACCTCGCTTCTTTTCAAATTTTGATTTACATCAGTATCCCAAGTATAGCCGTGAATTGCAGAATATTTTTGTAAATTGCAGGATTTATTCCTTTTTAGGATATCGTAGGTATAATCTGCTGTCTGTCTGTGAGTTCGTATGGTAGAAATTGTGTTCAAATGGCTGGATCGAAAGAGTTAAAATTTGGCATTCATGTAGCCACATATAGGAAAAATGCTGAGACGTCAAAAGAGCAAATTGCTTGGAAAGTAAATTTTTACTCCGTTTTACGTAAAATACCTAAAAAAAACTTGTCTTTCACCCTGTTTTCTGTAGGGTTTAAAAATCTAATAAAACTTGGGCCGATACACTTCGTTCTGAATCACAATAGTATGTTTTGGGCACAATAGTATTATCAAAAAATATTGGCTCAGACATTCAGCATTCTCTTGGCCTATAGTAAATGAAACACTTAATATTTGCAAAATTCTGAA
The DNA here is from genome assembly GCA_963971575.1 of Liopterus haemorrhoidalis. Classification (NCBI taxonomy): domain Eukaryota; kingdom Metazoa; phylum Arthropoda; class Insecta; order Coleoptera; family Dytiscidae; genus Liopterus; species Liopterus haemorrhoidalis. The sequence continues at coordinate 50,522,596 of OZ020611.1, forward strand.
GTGTGTGATAATTTACAATTCACATGAATTTTTTCCGACTTCCTATTTGTAATGTATTCTAGGTAATCATGGCCCAAAAATCAATTTTGCCTAGATTTAGGACCAAAAATCAATTTTGCCTACATCTAGGACCAAAAATCAATTTTGACTAGATTTAGGACAAAAAATCAATTTTGCCTACATATAGGACCAAAAATCAATTTTTGTCTATCTTTCTGTCTGAAATTCACGGGAAAACGATTGGGTATACGGAGTTAAACAATAAAATGTTACCATTGAAATGGAAATTACTTTTATTATTTATTTAATAAACTTATAACTAATATAGTCCTTCACTTTTATGTTATCTTCCATACTAACTATTCTAGGGGGTCTACTTGTTTCCTTATAGCCGTTCGCAGTAGATAATGTTTACTCAAATTTTACATATATGCAACTAAAGCATCGATTATAATAGGTTCATAACATAAACACATCATATATGCATAAGGCGAATCAATGCTGTATCACTGTTCTGCTGATAGTACGAATATCTATTTATAATAAAAATACAATATAGTCCATTCATACATCTTTATCTTTATGCCATACAGTTGTGCTATGGATCTATTATAAACAAGGCTTTAATACTTAAACAGCTTGACAGGTGCTTGTTACACCAATATTGTAATTACTTCTTCACTACTGATGGTAACTGAAAGACTTCCATCTACGTTGGAATCTTCTTTTCTTCTAAAATTAATCGCTTTGTTTTCTGTCTGAAAGATAAAAAAAACTAGCAAATCAAAATTTTTATTGTGTGAGGCTCCAACTAAAAAATTTTAAATATCTCGCTTATATTCCCATTACATATATTCTTGTAAGTTTAAAATGAAAAACAATTCTTTATTGATCTATACATTTTTAAGGGATAAGTATTTGAGGGGTTATGGATCATTCAAATACAAGCACGAGATAAAATTTATTTTTTCTGAAATTACTAAAACGGAACAAACAGGATATCCTTCTGGACTTCGGGATAAACGATTATGTCTTATCCATACTGACATATCTGGTCACCTTACTATTACATCATAATTTTGCTTTAAATTTTGCAGTCATACATGAGTACTTTTTATTTGCACAAACTTGACATACTAAAGATAATTTTAAATCATATTTGATAATAAAACAGTTTTATTTTCTTATTATATTATATACCAGATTCTAATAAGATTATTACATATTATTGAGAGTTCGGAACACGTATTTCACTTTCTATGAATGAGGCTACTGGAAAAGGTTATTCGAAGTAAAAATATAAACATGATTTTGCAAAAATATTTATATTTGCATAATATGGCATTTGTTTCTTAACTTGTACTTATCAAAGTACCATACTAATTTCCATATACCCATTGCTTAGACCAGTGGTTCCCAAACATTTTCGGTTCCGGGCGCCCTTTAAGTATTAAAATTTTACCGCGGCGCCCCAAGTCAATACATTCAATCAGAGCCAAATGAAGTAAATTGATAAAATTTACTTTCCCAAAAACAAATGAAGAGAAAAAAAAAGGTCGTCACCTTCCAAATTCAAGTGAAGAGCAAGAAAAAGGTCCTCGCCTCCCAAATTCAAGTGAAGTGCAAAAAAAAGGTCCTGGGTTTTCGCGGCGCACAGTTTGGGAAACGCTGGCGTACATGTTAAATCTTGTTTAAACAATATTACTTGAAATAACTTTTGTAAATTTGTAATATATTTCGAAGGGAGAAACCGCAAATAGCCATAGTTGCTGAGCGCTTTTGTTTAAATTTTAACTAACTATTGAAGTAAGAAAGTGTAATTGTTTGTTAAATTATTCAACGATTAATTTTTCTTATCAAAAAATGTTATTTCATGCAAATTACTATTGGAAAGATTGTTTATTTTTGATTACCGTGCATTTATTTTAATGTGAGCCATAGCGTATTCATATTCAAGGTTAAGTTAGGATTGACAGAAATGTATTATAGCATTTATTTTAGGGTGCAACATAGGAAATAAGAATAAGTAAATACAATAACACAATATTTATTGAAAATGTAAAAAAAAAAATACAACAAATTTTCAAAAATTCCTCCATTTATTTAGGGATTTCAAATAACCCCAATAAAAAAAGTCGTTCTATTACTACGCTATGGTTCACATTAAAATAAATTCACGGTATTTATGGAATTATTATACACTTATCAAAGTGGGACCGCCCTTTGCTATAGTTGAGTCCAGATGTTTATTGATGTTGATGAAAGTCACCTGCGCGAGTTCAAGATTATTAAAGTAAAGGTTGTCTCGTAACTTTTGACCAATCAGAGCGTGAAAGGAAATACATCACACGTATGTGTAATTCAATCTAGCATACAAAATTAATATAGATGTTGCACGTTTTTAAATATTTTTATTGACAATTTTCATAATAGATATTTATTTCAAGACAGATCTACTGAATAAATTATAAATAAAAACCTAAGGAAATTTTATACTGATTTATGTAAAATTTAAGGTGATGGGTATTTGTATTTTAGTTAATAAATAACAATAAAATCGAATACAAATATAATTTTAGGTATATTTAAATAAAAATAGAAAAACAAATTACTATAATAATATAGTAATTAATAAAACTGGAGCTTATATCTGTTTTTAAAAACGGCTGGACGTATTTTAACGAAATTTGATACAATAGAATAGAACCAGGATTCAAATATAGGCATGGTATCACAAAATTTTCTTAGGGGGTGTTTCTGGGTTAAAACTGGTACTAAAAAACCTAAAATATTTCCTTTATAAACAGAACTATCTTAACAGAAAAAACTATACAATAAAAATTGTTTATAAGAAAACTAATTTTATTTGTTCTATGCATTTTTTGAATTTGATGAATATTAGGGTAATTACGGGAAGACACCCTAAAACTAAAATATTGAAATATTTCACTTATTATTCTCTTCACATCAAAAATGAATGTAAGAAAATTTATTTAGAACAAAGAAACATTCCTTTCGAAGAAAAAAGAAATTAAAACAAGTAGAAAATCAAAAAATTAAACGATATTTTTATATTTATAGCCAAAAATCAAACTTCACGTGTATATAACATATACGATAAACAAAGACTGACGTCCCGTTAGCATACGGATGACGCGTAGTCTCTTTAGTTACCCCCACCACTACAAGTTACGAGACAACTTTATACTTTAATAATCTTGGCGCGAGTTAGGTTCGATTATTGTGGAGGGTGTCTTGTGCATGTTTGCACACGGGTGGGTTGACACACGCGCGGCTACCTTGTTGACCCTGTTATTGGTGGGATTTTTATGGGGTAGCACATGAACATTCTTTTCTTTATTTCATTGGATATTTAAGTTAATACCCTTGGTATTACCATTTTGATGATTTTATTTTATAAACTACTGTATACCAATGAAGACTTTCCTCAACTCCATTCACTAATAAAAAGATATCAGTAGCCATGGAAATCTTTTGTATGTATCAAGTTGGTAATTTAGTATGAGTTGTGAAATGTGTCAAATGACAAATTGTTATTAAGTATATGTTGTCAGATTTTTTTACAGACATTTATAACATTTACTTTTTTAATATTAAAATCTTTTTCTCTTATGGAATGATTTGTTCTATTAAACCATTTCGTGGGATGGAATATCCATTAGCACGAAGAATTTACAAAAATGTATCTAATTTACAATATTTTTCACACTTGCCTACCCGTCTCTAATTTGTATTATCAGTCAGAATTTATTTATTTTTATCCATTTTTAGGGTTTTGTAGATATGACCAAAAAACCCTTATACCGTAATTTTGTCGTCTGTCTGTCTGTTCGGTAAAAATTGTAGCCAAACGGCTAAACCTAGAGAGTTGAAATTGGGCATGCTTATACAACTCTTTGACCCACACATAGGAAAAATACTAAAACATCTAAAAAACATACACCCCTAAAATATAAACAAATATGTGCTCATCGAAAAAAAAAAAAAAAAATTAAATTCTGAGTAGGGTATCAAATGAAAGCCCTTAGTACGTGGATTAACGATCAAAATTTTATTTTTGCAAAATAAATTATTTTGAAGCGATTTTTGCCAAAATTGTGCAAAAAAAATTTTGTCCCACACCCTGTAGCCCAGATGGTTTAAACTAAAAATCTGAAAAAATTCTAAGTAATGTACATTGGTGTGAACCGGAATAGTACAACAGGAATTTTTGATCAGATTATGTTTTCGGAAAATAACGCATTTTTTGTGTTTTTAACTAAAATATGTTAAATATTTAATTCTGTATGTAACACACCAGATCAGTAGCTCTAGTAGCGTAGTTGGTTTTGTCGTGCGCTTAATAATGTAACTTAATTTGCAAACTAGAGTTCGAATCCTGTTAATTTTATTTTGTTTAAATTATTTTGTCAAAATTCTAGTTATATTTTGGTAAATGTTGCATTTAATTTTTAAAAGCGTAAATTTAATAACCAGTGGGAAGTGTTGAAAATATAATTTAATTCTGTTTGACGAAATCAGAGGGCTTATGATTTAAGCAACCAATGGAAGCCATAGGCGCAATTTTCAAAATCTTAATGAACCTTGCTATATAAAAAAAATACTGCACATATTTAGAAACTTAAATAATGGTATTAGGCATTCGAATAAAAATTCATAAAAAAATATTTTGACATAACATTTGTTTTGGCATCCCAAATAATCATCATTCAGTTACTAAATACCTGCAAAACCCAGAAATGTGTGAAAATTCACAATTCACATAAATTTGTATGTTAGTTGAATGATATTTGGGACATATCACAGGCTGAAGATGCATTTACTTTAGTAAAATGCGAAACGTTCCATGAATTAAATCAATATATTTTATTACCTACATGACGATTTAAGAAAAAACACCTGTATTGTCTCGACTCATCAAGATCATTCAATGCTATGTACCTAATATATATTTGACATTTTATTCTAATTATTTTAAATTTTATTAATGTAAATTTTGAGTAATTTAGTATCTAACTAAATGGTTGAAATGTATAAGTCAATAATTAAAATAAGATCGTTTAATTTGACTACTGTAATACTAATAAAGACATACGATATGTATGTCCTTTTTCGACCTGCAACATAGAGTTTTCCCATGTTAAATTGTTCAGTAGTTTAGTCCCAACGCATTGTGCCTAATTTTGAATAAAAAAATCTCAATTTGTTTGAAAAAAGGCACACAATATTTTTTGTATTTGGAAATAACAATTGCCGTGCACAAATGGAAATTAACAAACAAATTCATCGATGTTGGTCAAAAGTAAATCAGAATATTATTATACACACTAGGACGCAATATCCTCAAAAAGTCAATGTTTGGGCAAGTATTTTGAAAAATAAAATTGTAGGACCCGTATTTTCTGAAGGAAACCTAAATTCAGCATTGTATTTAGATTTGTTGTAAACGAAAATCCAAACAAGATAGTTGAAATTGTAGGTGAAGATGAAATTTGGTGTCACTATGACGGTGTTCCAGCGCATCATGGTACCGAAGTAAAAGAATATTCAAATTTAACATTTCCAAATAAGTGGATTGTAAGAAGAGATGAAATATTTTTGCCTTTAAGGTCAGATTTAAATCCTTGTAATTTTTTCTTGTGGCCCTTCATAAAAAATAAAATGTATAATTTCAATAACATCTTAGACGACTTAAAGCAAAAAATAATTAATATTTGTAATGATATTCCTCCGCATATTATTGCAAATGTAAACAGAAATTTGTGCAACAGATTAGTTTTTTTTTTTAGCTAATAAATTTAATTTAGGAGTATTATAATTTTATTTTGTAAATTTATGTTTAACCTGAAAATAAACTTCGTTTGACGTTTGGTTTTCAGTAGTGCATGGCAACTGTTATTTTCATATATAAATACAAAAAATATTGACTTTTTTCAAACAAATTGGGACTTTTTTATTCAAAATTAGGCACAATGTGTTGGGACGAAACTACTGAACAATTTTTAATAATAAAGTTTTTGTCTAAAACTCATAGTAGAGATAGAATATGCAATGGAAAATTTAACATGGGCAAGATCTATATTGCAAATCGAAAAAGAATATACGGTATATTATTTACCTGTTAAAATACCTAGTTTCCATCTTCTACGTAAGAACTAACAACCCTGCTAGTAACTTACCTAGAAAAAAAAAAAAAATATATATATATATATATATATATATATATATATTGATACAACCGACGTGGTCAGACCAATGATATCCAACAGGCGACCTAAGACCTACCGTTATTTAAAGGATTTCGCGTGTATATATGCCAGATATAGAATCTACCAGTTATAACTCTCAGGGCACACCGAGAGGGGTAAGAAAATCTCAAAAAAAAAAAATCGCTATGTTTAATAAACATTATTAGACCCAGTATATGGAACCGCTTTTTCAGTATCACCTGTATAAAATAGTGTTGTTCAATCGACATTGTCAGGCCTTGCGACGTTGCCAATTTTATCATAGTGTATAATATGATTTGTAAAGTTGAAAACATTCAAACCGACTCATTCAGTCCTACTGTTCAGGAGTATGTTTACACTCAAGAGTGCATTTTAAATAAATAATAATAATATTATATGTGAAAAAACACTTGTTGATAATTCATATACGTATTTGCAATGTAACATGTGGATCAAAATGTCCTTTCTTCGGGCGGCTATGTTTTATATAAGAAAATCTCCTTTTTTTTTCGACAAATGACACGTGCATTATGAATACCCAATTAACAAAAGAAGATCTGCGATTTATAATACATAAGCCATCTGAGACTGAAAGACTTTTTGATCATAAGTTAGTAATTATATTTAATATATGCCGATTATTATTTTATACATAAAATATATTCGGGGGATCCTCCTGTGCTGTTTTTATCATGCGTTTTTGAAAATGATTACACTTCAAATTAAATAATTTTGTTACTCAATAAAATGAAGAAATATTAGTCAATACTGTCGCATACCTGACCCGAAAAGCACAGCCACTAGGTTGTACTGCGCATTAAAATATATTTTTACAAATTGTATCTTGGTTTTAATTATATTGGCGTATTATTTACGTATTTTGTTATTAAGGACATTTATTACTGTATAAATTCAGTAAACTATTACTGTCGTGATAATAAAAGGTAATATTTACAATTATATTTCTCATATGAAAAATAAAGAGAAGTCATCATCATCATTGACGCGACAGCGCGAGATGAGTCTAGATCTCTTGATTTCAAGTTTTGTGACCACATTTTCAATCTGTGTACATGTAGGAGTAATATAGACAGGATTACGTCTATTTTTTAGCGCACACAGAAATGCCCGTACAGCTTATAGCCGGTTGCTAAGCAGAGCCCGTAATTTGTCTAAATATTTTTTACACAAATTATTTTAACAATTTAATTATTATCTACTTGCGAGCGGTCAATGGCAAGCACAAACGATTTATTGCTGGCAGCCACAGGCTTGCTTGTGATAAGTAAAATTAAGCAAGATCCTTAGAATCACCGATAAACGAAATTCTATACACCAAAAAGAAGTATGCGTGTCAGGTGGATCATAAACGAGAAAAAAATAATATTTGTAAAAGGTTGTTTAATTAGACCTTTTTGTTATATCTCACTGTTTTTTTTTTTTTTTTTTTAGTGCAGTTTCTGCTCTGGCAATTCTCAAATTTACGGTGAGCCGAAACTACAGTCAGTGAACTAATCTGTGAAACGTAACAACAAGCATCATATAACAACCTTTTATCTTCTAAGTGAAATTTACAAAGTTGTGGAAAATTTACATATATAAATAAAATTGGAGGTTAAATCTGTTCTTTTTCAGGGTTTTGTAAAACCCTTATACCGTCATTTTGTCGTCTGTCTGTTCGGTAAAAATTGTAGCCAAACGGCTAAACCTAGAGAGTTGAAATTTGACATGCTTATTCAACTCTTTGACCCGCACATAGGAAAAATACTAAAACATCTAAAAAACATATTCCCCTAAAAATATAAGCAAATATATGCTCATCGAAAAAAAAAAAAAAATTTTTTTTACAATTCTGTGTATGGTATCAAATGAAAGCCCTTGAAACCTGAATTAACGATCAAAATTTTATTTTTGCAAAATAAATTAATTTGACGCGATTTTTGCGAGAATTGTGCAAAATTTTGTCCCACAACCTGTAGCCCAGATGGTTTAAACTAAAAATCTGAAAAAATTCTAAGTAATGTACATTGGTGTGAACCGGAATAGTAAAACAGGAATTTTTGATCAGATTATGTTTTCGGAAAATAACGCATTTTTTGTGTTTTTAACTAAAATATGTAAAATATTTAATCCGCTATTTAACACAGTAAAGGAGTGAACGTTCGTAGATCAGTGGTAACGTTTTTGCTTCGTAAGTTGCAAACTACTGTTCACCTCCCGTCAATTTTTATTTTTTCTGTTTTTTTTTTTGCATTTTTATTTTGTTTAAATTATTTTGTCAAAATTCTAGTTATATTTTGGCAAATGTTGCATTTAATTTTTAAAAGCGTAAATTTAATAACCAGTGGAAAGTGTTGATATTATAATTTAATTCTATGTTTGAATGTATACGAAATCAGAGGGGCGGAGTTTATGACTTAAACAACCAATGGAAGCCGTAGGCGCAATTTTCAAAATATTAATGAACCTTGCTATATAAAAAAAAAAATACTGCAAATTTTTAGAAACCCAAATAATGGTATTAGGCATTCGAATTAAAATTAATAAAAAAATATTTTAACATAAAATTTGTTTTGGCTTCCCAAATAATCATCATTCACTAAATACCTGCGAAACCCTGAAACGTGTGATAATTCACACTTCACATAATTTTTTCTTGGTACCCATTTTTCGTTTCTACATGGTCCAAGTGAATGTAAGACAAAATTCACAAAAAAAATCTCTGTCTGTCTGATATGCTTTTTTTCTATGGGTTTATTTATCTGACATTCAAAAAACAAGAGCTATATATATTTTCTCGTAATTTAATGTGATGACAGAGTGAAACCAGGTTTCGAGCCTATGATATGGCATCTTAAAATTTGAAGTTAAGAGGCGAATGTAGCCACCTCCAAAGTCCATCGTTGCACGCGGGGTGCGGTGGCGAGAAGTCGTATTACGTCATTGGGAGAGTGACCAAAGTGGAAGTAGCTTACAGGGAGAGGGAAAAGTGCTAGTATTTATAAATCAACCTGTATTTTTGGGAATCATAAAATATAGATTAAATATATTCGAATCAATATGATTTTTTTTTTTTAATTTCAAGATATGAAAGAAAATATCAAAATTTTAATAAGTAAATAAGTAAATAAATTTTAATAAAAAATAAAGTAAATAAATTAAATATTTTAATAAGTTTAAATTTGTATTTTGATTTATTTTTAATTTTCAATTTTACAGTGCTATACTTTTTTCAATTTCACATGACTGTTACTCAGTAAATGAATAAAAATTACAAATGTTAACACTTAACCACTCTATATTGTAATTTTATCTTTAAAATAAGCTCTTGTATGTGAAAAGTGATTAATATTTATTACCAATTCTGATTTTACAGATAATTTTGTAGAAATAATAGTTTTTTTTTTATCATCAAAAAATTATGTTAATAATCATAGATTCACCCCTTTAGGGGTTGATTTAACCTTTTGGTTAAACTCGATTACAGTATAACAATCCCATACGTTACCATAACAACCATGTTCTGACCATTTGGTTATAGTTAACTAAGCTTTCAGAAGCCGGCCATAATTATTTAACTTAATTTTTGGGACCATTTTTTTGTGTCAATATGAATTTGTATTCTACCACGGAAAGTCTAAAATAAAACAGGTAAATTTGACGTCACAAACTGTTTTATTCCAAAGATCTTCTGTTACCCATTTCAACCGAATTCAAAGACATGTGTAGGAAACGAAGGCGGAGCTTAAGAGTCCCTCTACTATGATTAGATTAGTTTAAAACCACGCTACCAGATGGATACATCTCTCGATGATTGTAAATGCCAGTATTTTATATAAATAGTGTTTCGGTGTGGGCCAAAGAATTGGTGCTAAATATTAATTAATTTTCATAAATAAGGGCTCATTTTAAAGATAAAAGTACAATCTATAGGATTCTAGCTATGGAATTTGCAATTGTTATTGATTTACGGAGGAACAGTGATGTGAAGTTAGACAAAGTTTAGGACATTGTAAAACTGAAAATTAAAAATAAAACCAAATTTTAACTCTTAAATCCAACGGAGCCAATCTTTATCTTCAAATTAAAAAAAAAATCAAATTGATCCGACAACATTTGGTTCAAATTCTTTGGCCCTTTCAAATGCACGTATCCGTTGAGCGTAACCCAGGTACAGTACGCTCTTAAACGTACACATAAATGTTCAATATTTAAAATGAAATGGGAACTTTTGTTTTTTACAATTATTTTTATTTTTTACAATTAAGAAAAGTAATTGTTCAAACGAGTTATTTGTAATTTAAAACCTTTTGTGTTCTTCTTTGGAATTAAGAATAAATTATGGACATTGATGTCCGTATTAGAATAATTTTCTGTGAAATATATGAACAAAGTTCAAACTTATTAAAATGTGCATTTATTTGGGATTCTAATAAAAATATTAAATAAATTTAACGTCTCATTTGAAGCAGTAACATTCAGCACGCTTTAAAAAATCTATAAACTATAAAAATGTAATTATTTCTAAATTGGAAAAAAAAGAAGAATTTCATGGCGCAAATACCAAAATTTTAATTTGAACAAATTTGATACAAATCGGTTATACGCATTGTTTTCAAGTATCTACGAGTCTGCCAAAACTAAATTTGAGTTTAAAGTTTTTCTGTAAGACAAATTGAAAGAAAATATTTAAGTTCTTACAATGAACTAAAATTATCATGACTGGAATGTTTATCTAGCTCATTCTATACAGTGTTGCCAGATTTAAGGCTTGACAACGTCGACTGCATTGTGCTGGTCTGACAAAGTCGGAATCGTACATTTTTTGTATAAAAAGTTATATACAAAAACTACTGGCGCGCGCTCTTCACGACAAATCAGTGAACTAAATTTGTATATAAATATACGATCTACCCTCGTATTCAGACCATTTGTGAAATTTTCTCTGTCATCGCTGCTATATAATCAGGGTGCAAGAGCTCCAAAAAACATGAAAAACGTTTTCAGACCATTCCCCTGGTCTGAAAACGTCAATTTTGGTTTGACACCGTCCATTGAATATATAGAATTGGCTTACATAAGCGGTAAAACAAATATATATATATATATATATATATATATATATATAACCTGCTCACTACATTTGCCAACTTCGGGTACCACAGTAATTAGGAATTCATGGCCAACAATTATCTTTTTAAATTGTGAATGGTGTATATCAGCGGTTCTTAACCTTTTTATACTCGGGACCCCCCCCCCGGTTAAGAACCGCTGGTGTATATGATGATACACTGTATACGGTTTTCAACTGTAAAATTTCATATGAAACAATTTATATTCAAAAATAGAGGTATAGTTGAATGAATCTACTTTAATTTTAAAGTGATAGGTCAGCTGCTTCCGTAATTATTTTTAGGATTTCAAAGTTATGACAAAGAACTCCTTGTAACGTCACTCGTGTGTCTGTATGGTAGAAATTGTGACCACCCTTCTGGATGTAGAGATGTTTTTGTATGCCTTGACAGAATATTTGTCTACTTAATTCATCGAATAATAGTAATTCTTGATGGCATTGCATTTTATAGGGGTGATACTCATGCTTTTTTAAAAATTTCCAAACACTGCTGAGAAGTAACACATTCTGAAGCAATGCATCTTGTACTCGGTGTAGGATTTCCATCTATCATTGCTATCACAGTTTTTTCAAGATTGTTTCTATCGCCATTGTTCCTCCGATATTCTAATAAATAACCATCTATAAGGTATAACCATAAGTTAAAACCTCAATAAGATGATCTTAAAAATTTAAAATGTGTATTAATAAAATTACTATTATCTTTACTTTATATGATTTACTTTATCTGAAATACTTCTAGTATTCTTAAATTTGGCTATTGTACGGCTTATTGTTGATGGAGGTGGAATAGGTCCTTGGTTAAATTTTACAGAAAATAAATCGGGCACTTTTCGTATACTATTACCAATATATACCTCAACTAAGCTACCTGTGGCGGATGGGAGCAGGTCTGCGCAGAGAGAGAGAAAGCGAAACAGAAAGACACGAAATTCGAAACTAAATGCGCCTCCATTACTACTTTTCTGTTAGTCCAACGTGCATCCAAATTGTGTACGCCACGGCCAGCTGATTGAGTTATAAAACGTTTTTAGAATGAATACTCTTCAATGGAATACATTATTTTCGTGATTAAGTATGAGTCTTACAAATAAAACCATATTATTTTGTTTTATCTGTCAAATTCATGGCGATGCGTGATTATTTAAAAAACAAATTCATTATAAATTTTCCCACGTTTTTTAGTAAAAGACATAAAGAAATGAAATTATCAACTGCAAAAGTTTGATATCTTTAGAATCAGGTTGGAATTTAATATGGAAAGCAACAATCGCAAAATATTAGATTTTAATGATATTCTTCTATGTTCTGGGGTAAAAATTGTCATCATGTATTTATTTTTCTAAAAAACGAAAGATAAAACATCTTTTGATAATTGATTGATAAAAAATTAAGTTTTAAAGTAACACCGCTGGACTATAGAGTGTGGGACAAATTTATTTTTCACATTCGTAGCAAAAATGCGTGCAATAATTTTTTTAAATTTCCTTCACATTTCCATAGCTTTTATTTGATTTTAAAATTTCTCAAAGATTGATGTGAGATTTTTTTTGAAAAATTTTTGCTAGAAATACATTTATTTGTATGTAATAATTTTTTGAGAGAGGTTTTTTTCTCAGAGATGTATTTTTCTTATACACGGGTGTAAGAACTCTATGTATATGCATGCTAAATTTCAATTCTTGAGGTCCAGCTCCATAGCCACAATTTTCCCCATACTAATGAGTGGTTACAAGGTAGGCGCGCACACAATGGGGGTCGGGTCCGGACCCCCCCCCTCAGGAACGTAAAAACCATCTACCTATTTAATAAAAAGTTAGCAACTGAAAGTAAAAATCACCTTTTTTTTATTAAAAATTAAATTGTAAGCAAAATTTAATTAATATATAAGCCCACACCTCTCCGTAAAATATAAATAATAAATTTGTATTAATATACGGATTTTTTTTAAATGGATCCCCAGACCAATTTTCGGTTTGCGCGCCTGTTATAAGGGATTCTTGGTTATACCTAGGAAACCCCAAAAATGATGAAATGATTATGAAACTGAATTTAATAATATATGCAACTGTTGTTATTGCATTTGCTAAAGAAATTTATTCTCAATATATGTAATAGTGGCTAAACTTAACAAAAATGAATAATTTACAATTAAAACAATTTCCATGCTTGTACATTAGATAAAATAATACATTTTTAACAAAAAATAAAAAATCGCTAATTTTATTTTGTATAAATAAAAATTAAACCGCTTAGATAATTGAAATGTTAGAAACACGACGAAAAGTAATGCTTGAGCATCTTAAAAATAAATAATTCACCTATGAAAATTCTACTTTTGTAATAATTGTTCTAGTACGAGGATGTCGACCTGGAAAATCAGTACAGATGACAGAGGCTGAAGTCCGAGGACTCTGTCTCAAATCCAGGGAAATTTTTCTACAGCAGCCGATACTATTGGAACTTGAAGCTCCTCTTAAGATATGTGGAGATATTCATGGCCAATATACAGATCTCCTACGATTATTTGAATATGGAGGTTTCCCTCCTGAGGCGAATTACCTATTTCTCGGAGATTACGTAGATCGTGGAAAGCAAAGTTTAGAGACTATCTGTTTATTATTGGCGTACAAGATTAAATATCCAGAGAATTTTTTCTTGCTCCGTGGTAATCATGAGTGTGCATCTATTAATAGGATATATGGATTCTACGATGAATGTAAGTATTATTTTTATTTATCACATGTTCAGACACAATTATTCTTTGAACTAGATTTAGTACGTATTCATAGGCGTAGTTTTAAATGTAAAAATGCCATTTTTTAAATTCGCAGCTACCATTGCTAGCTTCTGCGATTTTTTTTATTTGTCCGTGCAAGATTTCTTTTATTGAGTATGCGTATTTTAATGATTTTATTTATTTATTGTCTAATTTATTATTATTAATATGTAGTGTAGTCATTTAGATGAGCTGCGTTAGGCGCAAATAGCCTTTGTTGCTGTGCGCTATAATTTTTAACTAACTAACTAGCTTCTGCGATTTTGTAGATAAATAACAGGTCTATTCTGTAACACCATAACGACATGTTCATTGACGATTGTCGTTATTTTGACTATTTAACGACGCAGTGTTATTCTGTAAATTATTTTAGTCTTTCACAAACGATAAAGTCATCAAATATTTGTCGTTAGTAAACGACATCTGTTGTCCTGGTGTTACGGTATAACGATCGTGTTCTGTTAAAAGAAAAAACTCCATTTTAATAAACTAAGGCCGCAAATCCCAGTAAGTCTAATAATTTTGTTTCGAGGTCTGAAAGAGGCTTTTCAGGAGGACCAAAAGTATTTATTTAAGAAATACATTTTTGCGCACCACCTGAACAGTTCAACCGCTTTACTTAATTTTCCCAGGTTTTATTCAAAATATCAAATCTTTTTGTATTTTTTTTTATTGTGTGATCCTTTTAAATTCTTCCAAATATAATAGATATTGCTGCCTTGTCATTTTTCGAGTTCTTTTGTGTATGTTTTGAGCCATTTCAATATTTATTTTGACAATGTCAAATTTTTATACTATATGTAGCTAATTTCTTACTAGCCACTGTGAAAACGTCTTCCAATATTAGATGAATTTTATTAGAAAAATTGTAGTGTATGACAAAGTGTCTTTATTAGTTTTGCAATTATTTTTCTGTTGGGAAATATTCACATAAATCTTAAAATCGACACGAGTAAAATCCCATTTTTAGTCAACCGATTTTTATCAAAAATTGATCAACTCGTGCCATTGATGGCAGAAGCTTAAATATGAAGTTTCATAAAAATCCTTTCAGCCGAATTTGCTCTGCACGTGTACACAGACAGAAAGACAGACAGACAGACATACAGACAGACATCATGCTAAAAATAGTCAAAACGTTATGTAGGGACCTCAATTCGTGGAGATCCATCGAAATCTCGAAATGTCAAAATCGGTATGATCACAATACCTCCCTTATATATGTTGACGGTCGGTAAAAATGCGTTAAAAGTTAATAAACGCACTATTTATTCTTATTTTTTGCTACAAGTGAAGAAGAAAGATTATTAATGACTCTAAAATTTTGTTTCTATTGAACGGAATTTCTACTGTTCAAATGTTTTTAAACAAGTTTTTAACGTTGAATTTTTCATTCCCCCTGTCTCACATGTGCAAGAAAATCGTTTAATGTTGACTAAACTATTGTTAATATAATTAAAACCCCTTGTTATTTCATGTGGATGTTCCGTAAGTGTGTTAGTTTGCAAATATTTGAAAGTTTTCTTCGTAGTATAAATTACCAGCTCTCTTTCTATAAAATTTCTAGAGAAATGTGTAGATATTAAGTATTCAAATAAATGTTTTAAGTTCAAAGTATAAAATTTTATTATCTCTGTGAGTATAACCTACCACCAGCATTATAACCTCTGAAATTATTCATTTACAAACAGCAAATTTTATCATAAATGGATTCACATATATTTGTACACTTCTTGATTACTCGGTTATAGTTCAAATATATTGTATACAGCAAAAAACGTAAATTTAACCAGAAATTGATTATAAACCCAATACTGTTTAGATAAGTTGACAGATGACTATCCTCTTATTCGTGTCAAAAGTTCAGAAAGGCGATAGTGGCGCCGTTTCGGTAATTTTAGTCGCGAATACGAAATACGTTTCTAAACAATATCGTTAAAGTTGTCATTAAGGCGTAAGTTAACTACTGTCGTTTCTTAACCAGTCACTTATTAACGACATTTTACAGAATAAAAGTATTAATGAAATTCGTTCGAATAACGTTAATGACTTTAAATAATGAAAATAACTAACTATAAAATCAAGAGTTTCGCAAAGGTTCAATTCTGGGGCCCTTGTTCTTATTAAACATTAATGATGTAGCAATGTTGATTAAGCTATGTAGAATTATACTTTTTGCGTATGACACGGTTGATTCTCGACTATTGACTCAGACCTATTAACGCTAGAAACGGCTGTTCATATTGATACTGAATATCTAACTAATTAGTTTGAACAGAATAAATTAGCTGTGAATAGTGTCAAGACGCCATGTATTCATTTCAAGAAAAACTTAAACAGTCATAGTACACTAAATATTAACCATAGGTTATTCCAAACGATTAGGCGGAACTAAATCGGAATTTTGATCTTTTAGGTTGTCACGAGAAGGGACCTGGCTAGGGTTATTTCTTGTTTCACGTTTGGGATGTGAAAATTTAATATTCCAACAGTGAAACCATGAAAACGAATGACATATATAAAATTTTAATACATTTTTCTATATTTTGAAGACAAAAAAAATAAAAATAAATAAATAAATAAAAATAAATGGGAAATTTTTATTAAGAATGACAAAAAATTAAATCCATTTAATCTAGAATTTGCAATGTGAGTATGATTTACAAAGCTTAAACAAAAGTCCGAATTAACAGATAAAAATTACTAGATTTCAAAATCTAGTTCCGCCCAAACGTTTGGAATAGCCTATAAATTGGGATAACTGCATTGACTCTGTTTCTAAAAAAATATCTAAATCTATTTGTCCAATGCGTCGACTCAAAATGACAACTTTTTTGCCTGGCTTAAAAACTGATTATTATGTGAGGTTCGATTCTATTATACGTTATAGCATAATATTCTGGGGCAAAGTACTTCTGATATGGGCAGGTAGTACTAAAAGTTTTCATATATGCCATATGGGTGAAATAAGATCAATAATTTTTTTATTTTTCTGGCCTATTTTGTTATTCAAGAATTACCTTTAGTTCTGTAAATTGTTTTTTTTTTTTTTTTAAATGTGTAACGTAAGGCGAACATCCGGAATATGTCAACTCTTGCACTCAACTGATTGTTTTTAGCAAAAACACGTGTAATTTTGCTCAATCGGCGCTTGTAAGTGTTTAATTCTGCAGTCGTCAGTAGGTGGCCACGGGCATTTCGATGAAATTTACACGTATTGTGTTTTAAATGGTTTTAAATATGATACGCCTCGAGGCGGTGTTGGATACTAGAGGGTTAAGGAAGTAAAATACACATACAATGTAATTAACACAATAGAATATATTTGTCACTTGGTATGAATGTTTTGAACATATTTCGAAAAAGAATAATTGTGTTCTTGCGTATTACTATTTTATCTTAAAAGAATTACTATTGTATTGAAGGCATGATCTAATACTTGTCACTAATCAAATATTTATCTCTTATTATTTATTATACATGATGATAAACAAATCAATTAGGAACAGTTCATTGATAAGTGCAGAAACCCCTCGACAGGGCCGGCCTTAACCACATGCTACCAATTCCTTTACGCAGTGCTTTAAAAAAAAAAAAAAAAGAAAAGGTGAATAAACAAAAATACGTATTAAGGGGGGGGGGGGTATGGTCAGAGCAGCACATTTTATACCCATTTTCAAGATTTTTTTTTAGAAAAC
Organism: Liopterus haemorrhoidalis; assembly: GCA_963971575.1. Classification (NCBI taxonomy): domain Eukaryota; kingdom Metazoa; phylum Arthropoda; class Insecta; order Coleoptera; family Dytiscidae; genus Liopterus; species Liopterus haemorrhoidalis. The sequence goes on from OZ020611.1 coordinate 50,540,458, forward strand.
TGTTAATAGTAACTTGATTGGGATAATACCTACAGTAAAGAACAACCTTAGAAGAGTATCCAAAAAAAATTTTATTGAAACATATCGAAAATTAAGCTCGTGACATGAATTTGAAATTTTCGTTCAGGACAAAGAGTTGATTTGCGGTGAGACACATAACTAATGACTGGATCATCTAAAACAAAAAAACCAAAAATATTTCGTTAGTTTATGAGTTTCTTGAGGTAACGCTGTCGAGTTTTTTCAAATATCTAGATTATTTAATTTTTGGTATAAGTTTGAAGTCAAAAAAACGAAAAAAACGGAATTTTTTTTTTCGAATTTTCTGTTTTCAGTTGTAAAAAATTCCATAATAAAACAAAAAGCAAGAAAAAAAAAATATCTCGACAGCGTTACCTAGTAAATTGCCTACAGAAATAGTGTGCAAAATTTCAGAAAGATCGGTCGAGTAGTTTTCGAGTTACATGTCTCACCGACTTGAAAAATAAAATTCCTCAAAAAACGCGTTTTAAATTTTTTTTTTTTAAAACATGTTAATTTTTCTTCATACTCACACGGAGTCATCAATTCCGGGTCCGTAAAGTGTAGGGCCATCGGCAAGGATGTCCAATGCATCTTTTTGCTGTTGTCTTCTTAAAACCCGAGCTTCTTTAGTAGCCTCTGCAGCTTTTTGATTAGCTCCGCTAATCCGAAATTTATCCTCATCGCGTGCCCATTCATGAGAACTCGTCCCTACGCTTATGCCCATCTCTTCCATAAACGTTAGATATGCGAAATTGCCTTCATTGAAATAACTAGCTGCTACATCAGCTGCAATTTCAACAATTGTGGAGGTTCCACTCAGTATTTTTGTATTTAAAAAAAAAAAAACGATTTTCTGACCATCCCCCCCCCCCCCTTAAAACAATAAAAATATAAATACAGTCAGCGCTCGCTTAACGTACATCCGCTTAACGTACGTTCGATGATACGTACATGATTAATTACGGATCCTATGTTCGTACGAACGTACATCGCGCAACATGAAAATGTCGCTTTCGTACGACCGTACACATTGTCCGCGCGAACGTACATCGCGTCACACGAAAACGTCGTTTTCGTATTTGATATGGCAACTTTATGGTTAAAAAAAAGGGAAAATAAATAGCACACAATGTATAATGTATAATCGGATTCACGAAAAAATGTCCGATTATTAAATGACGGGACCGCTTTAATTTTGAAAGAGTAAACTTAACGTAAAATTTGTTTGAATAAAACATGCAGATTTAAAAATTTTCTACAAAAAAAGATTCTTACACTTTTTTTTATGAATGATCATTTGCAAGATATTTTCGTAAATCCGAATAGAACAGTAAACACGTAGTACTAACATATAAATACATGTTAAAAAAATAAAAATAAACCATACATTATATAAAATAAACATGTTTATAAAAGTAAATAAGTACTTAAAAAAATATTATTTGTTGTTTTTAATTAGAAATTTGTCCATTGTCAATTGTACCGCAGTTTTCTTTTTGTCTTGATATAAAAGTTTATAACAAGCGGTGCTATTGCGTATATTATTAACAACACTGAAACTTCTATCAATATCCGGGTCCGAATTCTCGATAGTGTCAATGAGTTCTTCCATTTTGCCAAATATTCCACTTACTGTTTTTAGTTGTATTTCGGTTGTTTCGTTCTCGCTTTTTGGGTCGTCTTTTTCAGTTCTCATTTGCTCTTGTAGTTCTAATAACTCATTAGTTGTGAGTTCGTCCGCATGTGATTCTAACAAATCGTTAATATCTTCAGTGTCCATATTCAGTTCTAATTTTTTTTAAAATACATGTTGATAAACTGCTGTGTATTCACACACAGAAAAGCACTCGTAAATACGTGTACATATTCGGCTGCGTTCGACGTATTTACTGATTCTTCTCTGTAAGTGTAGGTGAAGGGGGAAAATTGAAAGATAGAAGTTGGTAACACTGTATTTCAAGCTTCATACGCATATCTTGCCTAAATATAACTTCAAAACAATCGATGAATATTGGTCATTTACACAAAAAAAAAATGTACGTTCGTATGAACATATGAGGGACCGAAAGTATGTACCAATTAGTCGTATTTACATGCCTTTATACGGAAATATACCGTCCGCTTAACATACGTTCGATTAACGTACGGGAATCTGTGTACGCATTGTATACGTTAAGCGGGCGCTGACTGTACTAATTAAACTGTGGGATTCCGAAAGATAGCGGTAAGTCATGTTAACGTTAAGTCACACCGGTTTTTGTTGAATTGTGATTTTGAACGAAATTTTCCGTGCACATTAACGCTGAAAATTGGAGTGACTTGCCGTCAGCTAGATTGCAGCGTTGAGGGATAACTTGTATTAACATTAACGTATTCTAACTTCTAAAACTCTAGATTTGAAGTTATAATATAATTCAAATTTTAACAATCTTATTTCAAAATAGCACATTTGGCTGTATATTCTAGAACAAATTACATAAAAGAAAGTAGTAAGCACTAACAATCTTTATAGAAAAATTATTTTATTGAATTGAATAAAATCACGTTGTGCAAAAATTCTAAAAATCACTTTAGTATGTAGTACCGGAGAGATAAAATTCAGAAAAGAAAAAAAAAAAATGGGGGCTTATTCAAGAATTTTTTAATTTATTTCAGGACGAGGTATGTAAATAACTAGAAAATACACAGGAGGCGGAGGAGGGGGCAAAATTCAAAATATCACTTGAATTTTGAAAGTAAATTAAGGGCAGGGGGCTTCAATTTTAAAAATCGCTTTAACTCTTACGGAGCGGTGCTATTTAAAATGTACTCCATCATATTTGAATAAAATAATCGTTCTTGAGTTTTATAAATACCATAAATACTTTATTTACCTACTTATGAAACAATGTAGGTAAATATTTTTTTCATTTTTTATTTTAAACACCTAATATTAATTAATTTATTTTTCATGAATTTTATTGGTTATTTTTAAGTAAACGGCGGAGTCAACTCGGGCAAAGCGCAGCTACGCCTAAACACCCGATTCAGTATGAATCGGTACGTTGAACAGAACAGTAGCAGGTTGGGCGTATACATGCTTAGCTAGAAATTTAGTTGGTTAGTATGAAACAGGATTTTATGAATGTTGGACGTATGAAAAAATTGCAATTAACAATATTGTAATTTCAGCTAAGAAACATTTTTAATATATTCCATAGTAAACCTGAATACGAATTATTAATAAATTATTTATTTACGATAAAATAAAAATGGGGTACATTTGTACCCCACACCGCAACTAAAGGACACCGTAACGTAAGGGTTAAGGGAGGGCAGAAGTACAAAAAAAAAAAAACATATGAGGACAGGGAAGGTAAAATTTTCGAAAATAAGTTGGGGGCAGGGGGGACAAAAATTCTAAAAATTACTTAAACCGGGGAGGGAGCAAAACTTTTAAAAAATCACTTGCGAACTGGAGGGAAAACTTCAGAAAACCATCTGGTGACGGTAGAAATTTAATGTAGGCCGTCTAAAAATTATTTTCGGGCCTGATACGGGCAGGTCTTTCTGAATATGAATCTGTACACTCAGAAACATTAAGCATGCCTGTATATTTCTGGAAACACTGATTGAAATAAAATTTAAATTTTATCATAAAAGTAATACTAATAATAAGAAAATAGTCTGCAGTAGATAAAAAAATAAAAGTGCAAAAATGCAAGGAAAAAACAATAAATAGACAAGAAACCAAAGCTGGAAGTGGAAGGAGATCTTTGAATGAAAAATGACTATAGATTATCATCAGATATTGTATTGGAAGTGGAAGGAGGTTTTTTTAATGAAAAGTTACTATATATTATCAGTAAATATTATTACTCAGTGAGTTTTTTTTAAAAATTTTTCCTCTATTTTATAAAATAATTAAAATGTAAAAAAAACAGCATAACTATTAAAACCATGTAATAATAGAGGTTATACGTATAAGTGGTACTCTAGTCAATAAGAAAAATATTTTGTAAATTTTTAAAATTTTGAACAATAAAAATTATTATTATTATTATTACTCAGTGATCGAACCATGTTTTTGGAGACTTGAAGCATTTTTTGTTGTTTTGGGTGCCTGTTAACTCAAATATATATATTTTAGATAAAAAAGTAACACTTAAATTGAACTTATTTAATATAAATAAATATAAAAACCATAAAATTACTAAATTTTCGTATATTAAAAAAAATTCTCTGTTCCTCTTTCTCTTTACGCATAAGTAAATCAGTACTTACTTAAGCTAGTATTAGTTATAGTATTCGTAAATGAATATAAAATAACTAATAGTACACGTACTCAAAAGTAGACAAAAAAAAATGTATTAACTATAATTTAAAATGGCTACCGTAATAGAAACCGCCAATAAGGTTCGAGATTTTACTGCGTTGCGTGCGACTGAGAGACTGGAGTAGCTAGGTTACTTTAAGACACCGGGAACTTATCAACATTGTGTAGTGGACGGATTATTAACGAGTAGCGCCGTGTGCGTACCCACATTGAATTATATTAAAAGTAACTCATAAGCTGCCAGTTGGTAACTCGCGTCACCAACGCGTATTTTCAGACTAGCTCCGTGTGCGGACGGCCTTACGTGATATTTCTACACACATGTGTGAAATTGAATTTTTAACTGGATATTGAAAAATTAAAACAATTCGTGTATTGTTGAGCATACTTAAAATAAGCCAAAATTGTTAAATTAGTTATTCGAGTAGAGAGGATTTTTGGCTCACGACAGTATTGGCTATTAACGTTAAAAAAATATATAAAAAGTGATATTGCTGTTTGCCAACTTCCGATCGCGTGGCAATATTTATATTCATCTATATTTTGCAATAAAAACTATAGGTTCAATAAACAGATTTTTAAACGCTTTCGAAATTTTTATTTTTGTCATTATTATGGTTTAGTAGGAATATATAAATAAAAGATATAAATCGAAACGTTAGCGAAGTTAAAATATTGTTTTAATTTCTAACCTGTCCGAATCCCATTACTTCCTCATAACATGAAGTTTGTAATAAGATGAATATTTAGAAGACTATGGTGTCGTTACCGACATGTTTTTTATTATTTATTTAACAACACAATTTTTTATTAAATAATATAAATCATTATCTATAAAACTTTCTCATATATGAAAAGTTGTTTAGAATAAAGAAATTATTATTTTTGTATTTTGTATTTTGAAAAACCGTACGAAGTATGGTTTCCTCGGCTAGTACATATTATCATCATTGGCGTGACAGCCCGAGGTGAGCCTAGGCCTCCTGTTTCCAGGTTTCATGACCATGTTTTCAATCTATGTACATTCAGGAGTAATATGGTCAGTATTACGTCCATTATTTAACGTACACAGAAAGTCACCTTCAGTTTATAGCTGGTTGCAAACAGCTAAGCAGAACCTGTAATTTGTATAAATATTCTTACACAAATTATTTGATATAAGCAGGAATTGAACTAATGTCCGTGCTCTTACTTACCGTTCAGATAGCAGGTACAAACGATTTAACGTTTTCAGCTACAGTAGGGATCCCATAATTATAAAACAAAAACTTTTTTTAACGTTTTTAAAAATAATCCTATGTTATCTTTACGTAAATATCAAGCAGTGTTGTTAAAAAAGAACATTAAGTTAAGTCTAATGACCCTGAGAAGTCGTTTAATTGAAAATGGTATTAAATTCAGGAGCACCAAATAAAACCATTGTTATCGGTGAAACATGTCGAAAAATGACTCGCTTGGGCCAAGGAAAATTTAGACCGCGATTGCAGTGATGTGGTTTTCTCTGATGAATCTAGTTTTTACATGAAATATAAGCTTCGAACAATAAACGTTCAAAATTTGGATTAGCTAACTTGTCAAATACGACAGATATGGAGAATACTGCCAAAGTATGCTGAAAAGCTGGTAGAAAGTGTATCGAAAAGATGCCAAGCAATAATTGATAATAATGGAGATTGGACCAATTATTAGGTAGTAGCGTAATAATATTTACAGTAAATTTTTAAATTATTTTTAGTTTTTCCTTTTCTATCTTATAGTTCTCCAAAAATCAACAAGGACGTTTTGTTATACTGACTGTATATATCAATCGAAACCCAAGAAAACACTTATTTTATTTGATTTTTATATTCATTTTCGGCCATCGGCCGATGTATTCGTTAAAACAACGGCATCGGTCTGTCGGCAAAACTACCATAGGTCGAGCCCGATCAGTAGTTATTATTTTTCCCAAATAATATTGTTGAAAAATTATGTGCGTTCTATACGTTGGTGAACCTTTTATTCCGAAAAGTATGCTAATTTTAAACCACTTTGATAATCGAATTCCGAAAAGCGGCTCTAGAGTGAAAATTTAGGGTACTTTTATGCTTTGGCAATTGTCACTGATTTTCATGAAATGGTCCCTAGAATAACAATACTCATTGTATTCCACTCGAGTATTATTTCTGTAAAATGTTATATCAGAGTTCTACAGTTGAGCAATAGTTTGAATGAGTTTTTTGTTTACACGGGGAATATGTTTTAATTATGTTTTGTATTATTCATGATATTATGAAGCTTACGAGTTAATCTCATTGACGGAATGTTGTAGTCCCTCTAGTGGCCTTGCTATACACAGACATTGTTAATTGGATTAAATCAACCTTTTATTATTCTATTTAAAGTTAACATTAAACTTTGTTTACAAATTCAACTCCTTTATTGAGGAGCTCCTAGATAACATTTATTTAAAACGCAATTTTATTTTAAAAAATAAGGAGTACAATGAATAAAAATTACATATTGTGTTATTTATGCTGATTTGATGATAGATGTCAACCATCTATTTATATAATTGTATTTTATTTTAACAATCATATAATGGGGAGGGGGCTAAAATGTCGTAAAAATAGGCCATACGATGTTGTCGGGGATATTTAACAAAAACAGAAATAATAAATTAAGATTATATAAAATATTATTGCACAATGATACACAATTTTAATTGGGCTAATGTTTGGGAAAAATAAAGTAGTGTGCACCTAAAAACTAGGTAGTTAGGTTAGGTTTAGTTAGTAAAAGTTTAGGACAGAAGAAGTATTGGTCTACTTTACTATATGTTTTCCAATGGGGGCTATATTTCACAACAGCCGGCTCAGTACACTGACCGAAGTAACACGGTTCACCAAATTGAAATGAGCCGGTTCACGGCTCACCGCATAGTTTCAAGTTCCAAGGATACGATTGATCGGGTCATTGTGAGCAGTGATCCGGATTTGGATCGATGTCATGTTGAACTTCGCAAGAACTCGGCTTGTAATGTATTATCATAAAGTGTATTTTGTCATCAATTTGTAGGGCAGTCAATTTGAAACTAATAGGCTTAGTCTGTACTTTCTTACAACCATACTATATAAAAATATTGCCCAAATCCCAGATGTCCCATTTATAAGGGCAATAAACTTCGCCATAAACTTAACACATCTGGTTTAAAATACATTAGCTACATAAAGTGAATTGTTTGTTTACTATTAACCCTGCAAAAATGTTAGATAATTCACTTCTATAGATTTTTATTTATTTAACTTATTTCTTTATAACAAGATAATGAGGAAGACAGAGAGAGAGAGAGAGAGAAGAGAGAGAGAGAGAGAGAGAGAGAGAGAGAGAGAGAGAGAGAGAGAGAGAGAGAGAGAAGAATTTGTCAATAAGTCATAATTTACGTTTTGAATTCATACTAAGAATATTAACAAGAATAAAGGTAATAAAGCGGCAAATACTCAGACGTTTTTATCGCATTTATTCCACTCGACCAAACAATTGCGCTTTCCGCTGTCTGTTCATATAATGCAATAGCCGGCTGAGCGACATTCTACCTACATATTGAAAACCAACAACCGGGTTGAACGGTGGGAGAACTGGCAATTGCGTGACCTGTTTCTTGGAGACACGTTTACTTAGTCAGATCACTCAGCCGGATCAATGAGCCGGATCACTGAGCCGGATCACTGAGCCAGATCATTAAGCCCTATCAATGAGCCGGCTCAGCAAACTTAACGACCTCCACTAATCCGGTTCCGCAAACTGATCCGAAATTCCAATCTCTAGTTGTAATCATCCGAGTCTATGTTCGAATGCTGTTTTTACTTTATCATACCAAATTACTTCAAAATATGTCTAGCCGTTTTTGCGTGAATCTGGGGCAAACAGACACAAAAATCGATTTTTTTGCGGATATTGTCTTATAATCATCTGAAACGTGTAGAAACCAAATATGAGACCGAAAAAATTATAAAACAGATATATCCTCCAAATTTATTAATATAGATAACATTAATTTTATTGTTTAATTGAAGGCTGAAACTATACAAAGTATCTGTATAAGTAGGGATAAATTGTTATTTTTTTCATTTTAAGTAAAGTTATTGTTGAAGGTGTACTAAAACAATTATTTATAAAATTTAACTTCTCAGGTAATTAATTCAAAAAAATACACGTTTTATTAGTTCTTAATAAGAAGTTTGAAGAATATGAATAAATGTATTGAAAAAAGTATGGAAAAGGTAATTTTATATCGATAATTTACTACGGTTTTGATTAATCAATAAAATGGAATTATCTCCTAAGTTTATCTTGCCTCAACTTATTAGCAGTTCAGTATGAAATGATTTCGTCAAAATAAAAAATTTCCTGGGTCTATTTTTGTAGCATTTACATTATTTTTTTAATCTAATCTACCATTTATAACAGCTATTACATTATGTTGCTGTTATAAAATATTTCATTTTTAAAGTTAATGTGTACTCATATTTTTTGAGTACTTAAGATTAAATTCCTAAGTACTTACGAACTCGTTAATGAAAAATATCAAAATAGATTTTTATTAGATCTAATTTATTTTGGTCCAGTATTATAGAGAAGTTATTTAATAGCTGGTTAACTAGTCATTTTAATATACTACTTAAATATTGTTGTGTGTATTAGTTTAGGGCAGCGATGGCGGATTTATTTCCCTAGACGGTTCAAAATTTAATATGAAATTTTGTAGATACGAATCACGAGTCAATTTCGAGGATCGTCAAGGATGAAATTTGTAGAAAAAAAATGCAAAGTTGGTTGATAACTTACAAATATAAGGAATTATTTTATTCATCAAAGTATGCACCCATGTTGTCTATACACTTTTGCCATTTAAACGGCAGGTTGTTCAGGCTGGTTGTATAAAACCCTGGCGGACGAGAGTCAATGAATTCCTGGAAGGCCAGTTTTACAGCATTGTCGGAATTAAACTGTTTTCCTATTAAAAATTTGTCCAAATTGCGGAAGAAGTGGTAGTCAGTGGGGGCTAGGTCTGGTGAGTATGGAGGGTGATGAAGAAGTTCCAACTCCAATTCCTGTAGTTTTGCCGCAGTCATTTGTGCAGTGTGTGGTCTAGCGTTATCATGCAATAAGATAGGAGTCGATTTGTTGACCAATCTAGGCTGTTTTTCTTTAAGTGTTTGCGTCATTTCGTCTAGTTGGTTGCAGTTTATTTCTGCTGTGATCGATAAGCCAGTTTTTTTTTTGTTTTTAAGTTACCTGTACGAAAGTACCGAACCAATTTGATATTGTCTGCTGCGTAGTAACACTAGAGCCAAATACACTATTAATGTTTCGCGCGGTCTGCGATGCCGTAGTTCCACGTAAGAACTCATACTTCATAATAGTGCGAATTTCGGATCGTTCCATTTTCTTAATTTGTTTCCATTAATTTAAAAAAAAGTTTTTGATATTTTTTAGAGCATACAATTATTTCTTTAAACAGACGAGATGTGTAACTTTCCAACAAAAAAAAAAAAAACAACGGTAAAATATTAAGCCAATGTCAAATAATAAGCTGTTAAAGTTGGCAATATTAACTACAAATTTCATCCTTGACGACCTGATATAATTCATAAATAAAATTCTGCCCCTTTAGGGTGTATATATTTATGTGGAATCCCCTGTTAATCTCATTAACTCTACCTGATCTAGCGGCCTTGTATTTGATGTGTATAAAACAGGTAATAGTTGAATTCCATCTCGCTATTATTATTATATTTGTCGATTTCTCCATGTTTCGTGAATTCGCTCGCTTGGATCCTACATAAGGTATCTTAGAATCTTCAGAACTACAAAGATCTGAAAAAATTAAAATTCTATTTTGTTTCTCTTAAACGTTTGGAATAGCTTATATTATCATTTTGTGGGACAAAAAAGTGATTTCTGTAATGACGCATGATTTTTTTTACAAAATAAGTCGTTTTCTATTAACTTGAGGTCGTAGATTACGAATATGTTATCAAAAAGTCGAAATATTTCGATTGTACCCTTTTTTTTTTTCGTCGAATTTTGAGACATGGCGTCATAAATTATGCTTGGAAATCTATGTATATTATAGGTTTTTGTTTTACGATCGCTTCGTTTCAGTTATTTCTAAACTAAAGTGAAGTGTTTGTGATTGTAAAAAAAAAAAACGAACACTCCGGCTTTACTTAACGGTGAATTACCTATAACTTAAAACCAGGTAGGCTGACATCAAAGTACAACGTGAATAAGGCAGGTTCTATTTATATTTTGCAATAAACTTCATATTTGACGTTACTGTCCGTATTATTGCTAATTAGCTTTGCTAATGAGTATGAACCATTCAAACGATTTTGGTTCCAAGTATTGAAAGAGATTTTATAACGCAATTACTACTTCATTATTTTCTGTTCTCAGCTGTCACTTGTTATTATTTATAGGTTGGGTTTCTAAGTTAACTGATGTAAGTTTAACTGAGTTACTATTTTGTTTGATTCTGATAAACTGATGAGTTTCACTAAAACTGAAAATATATTTCAGTTATGAAGTAAAACGAAAGTATACTAGCGTCAGCGTATCAACGCAGTTACGTCACACGACGTAACAAACAATTGCATTGTTCCAAACAATACAGTTGTTTGTTACATATTGTGACGTTACTGCGTTGATTCGCCGACGCTAGTATACCTATTATCATCTTGGTTCGCTTCTTTTGTTTGTAAGGCATATACTTGGCTACAATAATATATCTGGAACTTTGTCCTAGAGGGCGCTGAATTTGAGGTGGCAGCCAAAATGTGAAAAGTCGCAACTTTTGTTTTGTTGACTTTTGTATCGTTTTCGAATAAATGCGGTCTGCAAATTACGAAAACGAAACAAAAGAGCCATAATTTGGTATTATTCCGTTTTTGCCCAAATTAAAAAAAAAAAGTTACATGGTTGAAACTGCTGTAAATTACACTCCCTCCGTCCTTGGAAAATATGGTAAACAATTTGATTTTTTTCTTGTCCGAAAATATGATATACATTTACATTTTTTGAAATTATTATTAATTAAACATTTATTAATAATAATTTATGAATTTTTTAATAACAATTTAATTTAATAAAACATATTTACATATTTAATAACAATTAATGAAACATTTATTTATGAAACAGTTACAAATATCTAGTAAAACAAAGAATAATACAAAAAGTTTTAGGCATTTTGTACACATTCTATCAGTTTGTCGATTGTATTCGGTGTTGCTGTAATTTTGATCAAAATTCGCCATTCTTTTAGAACAGCGGGTGTCACTTTAATATGTCTAAATACGCGTTTTATTTTTTACCGACCGTCAACATATATAAGGGAGGTATTGTGATCATACCGATTTTGACATTTCGAGATTTCGATGGATCTCCACGAATTGAGGGACCTCAATTAACGTTCAACGTCTGTCTGTCTGTCTGTCTGTCTGTCTGTCTGTCTGTCTGTCTGTCTGTCTGTCTGTCTGTCTGTCTGTCTGTCTGTCTGTCTGTCTGTCTGTCTGTCTGTCTGTCTGTCTGTCTGTGTACACGCGCAGAGCAAATTAGGATAAAAAGATTTTTATGGAACTGCATATTTAAGCTTTTGACATCAATGACACGAGTTGATCAACTTTTGGTATAAATCGGTTGACTAGAAATGAGAGTTTACTCGTGTCGATTTTAAGATTTTTGCGAATATTTAGCAACAGAAAAATTTTTCGAAAAAATTTATTGAACAAAAGTTGCTATAAATACAATAACTAATAACTTTTATTTGAGACGTTTTTTGATAAAACGAAAAATTTCGAATTTTTTCATACTTATATGTAAAGTTTCCATGGTCATGATAAATAATATCTCTGTTAGAAAATATTAGGCCATGTTATTTCTACTCTGCTGCTAGAATGTATTTTATACAAGTACTTTATGATGGCGGTCGGTCCTGTGGTGGCCACAGCTGATTTTTATTTTTATGTCTAAATACGCCATTTGTTTATTAGTTGCATAGCAACCACTTATTTAGCAATAAAAACAAAATGATCAAGATAATATTACTTTCGTTAATCCCACATTTTTTAAGTAATGTATACCATATTTTCGGACGGAAAGAGTATATGAATATATCTGTGTGCTTAGTTTTGTACGCAGCACCCGGTCCCGAATGAAGCTTCTCTCGAAATAACGCTCGAAAATGAAATTTTGCGACTTACATTGAATTTGCGCGTAGTATATTAATTTTAGGTATTTAAAAGTCATATATTTTAAAAATGGAGTTAAACTATAGATTAACTACATGTGTCGACGTATATCCCATTTTTTCCTTCATAAATTACGTATTTTTTATTTTGTAATTTTTAATATTTTTTTAGGCAAAAGACGTTTCAATATAAAACTATGGAAAACCTTCACAGATTGTTTCAATTGCCTACCAATTGCAGCAATAATCGATGAAAAAATATTCTGTTGCCATGGTGGTCTAAGTCCTGACTTACAAGGTATGGAACAGATACGTCGTATTATGCGACCCACAGATGTCCCAGACACCGGACTACTATGTGATTTACTCTGGTCCGATCCTGACAAAGATGTTTCGGGTTGGGGAGAAAATGACAGAGGTGTATCATTCACATTTGGAGCAGACGTAGTGAGCAAGTTCTTGAATCGACATGATTTAGATCTCATATGCAGAGCCCACCAGGTTGTTGAAGATGGTTATGAATTCTTTGCGAAAAGGCAGCTTGTAACATTATTTTCTGCACCGAACTATTGCGGAGAGTTTGACAATGCAGGTGGTATGATGTCAGTTGATGAGACGCTTATGTGCTCATTTCAGGTAAGTGATAATTTATATGTATATTTTTGTATTGTAATAACATTAGGTGCACAAATTATTTTGTGGCCTTTATATCATGCCTTTGAGACTTGAACTTTTTACTTACTCAACACATTTTCATCACTTTGTGCATTAAAAAATTTTTTCTATCACATGCCACAATTTGATTATAGTGTACCTGTTGAGATATAATGTGTACAGTTGTACAGTACTCCTATAATTTGTGTGGCACTGGTGAATTTAAAATTAGTTTTTCTCTGACTACTTAACCTGGATATAATTACAAGTTACAGTGTAATAGTCGGCTGCTAAAGAACGAGTTTTTTTATTTAGCGTATGGCTGCAAACATTTACATGATATAATCATATCACATAGAACCTGTAAGATAACACAAACACAAATAGAAAAATAGCAAAACATAATATTTCAAATAACAATATAACAAATTTTAAAAAAGACTACAGTGAAATGTCCGTATTTGTTAACTAGTCCATAGCACTTGCTGTCACCAATACAAAATCCTCTGCTGTCCCTTGGAAGACTCTATTGGGGCATTCAAACACTATGTGTCTCATCGACTGACGCAGTTTGGAGTCTCCCGCATTCCCCATCTAAACAGAGAGTCACCGCTTCTACCGTGGCCCGTTCTAAAGTCCGTTAACATTATACTTTTTTGCGAAGCACTACAGATTTTTTGCGTAGGACTGACGTAAAAAGTATGTGAAACATAATACTTCCTCAACGTTCGATGCTACACTACAAACTACACTATTTTCAAAACTACCTCCGGTCAAATTTTTGGGTAACAGTTGTATACTTCTCAGACGTACTAACAGTGGCAGCGCTAGCTCTTAAAATCGGAGGGGGGAAATGTTTGAGTAAAATGGGGGGCAGGAAATATTGAAATATTTTTTTTTATCGTTTACATATGAAAATACAAGTGATGACCTACAAAATAGGTCCTCACTTCTAAAATACATTTTTTCCAAGTAATTTTGGGGGGCCCGGTCCCCAAGATAAACCAACTAGTTTTTGAAGAATACTGTTTCTTGATCTGAGTTTCGCGGTATCGTTGCTTAGATGTTTGTTGAAAGAAAATGTCCTTTCAAGAGTCACTCCCAGATATTTTGGTGTTGGATTGAAAGGCAAGATTACTCCGTCAAGAGTCACATCAATTGGTGTATGAACCAATTTGTTTAAATAGTAACAGTAAGTTTCAGTTTTTGCGGTACTAAGAGTTAATTGCCATTTTTGGAAATACTCGCTAAGTACTTCTGTTAGCGTCTTTTCCAGGTTGAGCATATTAGTTGAGTTGTTAGGGCGAGATCGTCTGCATAACCGATTTTTTTGCTTGCTGTTTGTGGTAAACTAAAGCACCAAAATAAAATTTAAAAAACTTGATAGCTTAAAATGTTGAGTACTGCTACGAATTCCTGTCAATATAGAATGAAATATCAATATAGAAATATCAAGAATGTTTGTATAATAAAACATTTTTGCTGCAAAATTCACCTTTGATGGGGCAATTGTTGTTTCATCATTTCATTAATTAAAAAATCACATCTCTATTCACGTCTTCTTTCAAGTACCACTAGTGGAACGCGTACTACCAGTTGTGAACCGCTGACATAGACGTTATCTATATATCGCGCTTCAAACAGCATGTTATTACCGGTCAGGTGTTAAATCACCAGCATGCTTGATTCAGCATGATAGAACTGGCCATTCTGTCATGGCAAAAACATTTATTAATAAAGTTATAGCGTATTCGATTGGGTGCTCTACTATGCAGTCAGGTCATTCGGCGAGCAAGTTTCGTATTCGATTGGGAAGGTCACTGCTCTGAGAGTGCACTGCGAGCACTTTTTCTTGCTCTGTCTAAAGAGTCAGAGCAGCGTCGAGCAATATGGCGCGTAGCGTTATTTCAAAGCTAGTATGTTTATTAGAACTAATTGAATCTTCAACAAGTAGTAATGTATCTTTTTGTATAATAAATCAAATTAGGAAATTAAAAGACATAATTAAAATAAACAGAAAACAAATAAATTATTGTAATCACATAAATAAAGTAATAAAAATTATAGTATTATTTAAAAGTATTATCCTGTCCTGTTTACGCAAGGAAATCACTGTATTTTTAAATAATTAATAATAACAATAATAAAAACGTATTCGATTAGAAGTGGCTCTGGCATGACAACATTTGCTCGCTCGCAGAGCAATTCCAAAATGGTCTAATCGAATACGTCATTAATCAATCGAATAAATAGTTAATAAAGATTATATGAAATTTATAATTTTAGGTCTTGGGCCCTATATTTTATATAAAATCTATGGTTGTACATTAAAATGGAAAATATTTGAACTGAAATTTTTACTATTTAATTATTGCCGTAAAATATTTCCTACGATTTAAGAAAACAATGGTTAGAATAAATGGTTATTGAAACTGATGTGATTTTTTTTGGTAATATCATATATATTTTTTCAAACTGTTAATTTCTTGCCTTATAATAACGAGTGGCACTAGAGTCGTTAATAATATTCAACTGGTAGTTTTAAATATTCAAAATGTACGACACAGTAAAATAAGATATTTTATCATTTACATTTACAACAGTATCAAATAAGATTGAATTAAATCACAATTCTGAAGTTAACGTAGTAGGAAGTTTAAACAAATTATAATGGAAAACTATTTTTTAATATAGTTTTTATGTTTTTAGATTCTAAAACCATCAGAGAAGAAAGCAAAGTATCAATATCCAGGCATGAACTCCGGACGACCATCAACACCGCAGCGTAATCCAACAAAGAAAAAATAATTTCAACACCTGATGGTATCGCATCATATTCATTTTGATTTATCGTTTCAGTTTCATGCACTGTATTTAAAAACCGTGTATCTCTCCTTTACAATTTTAATTTTATTTCTTCCGTATGAAACATGACACGAGATATATTTATATTTAATTTAGTTAAGTAAAAAAAAGGAATTAATTTGTTATTTAATTTTTATTTTATTGACTTTGTTCCTCTTTCTTTTCTGGCATTTTTGACTCGTGTTTATTACTTGAAAAGTGAATCGAATGAAATTTTAGCACTGTGAAAAAAGGTCTTATTAGTAAAAGAATTAATTTCATTTTTAATTTTATTTATGCACAGGATATTTATAAATAAACATATGATACAGTATTATTATATAGATATTTCCCGCTTTACGAGTTTTTTATAGTTTTCTAAAATGACTAAAATGCATAGTTCCCGCGATAGTGACGTAGTGTCGGAGCATACAATTTGTTTGTCCAGTTAGAGCAGTGATCCCCAAACTGTGGCCCGTGGACATTTCTTCCTTATGAAAATAAGTTTTATTTATATGAATACAGTAAAAATTATAAACAATCAGTAAATAATCACCAATAAATTGATTTTATTTTTTAATAAAATTTCTATTTTATAACTGAAAAGTTTATTAACGTAATGTGATTCGAAAAAGTTTAGGGATCTCTGAGTTAGGCGAACAAAGGCTGTTGTATTCTCATCTATGATTATTTCTGTGGTAAAATCTCACTTGACAAGCTTCCACTTTCTAAGAGAATGCTAAGGCTACTTTATAGTTTTATTATCTACACATTCAGGTTTATCGGGTAGGTGTGTCTGTTCAGACATACGTCTCAGGTTTACTTGCACAGTTCGCTCTGACCCATATATATATCGAATGGAATTATTTCCTACGGTTAGAGGTCGTTCGGTATTAGAAAGATACAGGGTATTACAGGTGAATACATTAAGCGCTTTCCAGTTAGGTGTGGAACACTCCGAACTATTCTGAACTGTTCTGAAATTATTACACTTGGAACACCGTTTAGTCCAGAAAAGTAGGATTTGAATGAGATTTGCATTTAACTGTTTACCCCTACTCCATTCGAACGCGACGTTCTGAAATTTAGGTAGGTCCTTCAGGTGAAGAGGGAAGGTAGTTCCTTCAAGTAAAGAGGGAAGGTATTTCTAGCATAGTTTGGGTGCGTGGAGTACTTTAACTTGGAACATTAATGAACTGTTGGGAGTAATTCCGAGTTACTCTTTACAGCAACCTGGAAAGCGCCTATTGACGTACATAAAGGTTTTAAATAAATGTTGTGCATACTAAATAAATAAAATTGTATATTTCAAATTAATTTTTGCTCATTCTAATACACGGTATATCTGAAAACGTACGAGTAATAATTTAATAATAGTGGAAATAAACAAACAAAATCGCACAATACGCGTAGTTAAAAACAAAACAAATTACGTGACGCTACTGAAATGTGTTAAACTAACTGTTGATAACGTAATTGATGAAATTTGGTTTCTGCGCAGGGGAACCAGTAACATCCGTGTGTATGTTTCTTATACCGAACGAGTTCTACCTGCGCATGTAGAAATAATAACAGTGTTATCTACATGTTAAGGTATACTGGACAGGCGCGTCTGTACAAGCATATCTCATAGGTATAACTGTACGTGTGTAGCAGCCTTCCGGAACTAATTAACTTGTAAATGCGGGACCTGTATATTGTGTTGTGCAAAAATAATGTTTGCTTATTTTATTGGAGGAAATTTAAGACTAAGACTAATTTTATTTATTTATTTTTAGCTATTAACAAGGATTTTTCCTTTGTATATATTTTGATTATACCAAATTCAATTAGAAATAAACAAATATTGTTTTTGCAGTATCATTTGAGAAATTTGAAATACTGAACGCAGTTCTACTATATCTGAATTAAACCTACATAAAAAGTGGCTGCTTAGTAGTTAAAACTGGCCACTCTTTGACCATTGGCAGTTGAACTGCTGTGGTAGTAAATACTCAGAAGCAAATCTACATAGTTAATAATGAATTTTGCAGAAATGGCAATAATTTGTGCTCTTTTGCTTCGTATCCTTAAAAAGCGAAGGAGGAAGTTGTGGATAAAAGTAGAGGTTATTGCCTCTTGGGTATGAACACGTTCATTGTAGACAATGTGCTTTATTCACAGGGATTAAAAATCGCAACCGCTTAGCGGTTTAAAACTCACTCGGGCGCGCTGAACAGAGGTATGTAGCGTACCTAGAATATAGCTGGTATGGTACGTGACTTGGCGCCCTGCAGTGAATGGGTGCCCTTTTGATGCATCTTCCTTCTTTTATTTTTTTCATCACTTTGATCCATATCTCTGCCCTTTTTTTGCCCCGGATGCCAACTTAGCTCAGTACGCCTGTGGTGCTGGCTTTTACTGTTTTACGATTATGTTCTGTGTAGAGTGCTGTTCCAAGGAATTCTGGCCAGTGATGTCATTGTTGATGCGCAAACCTGTGATGTCAAACCACTGGCGTGCATTTTATTATTTTTTTTCTCTGTTTAAAGTGCTAACCTCAAAAAATCTTTAACGGAATACATTTGTAGCAGGGAATAAAATCAACTTTTTGCGAAAAAAAAAGAAAAAAAAGAAAAACATGTAACCCTATATCTGTAAAAAAAATTATAAAAACAATTTTTTTAGGTTAGATTTTACTAATTTAATTAAGAAAATAGTACTTGTTGATGGACAAGAATTTGTCCATTAAATTTTTTATATTTGTCATTTATTATTTTGGATATATAGACTATTTCAAACGTTTAAGCAGGACTAAATGGAATTTTTATTTTTGTAAGTTGTCTTGAGCTCACTTTTCAGAGATTGGAGTGGGATTGTGGTAAACATAATGACCAAAAGCCTTATTTAGACGTTAAAAGTTTTTAGTTTTCAGTAAAAGTTTTCATTTAAATCAAAAACAAACAATATGTAATTGATTTAATTCCAAAAACGATATTTAAGTATTTGACCTGTCTTTTGGGGTTTATAAAATTTTATATAATAACAAACAAAATAGCAAAAACACTCAAACGCAGAAAGATACGAGTAACCAAACGAATATATGAAGCGACGCTCAGGGAATGACAGTTAATAAACTGGCTACTAAGCAAGAGAATGACGAATTCTGGTTTCTGCGCATCTGACATCACCGGAAAGAACTCCCTAGAACAGCACTCTACCTAGTTCTACGAAGATTAACTTCACCATCCACTTCGGCAGTATTTCACTTTTCTTAAATAACAAAAAATGAAAGACTTCTGTAATATTGTTTCATGCTGTTTATTACATTTCCTGTGCCTGTAAGCTATTTTATTTTATAAGTAAAATTTAATAGTGTACACAATAAACAATTCCAACACAGAAAGTATTAATTTTCTAACTACGGAAATGTATTTAATATATGTACTAACAAAGACATTATTTATTTTAATTTAGAAATATTGTTTACACTATTAAATTTTATATGTTCGTAGTCCAACTTTGACCAACTGATAATAGAATTAAATATAATGGTACTACTTACATGACATGACAAAAAAAAAAAAAAATTAGTTATAGAGCTGTATTTTAAATGAATTTGTGCAATTTTTTTCGTAAAATAGAAAATAACTTACTCATACTGTTTTTGTAATATTTTTGGGGTTAGTAATAGAAGCATTTTTTAAGTAGTTTTAAAATAAGTTGTAGAAAAACACGCTAAAAGAATTTCATCTCATTTTCATGTTAATAATTTTAAAGTCTAATGTAATGTTTTTCTATATATGTTTATATTCGCCGTAAGATACTTCAAAATATCATTTAATAACACATAGTGTGCAGTTCTAATAAAAATTTAATGCTTTATTTATTGAGTTACATTAAAATTCCCATAACAAACTAGTCTGTCGACGCTGCTGTGTGTTATATTGCAACGTTTATGCGCGTTTTGTTTCTCTTGAAGTTTACAAAATTTTAACATTACGCATTAAATAGTTTCTTACGCTTATGCACTAAATCGGAGCTATGTATGGTTTTATGAATTTGTATAGAACAAACATTCTTACGCTTTAGCATTAACACCATGAATTAAGTACTATCTATTAAAACATGAGCTATGAATGGTATAAATTGTTCAACATAGGAAATCTTTTTGCTGTCAGATGGGCGGGCACTCCTACACTCTACAGGCCGTCGTTTTGAACCCGGAAACTCAGTGGCGTTCGTACTCATTGTGAATCGACTAAAATTGTACATAAACTAAATAATCCATCGTCGGACGACACTATATTTATTACTTAGTATAAAATTGCCCCAATGTCCAATCCCTAATAGTGAGGGCGGAGCCTATTAACCCACTGCGCATTTAGAGCTTTTGGCTCAGCTTACGATGGACAACTTGTACTTTAGAGTAATGTTTACAACCGGTGTAAATATTAAACTTTTTATAGAGACCGTACCATTAAAGTAAATTTAACACTTGCGGTCACGAAAATTTTTAAGGTCAAGTAACGTGTAGTGAAACACATCAGAGTACTTGAGAGCAGTGGTGTAGTTTCGGTTTTTTAAGAATCGATTCACGTAAAACAGCATCCCATAAGACCAAACTAAGATAGTAAATAGTTATTAAGCTTACATGCAATGTTGGTTTGGGCCTATTAGGCAACATTCTTATTTAGTATCTCATTAAAAAAAAAATCACAAATATTTCAATAATCTAAAAATCGTTTATTATTGTGACGAAGAAATTACAATCAGAACTAAACTTGTTACAGATTTTAAAAATGCTTCCTTCCAGTGCTAAGTAATATTCGAGATGATTATAAAAACTTCACACACTCCCCAGTTGGTCTAGACATTCGATTAAGTTTCTAGCACGAGTAATCTCGGACAGTGGTTGTTCAGCAGAGAATCAAATTGATTTGCTGTATCGGAGACAGTTTCTCCATATGGTACGATCTGCAGAAATTTCCTAATATCCTTTTCACATTAGAAGTTTAAGATAGGATGTTTAAGTTAGCTTGACTTTAAACGCTAGTGTGAAAGCGCGTAACCTCGGTTATATAGAATATAACTTGAAGACAGATGTCTGTCTTAAAGTTAGTACGCAATGCCAACATATTTTCTAATACTGTTTGAATTTATGCAGTCAGCATTTAATATTATCACACACAATATACTATATTAAAAGCAGACACCTTGCCAACGATGTTGGTAAACTGATATCGATTAAAAATCAATATAAGCAGGAACCAATTATTAAAATTTGCATGATTCTGCGTATATTAACAAAACAAAAACGTTTCTAGATTATACCTAGGAAATCCTAAAAAGCAGCTTAATGCATGTCGTTTAACAGTTAGTATTGGGCCGGATACGGCCCGGGGTCCATATGTTGGACATCAGTGGTATAGCTGTTTCTAATTATACCTAGGAAATCCTAAAAAGCTGCTCCGGACACGGTCCGCGGACCATTATATGTTGTGTAACATCAATTCAACGTACATAACATGGCCTTGGCACAACATATATGTACTGACTGTAGAGCTATAGTCTGGGTCAGCGAGCTGCTTTGTCGGAGTATGTCGTTTCCCACCACTCAGTTCGTAACCGACCGTATGCCGCAAGACCCGCTAGCACCCAGGAACTTAGCGTTACGGAAATACGACAGACAGACACTTGGGCTTTTATATATATAATATTGACGTTATTAGAAGTTTATACTTAATGTTATAATTAAATTAGTTATTTTAATAATGCATTTAATACAATACAGAGCTACAATAATTAAGGTAAAATTCAACACGTTTTTACCTTGTATGTTAATACAGGTGTAATATATTCTTTATTGTAGAATGGAATCAATAATCCATATGTGTATAATAATATTTCAAAATGCGCAGAGACTTTAAAACTGGCAACTTCGGGACGCCAACTTTATAATATATAAGAATAACATTATCATAACAGATGGCAACACAAGCGATTTAAACATCTAGTGTGAATGCAAACCGATCTTAAACATCAGTGGATTTAAGTTCTAGTGTGAAACGGGTATAAGTAGGAGCTGACATGCCATAAGTGAATTTTTGCTTTAGGATAACCGAATACCATCAATAGTGGTGATTAAATTTGCAAAGTCTTATAATATTTAACAACTAGCAAAAGAGAGTTAGTCCTAATACATCGCTACCTCATAAGCATACTTGAAATAAAATGCTGATAATGCTTGTGTCTCATAATGCAAATGGTTAAGTTGAACAAGCTGTAGCTTTCTTAAGACTTGAGATTCTTTACATAGAGTACAGAACTGTTATATTCAGTATTACTACACTAACAAATGCAGTCTTGTTCAACAGATACTTTTATTTATTGCAAAGTATTGTCAAATTGTTTTATCGTCGTATTCGCAAATCAACTGTATTATATTCGGGATATGATGATAATTGAAATCTGTCATGTGAACAAAGTGTCTTATTCGAAAGCGAATCGTAGTAAAACGGGGTATACTTCATATAGTGATAATAGCTAGTGAAAGTAAATGACACTTCATGTACGTTGAAGTAATATTTAACCAACTTATAAATAAGTCTTTCCAGGTAAAAAGCAATAATTTATTTTGTAATTCAGTTTTACTACGGCTAATGCCTAGGATGAAAGATTTACTTGGTTACAAGATGAAAGAAATTTTTGGAACAGAACGAAAAAGTAGGGTATTGTTCCCGTACCTTATAGAGTTAAAAGACAAAGTAACGAAACTTTCAAAAATATTTGTAAAATAAAATAAAATAAATATTGAACAGAAAGTACTGTTTATAAAATGTATTAGTTAAATCAGTGATCAAAGCCGATGAAATAAAATAAATTAACCGATTTGTAAGTCTCATTGATGTGTTGTCTAATGGATTGTAACGATAGAATTAAAAACTATTTGTCAGGCGCATTGTGCAGTATTTTTTAATTAGGTAAGGCAGGTACGCCATGTACCTCTCATCAAAAAGTAAAATGAAAACGTCAGCGGCATTTATCCGAAGGCACGAATCATGTTCTCATTTTAGGCTCTATTTTATTCCACTTGTCATAACGTTTAATAATTCTATAACACCCCGCCTAGCCTTACAGTTCTGCTCATTATCTGGGTCATTTTCTGTGAATTGGTCCTTTATTTAGGTGACTGTTGTGATACTCTTGCATTATTATTTTTATCAAGTTGGTAGTAAGAAAGAACGTTTTATAATGAAATAGCATGATTGTGTTAACTGGGATCTGGAAAAAAATAAACTTGTAGATTTTCTTTTATGAATATTAAGCAGTTTTTATACACATTGGCATATTTAATTTTATGATTTTGGCAAAAGAATATTATAAAAACTTTTACATTTAAATTTCCGCCATTGTGACGTAGCTGCCGCCAGAAGATGTTCGGCTTATTAGTATTGGATGCACGCAGGGGTGGACTTTGGCCTAGGCAAAATAGGAAACTGCCTAGGGCCTGTTTTTTTGGGCCCGCTAGACGGTTTTATTATTTATTATACATTTTTTCTACTATGTTATGATTTTTTTAATTAGTAAGGTCCGCAATGAGAACTTTGCCTAGGGCCCCGATTTTCCTTAGTCCGTTATTGGATGTACGTTTAACATCTCACTGTCGAATGCCTGCATATTCATGATATCTCGTGCTAATATTGTCAGACATAAAGTTTGTTGTTTATATTTTGATCATCTATTTTAAAAATTAACGAAAATTATAAAATATCGCGCATTATTGACGTCATTGGCGCGCATACTAATCCAAAAAATTGTTTTAAATAGTATTTAATAATTAATAATATTTTCATGGATTAAGATTTTAATATACTTTTTTTTACTTCATATTATTTTTTTATTGTTATTCTTCTAAGAAACCTGTGGCCGCAAGCATTAAATCGTTTGGATATGCTGTTTGACCGCTAAACAAGGGTATGAACGTGAGTTCAACTCTTGCTTATGACAAATAATTTGTGGAAAAAATATTTATACAAATTACAGGTTCTGCTTAGCCGTTCGCAACCGGCGATAAACTGTAGGTGCCTTTCTGGATACGCTAAAAAATGGATGTACTACTGACCATATTAATCCTGAATGTACACAGATTGAAAATATGGTCATGAAACCTGGTAACAGGAAGCCTAGGCTCACTTCGGGCTGTCGCGCCAATGATGTTCTTCGAGGTGCAAATACTAATTTCATTAATTTAATATCATTCTAAAAGTCTTTTATGTACCGAACAGTCAAAATAAGAATTTTTCAGTACACTCTCCAAGGTTTGAAGATTATATCATTATATATAAAATAAAGATTATTATTACTATTATATAGACATCCTGTTGGTGTCTTATTGACTTGTAAATAGATGTGAAGAGAGTCGAAACTCGTGTGGTATCGTTCCAAGTTCTCTAAAGTCTGATGGTAAAGCACCAGACGGCCTATATTTTTCGATGAACAGGCAAACCCCAGTATTATATGATTGGTATCAGGTCGTAAAACGAGTTTTTTTTCACTTGTCGATAAATATACTATACTGCAATCATCACATATGTATGTAACTGTCGCAAACAAACATATAATTAAAATAACTACTGAACGCTTGTGATTTCATCATATTATACTCTTAAAGTAGGAACATACAACGTCGTATCATCGAAGCAACTGTGTGGTGCTCAAATATAGTCGCAATTAAAAAATTTCCTTTGAAAGGAGTGTCGAAAAGCAAACGGTAATGCTTGGTGTTACTCTAGATCAGAGTTTCCCAAACTTATGAGCCGCGGAGCATTTTTCACGAGAAGAATTCGTCGCGGAGCACTATCATTGCTATATACAGAGCGATCATCAAATCTTAACCGTTATGGAATACTTGACGGAAACATTCAGTTATCAAACGTATTTCCAAGGACATTTACACATAGGCCTACATTCTATTTTTATTACTTTATACGAATTGATTATTAAATGAACACTATTTTTCTCTACACGCCAATGAGTTGATAACAGATATTAAGTTACCAACACATATTTACGTTGTTCCTCGGGAGAGTTCGGACAAACGAAGTAATCTGATTGGCTCTTCGTTAAATTGGGATTTTCAGCTGTGAATTAGAATACAGTTTTGATATTTATAAACTCATTGTTTACTGTTATGTAACGGACAAGAAATAATGATCTCACGGTATACAGCAACACTAGTAGATCGCGGAGCACTTGTAGACGGTCGCAGAGCACAGTTTGGGAAACTCTGCTCTAGATTATTGTTCCAGTAATATTAAGATATCGAGGTAATTCCAATTTCATCCCTTTAAAATTGTGGTATATTTTATACCGACAGTAGTTAGCGACTCTTGTTTAAACACTTCATTTGGCGCCAAACGAATCTAAAAGTGTACAAAGTTCTTGAAGTATATGGTCAACACGTGATAAAACTAGTGGTGTGCCGGAACATATAAAAGCCAGATCCGCGGATACGGATACGGATCTTGCATTGGAGTAGAAGCGATAGTTTGACGTGTCGCGCTATTCCTACAAACAAAAACATGCCAGCGGAGGATACGAATACCTAGAAAGATTGTTACTAACACCTATAAGCGCTTGCTAACTTCGGCGACCAGCGAGAATAAATATCGCCTTACTTTCAAATGTACTCTACACCTACAACGTTTCTTGATACTTGTCGGAGCTTGAAACATACGCCAATAAGTAACAGGAATCTTTGAAACATTCAGACCAATTCTGTAACTCAGTTACTAAGATTATAGTAACTTAATAGGTCTCTATGATCAAGGTCAGTTACTATCATGAATGAAAGCCATTATACTTTTTATAATATTTTATCTTGTAGTAAAATTACTACACAGTAATTTTTTACAGAATTGATCTGATTGTTTAATAAACTTTCTTTGATGTAGCGAATTACCGACATACAGATATTTACTAGCATAATAAATGTTATTATTTTGTTTTCAACTTATAGTCTGCAGAAGTGGCATGTTTTAGTAGATATATTACACTCCCAAGCATCTACAGGAACATTATAAACAAGGCCACTTTTTGATTTGATAACGAAATTGTGGTAAACAAATACCGGTAACAATGTTACTGCATGTCCACTAACGGTTGTCCACAATCGCCGACAACAGGCGTTTATAAGAGCCGGAAACAATCTACTACGTGTTCATAACCTGACATACAATTTAGTTTAGTTCAAAATTATTCACTCATTATCTTCCCTCTAATATTTAATGTATACTAGACCGTTTGAAAATCACCGGTAAGTAGTGTGATGCTCGACTAAATATCAGAGTAAAATTTACTCCACCTTGAGCATTTTTATACACAAGCTTAAATGAAAACTAATTCGAATGTATATCTGTATGATATTCGTTTAAGATTCGCCTTGGAAAAACAGATACAGATTTTTAATTTATGTTTCATTCGCGGATACGGATATAGATATCAAGCACACCACTAGATAAAACACATACTACTATTTTGTTTATGTCGTTTGTAGTGTGGTCAATTTCAAATTCAGTTTCATTATTTTGCTTGAATTATAATATCAATAAAAAAGAGTCATTCAGTTTTTTTGACAATTTTTTATAATTTCAAGTAACTCGCAACATTTCGCCAAGAAATACACGACTTCTTTAGGTGCTTTCTTAGTTTTATACCATTTAATGAACATATATTCTTGCATCAGTTGTAGCCGGAGTTGATCTTGACGTTTGATGCTTTTTATTTTTGGGATTTTCGTCAAAAATGTTTCATAAAAACTATTGTACCCCACCCAAAATCCAGAGGGGTTCATTAAAAAATCTCAATAATGTACATTGATGGGAACCGGAATAATTCAACAGGAATTTTTGATCAGATTAGTTTTTCGAAAAATATAAATTTTATATTTGATGAATTAATAGTATTCGGACAAGTGAAAAATAAAACGAGGTTATTTAGCTATGCTAACGTTTCGATTTATTTCAAATCTTCTTCAGAGCTGGTTAAAAGTAACATAATTTAAAGAATTATGTTATTTTCAACTAGCTCTGTTCTGAAGATTCTGATGCAAGAATGTATTATGTTTATTTAATAGTATAGAACTAAGATAACGCCTGAAGAAGTCACATATTTCTTGGCGAAACGTTGTGCGTTTTCTAAAATTATACAAATATGTCCAAAAGATTGAATGAATTTTTATTTGCTGATGCACACCTTTTCATCATTTACAATAAAACAACAAACAATACATATACAATATGTTATTTTTTAAGATGTAAGGGCAATTAGAATAAGCGATATAATATTATTATGGAATTATATTCCATAATAATATATTGGTAAAATACAGCGAAAATATGAATTTTAAATATAATTATTCAAAAATTTAAATATTAATTCATTTTGAGATTTAATAAATTATTTATTAAAATTACCAATTTATTAAATTGCTTAAATAAAAATGCCAGTGTTATAGTTTTTAAATGATTTATACTTGGACTGATATGGTGTTGACTGTTCGGAGATGTATCAGTAACTGACTAAAAGTTGCTAGAGGGATCGTTTCTTGCGGTCAGATGGTTTAAGACCTATTTGGGGTAACACTAATTTCTTAAGCGAAGGAAAAGAACGTGACTATTTGTAAAATCTATTAATTGTAACTAAAATTGTAAAATAAATGCAATTGTAAGAATACTTGAAATATGTTAAACCTCCAGGAAATTAGTAATAAAATATAATCTGGGAATTTCCATTAGATGGATCATAAACTCAGAAGAACTACTTATAGAGAAGGCATAACATGAATTTTGCGTAATCTGAGCGATTGACAATGACAACATATCACCTGTCTCAAACTAAAGTTGACATGCGCAA
This sequence comes from Liopterus haemorrhoidalis, assembly GCA_963971575.1. NCBI lineage: Eukaryota > Metazoa > Arthropoda > Insecta > Coleoptera > Dytiscidae > Liopterus > Liopterus haemorrhoidalis. The sequence continues at coordinate 50,568,423 of OZ020611.1, forward strand.
AGAGCTCAAAGGAACCGAGCTTATTGGTTCCTCTGAGACAAAATGACGTTTATTACCATAGGTGACCTAAATTACCGACTGAACACACGTTTTGTGCACATATCGACTTTAGTTTGAGATAGAATATATGTATTTTTATATCTTTCTTTGTTAATCTCTCTGGTTACGATGTTTTACATAAGTATGAATGCATGATACCCTCTCTATTAGTAGTTCCTCTGAGATCATAAATCATCTGCAGTCACAGTACAAATTAATTCACATGATAATGAGTTTGTGAAAGAAATGTTTAAGTTTATATTTGTTGAATGAACTAATAATCATCTATGAAACATGGCAGTATTACCTTACGGCGAATATGAATATAGAACAATGCTAAAACTACACTCTGAGATTGTAAATGTTTGTTTTTGTGTCAAATATATTTGAATTGAAGGAATAATGAATCGAAGAAGAATGTTAAAGTTTGCATTTAAAATATATTTTACTAATTAATGGATTACTTTTCACAGAAAATATACGAACTATTGTAAAATGTTTTATATTTAAAATAGAAATAAAATAGAGAGGATTGTGTAAAAAGATAATTTTGCAAACATATAAAACGCGTAGAGAAAAAAATATATATCGTTTGGTGTATGTACTGAATATATGTAGAAATTTAGAGTATAACATAAGCTTCTTAGTTGGTAATATTATTTTTTAATGTCTCTTCTAAGGTGTAAGCTTATAAATAACACAATCCTCTTTATCAGTATCAAATATAAATATTGTGTAGACAAAAATCTATACTATAATTATTTTTACTACACAAATTTAGCTGCTCATATTTCATTATGCTTTTACTTGTAACTGAACAAAGGAATATTTAAATACAAACATATATTTTTGTTCTGCACCAGTTGTTATTATTTTTTTACGTTTTTCTATCAGAAGTTTATGTTATTTAAGTCATTGGATTGAATCTACTACACCTTTTCCAACTGTAATTCAGATTAGTAATTTGTAATTCAGAAAGCGTCAGCTGTAATTCAGATTAGTAAATTGTAATTCAGAAAATAATAAGTTGACATGTAATTATGACAGTTCATAAACATTTTTTTTACATTTATTTTTTAAACATCATGAAATTTTGTGTGGTCTATATATCTAAAATTTTCTTATTAAATACTAAATTATAAGCTATTCCAAATGTTTAAGCGGAACTAACTATAATTTTCATTTTCAAAAGTTGTCGGGAGTTCTCGTTTTAACGTTTAAAGTGGGCTTTTGCTAAACAAACTGATTAAAAGTTACTAGAATTCATAATCAAGTTCCGGTTAAAGCAAAGAAACAGGCTAAACAATTGCCACTTTCTGAACTATAATTGACGTTTTCTAAATTACAATTTACTATGAAGTCTTAATTAAATTGACACTTTACAAACTAAAATTTACTTATCTGAATTAAAATTGACACTTTCTGAATTACCATTTACTAACCTGAATTATAATTAAAACTTTCTGAATTACAATTTACTAATCTGAATTACAATTTACTTCTCTGAATTACTATTGGTACATTCTGACTTACAATTTACTAATCTGAAATATAATTGACATTTTCTGAATTACGTTCTACTAATCTGAATTACAACGGACACTTTCTGAAATACGTTTTGCTAATCTGAATTACAATTGACTCTTTCTAAAAAACATCTGATCGTTCCTGAAATACTATTGGAAAAGTTGTAGTGGAACATTAAAAAAAAATTAAGTAGAGTATTCTGCCCTCTATTATCATTGGGTGCGTTTTGTTGGTGGCTGGTTAGAAATACTAAAATAGATGGGCAAGAAAACGACAATTTTGATCGTAAACATAAGAATGACAATTGCATGAAGGTTAAGTAATATGGTCATAGAAAATCCTAGACTCTATCTACGTCTGAAAACGAACGTATTTCGCCTAAATAAATGGATAATCTAAATAATAAATGCAGAAGAGGAAAACTTTTGAAAGATTCTAGAATGTAATGTTTTAGAATGAATAATGAAATTGTACATTATATAGGCATTTATTTTAGTACGCAAAATGAGAATATACCTAAAAGTGAAAATTATTTTGAAGCAGTACACTTATTCATTGCAGTCGTTCGATTTAAATCATCGAATGAATAGAATGAGAATATTTGCCCCACAAAACGCGTATTCTGATTAAACCGAAACCAGAATAGGCACAACAAAATGCACCCATTATCTAACTATAGAATATGCTTCTTATAGACAAATGGCTTCTCTTCCTGTAAGAATCTAAGGTATTGGCGCGATTCTTGTCTAGATAAGTGAATGGGCTGACATGCAAGCAAAACTTTCGCACTTGCATAAAGAGGCCAACAAAATTGGCCTGTGTATTAACTACAGCAAAACAGAATCACTGAGATTAAATACGCCCAAACAGAATCCATAAATTGTTGAAGATTTTCATATAACAGAAACGGATAAATACATCTACCTTGGCAGTGTAATTAGTGGTCAAGGAGGAGCTTTGTCTGACGTTGGTAACCATATTCGGAAAGCCGGACAAGCTTTTGGCATACTCAGAAAAGTCTGGAAGTCAAAACTATACTCCATCTCTACAAAGCCACGTATCTTTCGTAATAATTTTCTTTCCGTACTTCTGCACGGATGTGATGAATAAGATAAAGTCCAAACATCTTTTGGCCAAATACGATCTCAAATACATATCTATGGAGTCTAGCGAGTCAAAAACCAGTTGCTACAGAAATAATGACCCGGAATACGAAGTGAATAGGACACACTGAGGAAGCCTGACAATACCATCTCCAAACAAGCATTTGTAGTAGACCAGCAATTACCTCGCGCTGGTCCATTCCTCAAGAAATTGGACGGATGAGAAAATCTTCGCAGGAAATTAAGGCCTTTGCAAAGAATAGAACCAGATGGCGATGCTTTGTAGAGGCCTTTTGCCCCACTTAGGAGCTACAGGAAAAATTATTATAAGTGAATGGTCCGTTAAAGATGCTGTGTACCAAAAATCATTCTATTTAATCTGCATCTACATTACAATTGCACTCCTATCTGGAAAACTGGACTTATAAGTTCCGGTTCATTTGATAAATTACAAGTGGTCTTTGTCATCTTTAAGTCTCTCTTAAGTCATTCTGTCCTTGATTAAGCAAATATCCATCAGATCCTTATATATATTATAATATATAAGGAATCTCCATTCCAGTCTTCCCAGAGTTTTTACCTGCCTACTTTGCTTTTGCCAATAGATTTAACAAAATATTTTCGCTAGTATTCGGGAACTTATTCTTTTCATGCAACTGATCCAACGCAGTCAAGTTTCTTTTGAGAAGATTGTACAATTTTCAGGCAAATCTCTTTGTACAGGTTCGTAAATTTAGTTCGTTCTTAGTATTATCCCCTCTAATATTTTTAGTTGATGCTCATTCCTCTTCCTTTAATGTCCATAAAATTCGATAGCTTTTAATGCATCACACATTCAACATTCTTGCACCAATTCTAGGTGGAATTGATCTTGATTCCATGACTCAGTGGTAGAGAATGGAAATAAGGCAAGTGATTGTTAATTTTTTTATTCGTTAATTTGATGCTCATTAACGTGCTTTGCTTTGTATTTTTGATAAAAGATTTTTTGGAAATATTTTAACAAAATGATCAAAAGCCTCATTTTACATTAAAAGTGAATAGTTGTGGAAATCTATGCTCATTCCTCTTCCTTTAATGTCCATAAAATTCGATAGCTTTTAATGCATCACACATTCAACATTCTTGCACCAATTCTAGGTGGAATTGATCTTGATTCCATGACTCAGTGGTAGAGAATGGAAATAAGGCAAGTGATTGTTAATTTTTTTATTCGTTAATTTGATGCTCATTAACGTGCTTTGCTTTGTATTTTTGATAAAAGATTTTTTGGAAATATTTTAACAAAATGATCAAAAGCCTCATTTTACATTAAAAGTGAATAGTTGTGGAAATCTATGCTCATTCCTCTTCCTTTAATGTCCATAAAATTCGATAGCTTTTAATGCATCACACATTCAACATTCTTGCACCAATTCTAGGTGGAATTGATCTTGATTCCATGACTCAGTGGTAGAGAATGGAAATAAGGCAAGTGATTGTTAATTTTTTTATTCGTTAATTTGATGCTCATTAACGTGCTTTGCTTTGTATTTTTGATAAAAGATTTTTTGGAAATATTTTAACAAAATGATCAAAAGCCTCATTTTACATTAAAAGTGAATAGTTGTGGAAATCTAGTTCTGCTTAAATCGAAAAGACTAGATAATATACTAAAAAAATACTATTTTTATTTCTGTGAACCCTAGTTTCAGTAAATATATCTTGGTTTTATCTACGAAATCCTAAAAAAAATGCTACAATGGTCCCATCTTATGTACTAAAAAATATTTAAATTTTGACAATCATTAGTATTGTTGCCAATCTAGTACTTTAATATTAATAATTAAAATAAGTTCCAAAAGAACTATGATGAAAAGGTAGTTAATAATAATGCTTCATGTAACTAGTATATATATTATACATAAAAAAAAAAACTCATTAATTCATTAAATTAACTACGCAAACAACAGAAATGTTCTGAATATTGTCAGCTGATTTTCATGTGAATGTATTAGGTTGGTGACACTGAATGTCAAAATAGTTTATTATTGATAAAAACGTGAGAACAGTATGCGTATAAATTACACATAAATCGCATTTTTAAAGAACATATTGCTGTTCTAATGGGTGCCTCAACAAATATGACGAACAAAGGACAAGAATCAATCTACCATCAACTCAACAAAACAGCACTTTTGGAAAGGTTAGAATTTCTTAGTTTAAAAATAGAATTTACTAAAAATTTATAAATGAATACATATCTACTTATTTTACATATAGATTATAAATCAGAAAACTGGTATTTTAATAAATAAATTATGAATTTTTAGAGTCCAGGAACTGATGAGAGTTCGTCTTATGGAATGCGGTTGGCGAGATCAAGTACGATTACATTGTCGAAAGATTCTACATGAAAATTCAAATGATCAAGGGATTATGACAGTGAATGAGTTACAGAAACTTGTAACACCACAAGCTAGAGTCCTGGTACCTGATTCAGTCAAACGAGAATTACTCAGAGAACTAGAAATGAGTTTAGTTGATAATAACGGAATGTCCTATCACGATTAGATATTATTTAATTTAATTTTAATTATGTGACTGTAAAAAATCATTTCATTTCATGTAACATTTTTTATAAAATAAATTAAAGTTAATTTATGTACTGTTTTACGTTATATTTTAATGTAATATTCTTCATTGTAAATAACTATGTCTTACCTACTTGAGCAATGTGTTTTATTGTTTACAAACTGTGGTTCCTAAACTTTTATATATTTTTACTGTAATGGTGTTTTTTAGGTGACAGTGGTCATTAGGTCCCTAAATATTCATCCAGTTAAAAACAGTGTAGAAAAAAGAAGATTTTTTCTCTTTATATTCACTTAACTTTGTAATGTCAGGTTTACTTTGAGCTAGTAAACGGGATAGCTACTAAATTCAGTAGCTACTATGTTCTTATTTAGGGGGGCACAAGCATTGCTCCCCAGAACGGCAAAATTGGTAGAAAGAGAAAATTAAAATCAATAAAACTTTTTGGAAAAGCGGTAAAAAGTAGGTAATACATGTTTTAATGTATTTGTATAGTATCAAATTTATATTTGTTTTTAAATCGCTCATATAATTACTATTATACTAGAGAAAGGTGCATACATATATTAAAGATTAGGATTTTTCATATTTTAATTTTTCCCCAAAATTTTTCATTATATTTTACAGTTTACTTATCTCCTATTTAATAAATACACCCATCTTTGAAACGGTTCCAAATTATAATTTTATCTAGATTTGTTTTATAAAAATTTAAATTATTTCGAAACAGATTTATTACTGTTTTTTATGAATATATTATTGTTATTATTATTATTACATTGTGAGAGAGCAGAAGCCTTTGGCTTGTTATCTTCTAATACAGTAAAAATTTACAAACAATACTAAACTACATAACATATTTATATATTTAAGATACAGATTAACATTATTATTGAAATATATGGGTGATTCTATTCTTGAAGCTGTTGATATTTGGAGCTAGGATTGCTTCCTCCAGGAGTGAGTTCCAGGTTCTAAATGCTCTGTTGGTTAGGAAGTGCTGACGTTGGGGCCTACGGAAAATTTCTTGTGAGAGTTTCAGTTGGTGACCACGGAGACGCTTATCAGATTTAAGATGGTACAGCGCAGACATGTCAGTTGAAAATTATCCGGTGGTGATGCGATATAATTATATCAAGTCTCCGCATGTTCGTCTTGTAACTAGCTGGAGAATGTTAAGAGCTTTATGTCTCTCCTCGTACGATAGTTGCTGTAGACCTCTGGGTATTTTCGTGGCTCATCTTTGGACAGATTCTAGTAGCTCGAAGTCTCTTTGAAGATATGGCGCTCAGACAACGACTGCAAATTCAAGGAATGGGCGAATGTAGGAGAGATACTCTGTACGGAAAAGAGAGGGAGTTAAGTCCGGAAAAGACCTTCGGACTAAATATATAATTTTATTCGCTTTTTTGACTGTTTGAAGAGTGTGCGAGGACCATTCGAGATTTGAGGTAATAACTACCCCTACCATCAGTAACTGAGTAGACACATTCTAAAGACGTACCTTGTATGAAGTAGTGAAATTTGGGGTTCTTATTTCCAAGGTGAAGAATCTGGCACTTTGCTGAATTAAGTGGCAATAACCAATCTGCACATCACTTTACCATTTTCTCCAGATCACTTTGAAGGAGGGAGTGATTTAGTGATGTGTTGTAGATTTTTAGGTCATCGGCGTACATTTGCTTTTCAGATGATAGAAGGTCTATGAGATTGATGATAAATATGATGAATAAAATTTGGCCAAGGACGCTTCTCTGAGGAACTCCACTAGTAGCTGTTTGATATTCTGAGTAACAACAACCCACTTTTGTTTTTTTTCTCGTGTGGGTATATTAGTTATATATATATATATATATATATATATATATTTATGTAAAACGAAACATTTTAGTTGATCAACAAAATCTACAAAAAATTTCACTTACTGTCAAATATTATATTTTAAATAATTATTTATAATTAAATATAAAGGGCAGTAAAAATCATTTTTGTCCAGAACGGCGAAAGGGCTAGATTTGGCCCTGCGTAACTAGGTTAGTTGGTATTTACGTACAACACGATACTGTACTATCCCGTTAACTAGGGTGACCATTTTCTTGGAGAAGGCAATGCGGCACGTAGCAAAAAAAAGGTCGTCACTTCCGAAATATAAGTGAAGAGCAAACAAAAAAAGGTCCTCACCTCCCAAATATAAGTAAAGAGGAAAAAAAAGGTCTTCACCTCCCAAATCTAAGTACAGAGCAAAATTCGGCCCTGGGTACACCAAATCAAAATGCGGGACGTCCAGCGAAATGCGGGACGAATGGTCACCCTACCGTTAACTCTACTATCCCAAAACATTATCTTTATACGGATTGACCGATTTTCAAAAACCTAACGGCGTAAGCAGCGGATCCTTCTTTCTTCAGTGCTTAGGTTTATTTTTATTTTCAACCGACGTCGGGCAAGTTAATTTTGTACGACTCTCTTTGTTCATAATGTTGCCCCAGTCGCATTAGGGGATGAAGCGTTTTTACCCTCAAAGGACGGTTCGTCCCCTACTCTTTGGATGTGTCTGGTCACTTTCGTACGAATTTTCCTTAATGCATAAGGATGATTTCAAGTTTTATGAAAAATTGCGATTTCAAGTTTTCGTGATTTTTTTAAGGGATGCAACGAACAAAATCTGTGTTCGGGACTAGAAGAAGCAAGATTTTAATTGCAAACGTCTGCAGCTCAGAAAGTATATAAACAACCGTTACCCCACTTCGCGTTACCATGACAATCCTAAAGTCACTGGATTATACAAAGTAGCGCAAGCCTTTGAAGAAGCCGACAGACCCCAGGGTTTGATTGGCAACATTGGCTCCCCTATTAACCAAACTAAAGCAGCAATTTTTACGTTCTTAAGTTTGCGTCTGCGCTGTCACATCTCTCTTTCTCGCTCTAATTTAATAACCTCCTTTGTCAGCGGTTTGAATATTTAAGGTTAAGTTTCATTTAAATTTATATATTATATCCATTTTATTTAATAAAAATTTAAAAAGTAATTGAAATTGTACCACAATTTTGTTATAGTGCATCTTTGATTAAAAAAATCGTGATTACGATGTTTAAAATAAAAATTTTGGTAATACTAGTTTCTTATTTTTTTACTGTTGGAATCACTGAAAATCATTTGTATTGGTGACATTTTTAGCCCCAGTATGGTCGCCGTTGCGCTACTTTGTATAATCTAGTGACTTTAGACAATCCGAGCTGTCAGTGTCTATAGCACATTGTACCTATAGTATAACTTTTAGACGAACTACTCGTTTTACGGATGACGCACAACAGTAGTGAGGGGTTTTAACCAAAATGATGTATGACCAACTAGTGTGGAGTCTGAGCAGGTGTTCTCGTCATCAGGTTACTTTTGTAAGCATTTGCGCTCAAAATTAAACGATCAAACATTAAACACGTTGTCATTTTTACGATGTCATTATTTAGATTTGACCTAAGATTAAGAAAATCACAATTTATTTTAATATTTGATTAATACACTATTTAAATTAATAAACTATTTAAATTAAAACGTTAGAATATTATTTTTGTTCGTTTCGTAAAATGAAATTACACATTTGTGTTATTGTTAATAGCTTATTAAAAATTAAGATGTGATTATTGCTGAATGTTTTTATATCATTGATAAATCATCATATCTAATCTAAAATCTCGACGAAAGCTTCTCTAAATATTGAAAATATCGGGATTCCGGTATTCGTAAAACTTCAATATCGAAATTACCGATTTTGGTAAAAGAGACCGATATTGCGACCCCCTAGTATCCATATAATTTTACTAAATTTTGATTCAACTCACAATTTATTGATTTATTTTCGAAAAATTCTATATGAAGAGGGTTGAGACGGCTGTTTTTTATTATCCTATAACTTAACTATTCGCACAATAGTAAACGTACATTGCAGTACGTTTTTGAAAACTTTGTTTTTAATTATATTGGCGCGTCTAAATAGTCCTGAAAAATACAGCGAGAAGACATGAATTTCCTTTAAATAGTGACTGGATGATTGTATTAACACCGTACACTTGTTAAACAGTGCAATTTTGCGTTCCTGGGAAAAAGGCACCAGAGGACCCCCGGTGTGTATGCGTCTGGTCTTTAATCCTAAACAGTAAGAGCAACATGTCTAAATAATCATCTGTACAATAAGTGGTGGCGCTAGCTTTTAAAATCTGGGGGGGGGGGGGCAGGAAATATTTGAGGAGGACACAATTTTTTTATCGTTATAAATATTAATGAAAATATGATGATTTTGAATTTTGTAAATATGAAAGCGACCCTTTGACCTGCTTTCATCTTTCACAATTCGATATATTCCCAAAATGAACAGGATACTTAGTTTAAAAAAATAATAATTTTCTCCAACCATATCTGGGAGGGGGGCAGCTGGGACCAGTACGGGTAGTAGTTGGCGCCGCCACTGCGTACAATGCCAAGTAAATCAACTAGTATTCAATAAAATAATAATTAATAGAATAATGACATTTTGTTCTTAAACATTCTTTTATTTTGATATCTGATAATACAAGGTGTAATTTAAAAATGCAGCATGTGATTTGGGAAACGGGTCTGAAATCGCACCACTTAAAGGTATTTAAAGAAACGTCAAAAACATCTCTATTAAATTATCTAAAGTCACTAGATTATACAAAGTAGCGCAACGGTGGCCATACTGGGGCTAAAAATGTCGCCAACACAAATGATTTTCAGAGATTCCAACTGTAAAAAAATAAGAAACTAGTACTACCAAAATTTTTATTTTAAACATTGTAATCACGATTTTTTTAATCAAAGATGCACTATAACAAAATTGTGGTACAATTTCAATTATTTTTTTAATTTTTATATATAAAATGGATATAATATATAAATTTAAATGAAACTTAACCTTAAATATTCAAACCGCTGACAAAGGAGGTTATTAAATTAGAGCGAGAAAGAGAGATGAGACAGCACAGATGCAAACTTAAGAACGTAAAAATTGCTGCTTTAGTTTGCTTAATAGGGGAAGCAATGTTGCCAATCAAACCCTGGGGTCTGTCGGCTTCTTCAAAGGCTTGCGCTACTTTGTATAATCCAGCGACTTTAAAATTATCTAATAAAAAAAAACAAAAACATGATTATTGTTGCTAAAACATCCTGAAATATATTTTCATTTAAAATTACAGCAAAATAATGAAAACTTTTTGAGAAATCTTAGAAAATGTTATAAGTAGTACGATATCGACAGCCTTCTCCTATGCAAATATTTTTCAAATTTTCAGTATTTTATCTATATGCAGGTCAAAGAATTGTATATGCAAACTAAATTTAAACTCTGTAATATGAACCGTTTTGTCACAATTTTTATATATAAGACTGTATAAGGGTTACTTGGTTATACCTACAAACTCCTAAAAATGGATTAAAACTGCCAAGACTCACTTTTTATTTTAATTACAAACAAATTTACTTTTTAAACATTAATTTTGTTGTAGCAATTTTCGCGCACCACAGTTGTATTTGAAGTTATACAAATAAAATTATAAAAAATAAAGTAGCAGCACCAAATATTTATTTTAAAATTACACATATTATTTATAAAAATCATAAAATGGTCTTCTCTCGTACGGAATTGGTCTTCTAAAATCCAGTTGAACAAAATCAGAATCATATCTTCTATCATACGGTAAATTTCTTTGGAATAGTTCTGGGTGTCCTTTATCAAAAACTCTAGGATCTTCGTAGATAGTTATAGTTTTTCTAGGTTGGTATCTATCATTTCTTGGGTAATAAGGATTTCTGTATACTTTTTCTTCATAATTTCTGTCCAATTCACCTCTGGTGTTGTCTATGTTGGAATTACTTTTATCTCTTCTATCGTTGTAATATTGTCGATTGTCGTAGGCATTTTTGTCTGCTCTTTGGTTATCATAATTACCACCCACATCATAAAAACCTCTTCGATTGTTTTGTCGGTTATCTAACTGTCCTCTGTCGTAAGAATTGCGGAAACGGTCAGCTGAATTTTGGGCACCAGCGTTGTTGCGAGAATCATACACAAAATGGCCTCCTTGGTCATCGCTGTCATCGTAGAAACTTGAATTATTTTCTGATTCGTCTTTGTGGTAGGAGTTTGAGTACCCAGATTTGTGATGACCCTTTCTATGACCGCCTTTTCTACCGAATTTATTTATAGAGTCGAAGTTTTGTTGGTTAAAATTTTGACCTTGTCGTTCTCCTGAATTATGTTGATTGTTTTTTTGTGCGTTTTCTTGGCTGTAGTTGCCAGTATCTTGGCCTACTACTTTGTTTTTTTCTTCTTTATTGTTGTATCCAGTTGAGCTTTGAGTACTGTAAGTGCCTTTTTTTGTTTCTTCGTTGAAGTTTTCTCCATTTTTATGTTGTTGGTGGTTATCTAATGTTGTGCTGCTTCGTGCTATTTGTGATGGATAGAGTGAACTTGCACATATTGTATTAATTAACACTATAACAATGAGATACCGTAACATTTTGTCGGTCATTCGATGCGGTATGTGTGGCAGTTGAATTTGAACTGATTCCATTTGTAATAAGTTGATCTTTTATAGGTGATGCTGATGACCTTCTAGATTCGTTTTACACCTAACTATTTCTGTAATTTTATGCTTTAATAGCGAGAATCCGTTGAATGTGTGGATAATGTCTAAGAATTGATTGTTAAATTTGGTAAATTGTTTGCGAATCAGTGCCGTAGAGAAATATTTTTGTTGATATATTGTTTGAAGGAAGTTGCGACATGGAAATGGGTGTGACATATTTTTCATTTTAATTATTTGTACACGAGGACATTGTGTACATACACAATGTATATACGTATATTGCAGCTTTTTTTTGACTAATACATGAGCAATATAAAACAGCAACTACATTTTTAGCTGTCAAAGTACTGCAGTAATTTAGAATATTTGTTTGTTACATAGGTATAAAAACTAAGTTTTTCGGTTTTCTGCATGAAGAAAAAAAAAAAACTCAACTCTTTGATGTATAGAAACGACAATTTATAATTGGTGTATAGATGTTATTAGCATCTTTTACGAACAGATGGAAACGATTGTTTGATATGACTGACTTTTATGAAATACATGAAAAGAACATTTTTCACACAATTGAACAGTATGCAAGTCCAGTATATATATAACATCTCCAACGTAGTAACTAAGAGGGATTGGTCGAGAAATTTGGGAAAAATAAGAAAAATCATACACTGATGTGAATCCGATTAGTACTCTCGGAAGATTTGAACATATTACTTTTTTGAAAGTTTAATGTGGAGTGTCAAATGAATGAACTTGAAGCGTAAAAAAATTAAATATCACAAAAAAAAAATGTATTTTCAAATATATTTTTATTTTGATTCGATTTTCACCCATAATATCTATCTCAACCTTTAAGACTGAAAGATAGATTTAAAAATCAGAAAAAATCTTAGTAATGCATTGAAGTGTGAAATGAAATCATTCAAAATGCATGCGTTATTTTTGCATTATTTATCTTTGGTTTGAATATAAAATTGTATATATCTTTGCAGATATATAACTTAGTTCAGCATTTCTCAACCGAAAACGTACCACGGACCAGTAAAATATTTAATTTTCTAGCGCGGACCACAAAAAATAAATGTACTATTAAACAAATTTATTGTATATGTAGACTACATCTATATAATATCTCAGTAATAAAAAATCACTGAAAAATGAACAAAAATAACAGAAAATGAACAAAAGATCATAAAAAAATTGACAAAAAATCTCAAAAATAATCATTTATAAGCCTTTCGCGGACCATTAAAATTTTTCTAAGGACCGGAGCCGTACAATGTTTTTAGCGCCGTTGGCAAATAAAGAATATTGATGAAAAAAAAAGGTCCTCACTTCCTAAAGCCAAGTGACGAGGCAAAAAATAGTACTCACCTTCGCTTTTAATGACCTAGTATACACTATGGCGCCCCTCTTCAGGCCACGCGCCCCTGTCAAGTGCCCCAATGCCAACTCGTTCCTACGGCTCTGCCAAGGACCACCGTTTGAGAAACACTGGCCTAGTCAACATAAATGGAAGTGTATAAACATACTTAAAAAGTATGTAAATATTGTATGGAACAATGCTAAAAGATGGATTGCTAAGTGTGATTCATCGTCAATCACAAGTTGAATACATCATAAGTCTCACTATTCAAGACTTCGATTCCTTCTAGTTGCCATCAAGCTGGTGGAATACTGCCATGTATTCTTTTGACCAGCGGTTCCAGTAATGCTGGTTGATTCTCTGTAAGTATTGAAAGCGATCGAAGTGATGTTGTTTTATGTCTCTAACATCGGGATCAGCTGCTGATGTGAATGCCGTTTAATCAGATACTGAGCTTGCGTGAGTATTTTGAGATCAACCTGTTCAAAGGACCAATGTTTGTGGCTGAGCTCAAATTCTTTCGGAGAAGTGTAATTAAGTGATAATAAACACTTGTTAAGGGTGCTCGCAGAGCCACCTATCACATAAATCGAAACATGCCAGCCGCCTTGGGATGCCTAAAAGGTTTTTAACATATAAATAATATATATTAAAAAGAACACCTTTAAAAATTCAAAAATATAAAAAGAAAGGGGGCTAGAAATGTCCCTTTGGTCCGCTTGCATCTTTAATTATACCTGGATTCCAGACGTTCCCATTTAATGATATGGAAAAAGTTAACCAAACTAAAAAAAAATTTAGTGTTTCTTGGGGGGAGGACTAAAATCCATGAGCTGAGTACAAACTGAGTACAAATTTACAAAATTGTACAAAACAGATTTTAATTTTATGTGACTAGTAGTATATAGCAAATATATATATTCGCAATTATCAGGGAAAACACATATTTTAGCAAATGACCCTTTCACTACTCCATTTGCCTACTAGCGACTCTTGCAATCACGGCCGGATCATGGCATAGACAAATGAGACAAATATCTAGGGCCCGGTTTTTTAGGGGCCCCGTCAAACCGTTCTCATTGAAAAAAAAATAAATAAAATTTTCCTTTTATTTCACAAAATGCGGAAGATAATAAACATTTTACAGTAAAAAAATTATGTGCTATTAGATGGTCTTGTAGAGCTGATGCAGTTAAGGCAATTCGCTCTGGGTTCAATAAAATAAAAAATGCTCTACTTGATATATCTCTAGATGAATCTCAGAAATGTTCTGTAAAAGTGGAATCACGAGAAATAGCAAACAAAATTAATAATTTAGAATTCATTTTATTGGAACAGTTATTTGGGATAAAATTCTTTCCAGAATAAATGCAAGCAGTAAATCCTTACAAGATCCTACTATGCCAATCTCATTTGCAGCAAATATTTTTGACAATTTATTTAATTACGTTAATAGTTTAAGAAGTTTATTTCCCGAAATAGAAACGTAGGCATTAAACGCGTCAGAAATAAAAACTTATTCCGATTCAAAAAAAAAGGTCCCGAAAAAGGAAAGGATTTTTTGATGTTCATCATGATGAGGAAGACGTAAGTTCTTGTAGTCAGGGTCAAGAAGCCTTTAAACGAAATTGTTTTTATGTGATTTGTGACAAAATATCTTTTGAACTAAAACAACATAGTAAAAGTTACAAAGACAAATATTTCATATAGACTTAGATGACGACGTATCAATTAGATCTGAATATACCGCATTGCTAAAAAAAATGGTACAATTGATACTGAAGAATTGGACGAGGAACTGTTGCAATTTATGTTAATTTGTAAAAGCCAAAATTTAAAGTTGCCATCGGATAAGTTACAATTTATAAAGACCACAAAAATTGCATCCACATTTCCAAATATTGAAATCTTATTGCGCATATATTTAACTTTGCCTGTATCAATTGCATCTGGTGAAAGGTCGAATTGCCGTTTTTCCCTGTTGATTCTATTGGAATAAAAACTAAAATTTATTTATTTGGTTTTGTATTGAAAATTCTTTTTTTAATAAAAAATTAATATATACATTAGTTTTTTAACTACCTCAGGAACATTATTTATTTATTTTTTTAATTTCATTTGTTTTCTAATTTTTTGGAGAGTATTTTTTTTTTGTCTCTTTCTTGTGGGGGCCCAGCAGGAAAAAATGTCTAGGGCCCCAAAATAGGTTAATACGGCCCTGCTTGCAATATTGTTCTTGCTTGGATGAACGTTGTCTGTTATAAATATCTACGTTAAATAATAGAACAGCATTATGATTTTGTATATCCCCAAGAACGCCCATGAGAAGCATAAAAAATTAAATTTGGCAAGTAATGTTTTTCTCTGTAAATTGATTGTTATTTTTTAGCATTACTCATCACCAAAAAATACACTGAATTCGAATAAAAACTCAAAAATTTTAAAATGACCTCCCAGTTTAGTACGGTTGATTACCGATGCATTACAATTACTAAGTAACCAGAGGATGTTGACTACATCAAGTTCCTTTACGATCACTGGTGACATAGACCTGAATTTGTTAAAATTCATTCGTTCCATATTATATTACTTATCCAAAAACAATAGAATGCGATTGAATTGTTTAAATAACATATGTTCATTAACAGCCGGTTTTTCAATTCATGGTTAACTTTTTGGTTAACTTACCATGACTTAGTTAAATTTTAATTTAGCTATAAATTAACTATTAGTCTGACAAGAAGGGCCCGGTTTCTGAAAGCTTAGTTAACTATAATCCAATGGTCAGAAAATGGTTGCTATGGTTACTTATCGGATTGTTATATTGTAATCGAGTTTAACCAAATGGCTAAACTCGGCTAAGCTCTCAGAAACCGGTCCTAGGTGTTTATCAATGTTTTATTCAGCGTTTGTTAACTTACTACAACCTTAACCATGTTACTATAAATATTTATATAATTGAAATAGAAAATTGATTTGCCATTTCGCGAAACTTACCGTGCGCAAGTTTCATTTCACGGTCGACATAATCGTCCATCCGAGCAAGTAATTCGAATAACCATGGATCGTTTTCGCACCACGCATATTTTAATTGATAATACGCATCCGCAGAGACGTCGTACAGTGCGCACCGAAATAGTTGTTGCTGCTGTGCAGCGTAGTATTGAGGAGGACCCGAATGAGTCGATTCGCCATCGTGCACAGCAATTGGAGCTGTGTCCATCCACTTAATGGAAAATTTTGCGGAAGGATCTTGGTTTACGAGCTTACGTAAGATCCAGCTCGTGCAAGAGTTGAAGCCGCATGACCATCGTGTGCGTCATACGTTCGGTGAATGGGCCGATAACGTGATTGCTCTTGAACCTCATTGTCAACACAATATTTTATTCAGCGATGAGGCTTATTTTTGGTTGAATGGCTACGTCAGCAAGCAAAATTGTCGCATTTGAAGTGAAGAAAATCCACAAGCCATTATTGAGATGCCGGTACATCCACAAAAAGCGACTCTTTGGAGTGCTTTATGGGCTGGTGGAATCATTGGTCCTTAATGATGCAAAAATGATGCCGGCCAGAACGTTACAGTCAATAGAGACCGCCACAGAGCCATGATTCCTGACTTTTTCGTTCCCCAATTGAATGGCATTAATGTGGAAGAGCCGTGGTTTCAACCAGACAGCGCAACATGCCACAAAGCGCGCGTCTCAATCGATTTATTGAAGGAAACATTCGATGACGACATAATTTCGCGTAATGGACTCCGATTGGCCTCCAAGATCGTGCGATTTAACACCTTTGGATTATTTTCTGTGGGGATATATAAAGTCGCTCATCTACGCCGATAAACCAGAAACGATGGACGGCTTGGAAGCTAACATTCGCCGCGTTATTTCCGATATACGGCTAGCTGCTTCAAAAAGTAATCGAAAATTGGCCTTCCATGTTGCGCTTTATTCGAGCCAGCTCCATATGCCCGAAATCTAATGGCATAAAATTATCTTTCCAATAAAGTCAATACCATGGCCATTACTACGATTTTTATGTGTTTTATTTCATTTTAAAGTTCTATACCTCTAAAAAAAAACGTTATTAGGTTTTTCCCCTTGAAAAAAAATTATGCAGGCGCCCATGACCACCAGCCTTAATTATTTTACTTGCGATTTAAATATCTCATTCTTTATTGTATATATCTGCTAATATAAGTTCTACCATCAGAAGAGATTTATTTTTTGCTCCACAGGATATTTCTTTCTTCGTTAAGGATTTTTGATTCGTATCTATTTCCTCTGCTACCATATCACTGTATATGGATATCTATGTATATTTTACTATTATTTGATATCAATTTATCCATTATAAAAATATTGAATGAGCAGGAGGGAGGAAAAAATAAATAAATGTTGTATTGTACATAAAATATATTTCTTTAAATATACAAAAGACTTTATTAACTATGAAGTTGTAAGGATTCATTCTTTTATATTCAAGTTATTTACATCCTGACGAAGCATACCAAATGAATAATTTAATTTATCCTGTTTACTTTAAAATATATTGTGAACATTTTTCTTATTTCACGAATCAAATAAAATGTAAAAAAAAAACAGAGTGATTCTTTTACATTTAGTGACATATGCCAACTTAAATTCAGGAATTTTGGACAAAAGACTTCTTTCGGCCATTTTAATTTCCAATTGAAACTCAGTTAGATTCAGTTATTATCAGATTTATTTCTGACAAAATATATTTTTTTGTTAAATTTTTAGGATTTGGTAGATTTAACCAAGACACCCTTATAATGTGTCTATCAGTCTACATGTTTTATTTGGATCAGTGTTTGCCAAACATTTTGCAATACGTCACACTAAGGGAGTTTTTTTTTTTACGGTACATCAAACAAAATTCCAAAAATATTTAAATCAAACTATTAATACATTTTTAAGATAATTTTAACTGCTGCACAATTTAAGAAACGAGGTGTTTCATCAACATTAATGGGAGGAATGCAACTATTCGGAACATAATATAAACTGCAAACGAGACTCTAAATGTCAAGCAAACACACATGTACACATCCAACATCTACAAACGTTTTTTTTTTTTTTATTATTTATTTAATTGTGGAGCGCCTAAAAATATAATTCACAAAGATATGAAAATCGAAGGACAACAAAAAATTGATGGCTGTATTAGTTAATTGAGATTATTGGTTCCGAAGGAAAATTGAGAATACTGACCATTCTCTTTCGGCGAATAACGCTTTATGGACCGTATAATCGTTCTTCAAATCTATGAGATTTTCTCAATAATAACAATTTATTGACCAAATTACATATACATACTATTGTTTTTAGTCAGTCATTATTAGGTACATAAGATTTCATATACAAAATTCAATATTTTCAAAATTATTAAAATCATAAATGGGATTTTTCAACAAAATGTCCCTAATTTTATTTGAAAATTCTCTGCATGATAGTTGTTAAATCTCCTCGGGCAACAGATTGAAAAATTTTATACAATAATAATTTGAGCTATTTCTGGATTTGTTCATGCGAAGGTATTGAGAACGGATATCGTTTTTTGAGCGAGTATTGTATTCATGCGAGTCTCCAACAGTAATGAATTTGCTCAAATTCTTATGTATTAGCAAGAGGCAATTATAAATGAATAATGCTGGTAAGGTCATTATTTTGAGACTTGTAAAATAATCTCGACATTCGGCTCTGTAGGCATCGCCGGCGATAATTCTGACAGTTTTACGCTGAAGGCTAAAAATTCTGCCAGTGGACGGAGAATTTCCCCATATAAGTATCCCATAATTTAGGTGGGATTGAAATAATGAAAAATTGGCTTTCAATACGACCTCTTTACATACTTCGTATTTCAACCTCCTTATCAGGTAAATGGTGGACCTAAGCTTTCTACTAAGAAATTCCGTGTGTTGGTCCCAACGTAAATGAGGATCTACGTGGATTCCAAGAAACTTGACGTACTGAGGGTTTTCAAAATTATGTTTCCTAGTAGTAAATGTCAATGTCAGATGAGTAACGTCGTAGCTAGCAAAAAAATGGCGATCCACTCATACTGTTTTGTATCAAGTGATAGAAAATTCTTAGCGAATGATGCAAAGAGGTTTTCTAATGTCTTCTGAATATCTGGCAAAATTGTTAGTTTGCTTAAAGATGCCTATACGCCTGGGAAGCAATCAACTTCCTTTCATGAAGGATGTCCTTCAGGATCCATAGCCGAATTACAACGCGTGCTTTTAAGAAGTCACAATTTTGTAATGAGCCTGAAATGACCTAGGAAAATAGTTTTTTCTTTTTTTTTTTAATTTCACGGAACACCTGTGATCTACCGCAGAACACAGTTTGGCCGACACTGGTTTAGGTAAATACTATAGTAGATCTATGGCTAAACGGCTGAATTTAAAGAGTTAACATTTGGCATGCCTATACAATTAATTAACCCGCATACAGGAAAAATACTAACCTGCATATAAAAAAAAAATAATAATAATATTTGAAAAGAACAAATTATTTTGTTGCGGTTTTGCAAAAAATATATCATAAAACTTTTGTCCAACCTTTGTCATTTAGTTCCTATAGTTTATTTATCATATAACAATCATATTTTCTGAACATATTTTTATGCTTTTTATTAAATTTTATAATTAATGATTATAGTACGTTCTATTTGAATATAACTCTCCTCAGTTTTAATGCCATGATTTACACAATTTTTCCAACTATCTACAGGGATATTTTCTACTTCTTTTTACCGACCGCCAACATATATAAGGGAGGTATTGTGATCATACCGATTTTGACATTTCGAGATTTCGATGGATCTCCACGAATTGAGGTCCCTACACAACGTTTTGACTATTTTTAGCATGATGTCTGTCGGTCTGTCTGTCCGTCTGTCTGTCCGTCTGTCTGTCTGTCCGTCTGTCCGTCTGTGTAAACGTGTAGAGCAAATTCGGCTAAAAGGATTTTTATGAAACTGCATATTTAAGTTTTTGACATCAGTGGCACGAGTTGATCAACTTCTGGTAAAAATCGGTTGACTACAAATGGGAGTTTACTGGTGTTGATTTTCAGATTTTTGCGAATATTTAGCAACAGAAAAATATTTCGAAAAAATGTATGTAACAAAAGTTGCTATAAATTCAATAACTAATAACTTTTATTTGAGACGTTTTTTGATAAAACGAGAAATTTCGAAAAATGTTTGTAAAATTTTTCGAAATTTTTCTATCTATTTTTTCATACTTATATGTAACGTTTCCATGGTCATGATAATAGACCGGGAGCTCATGACATTTTTGGTCTCCGATTTCATACAGCATGCCTTTTGGAGGAGAGAATATTTACCCTGTGACAACAAAAAAGGGATGGTACTAAACCCCTGTACGCTTTCTGGTCATAGGGAAAATTGCATTTCCACTTGTACAAAATTTTTGTGTTTTTCTCTGATTTAATATTGCTTGCCCTTTTGTCAAAAGAGAGTTATAACAAATTTAAAGTCTTTTAATTATAGGCATGCTGTATGAAAACGCGGAAAATCATATTTTTTTATTACAAGATCACATGAACGTTTGAGCCCTTTGGGACTCTCCGAATCGCATGCATATATTTAAAAGACTTTAAATTTGTTATCTTTCTTTTGACAAAAGGGCAAGCAATATTAAATCAGAGAATAGCACAAAAATTTTGTGTTTAAGTGGAAATGCAATTTTCCCTATGACCGAAAAGCGTGCAGGGGTATAGTACCTTCCCTTTTTTGTTGTCACAGGGTAAATATTCTCTCCTCCAAAAGGCATGCTGTATGAAATCGGAGACCAAAAACTGTCATGAGCTCCCGGTCTATAAATAATATTTCTGTTAGAAAAATGTCGACCCATTTGGCATATGTCATAATGACAAATGATATCTTAATTATAATGATCATAACCAGAAAGATAGATGGTAATGATATTTTCGGTTAACCTGGCGACGTCTGTTTCATATTTATATGTAACGTTTCCATGGTCATGATAAATAATATCTCTGTTAGAAAATATTAGGTCAAGTTATTTCTACTCTTCTGCTAGAATGTATTTTATACAAGTACTTTTGATGGTGGTCGGTCCTGTGGTGGCCACAGCTGATTTTTTATAAGTTCTATCACAGTGCAGTTTAAAGTGGGAGAAACATTATTCCGTTTTATTCTCGCCTTTAACTGACTCCTCATTTGTTCAATAGGATTGAATATACAATAATACGGAGGTAGTCGTAAAACTGTGTGTCCTTTGCATTGAGCAATATTATCGCAAACATATTCTTTAGAAAAACTATAACTTTTTAATAATTTAATTAAACAATTTTTTTTTATAACTTTCTTCAAAGTAAATATCATTTTTATATAAAAAGTCTTGGATTTCCTTCTTACTGTTTGCACTATTCGGTACTTTATTTAGTTGCCGACTATGGTAACTTGCATTGTCCATAACAATAACACTGTTAGCCGGTATATTCGGCAGTAATTTATTTTCGAACCAGTTTTCGAACATTTCCGCCGTGGTATCGTCATGGTAGTCGAGTCTAGAATCTTTGATATTTTTCGCAGAAAGCAAGAGTGCATTCCGTATCCATCCAGTTTCAGAACCTGCATGAAGTATCGTAATACGTTTACCTTTATTAGACGGTGCTCTTGTTTGACATTTATTTGACGTATCCACCCAACCTTTTGAGTTTGTTTCATGTGTGTCGTACCAAGTTTCATCTAAATAAATTATTGACCGTTTATTTTCTCTGTATTTTATAATGTTTTTTAAATAAATTTGTCTCAAAAGTTTTAATCGCTCTGACTCCATAAGGAACTGCTTTTTATTTAAAGTTTTAAATTGAAACCCTATACTTTTAAGGGCACGCCATAAGGTCACCTTTGAACAATTAATTTCACACTGGTCTTGGATTCATGTATTGAGCAATATGTCCAATGTTGGCACATTTTGTTCGGTGTACATTTGGTAAATTTTTTGCCGTATTACATCTTTCTGGAAACCATCCAAACATTTTGATATGCCTGAATCCTTTCGTTTTCTTCTCCTATCAATGGATTTATTTACAATATTCCATACTGTTGTCATCGCTACTTTCGTTGCCTTGCTTGTCTCTTCTAATGCCGCTTGTTTGTTTTTGCGGTTCCTTAAATATAAATACACATTGGCCACAATTTGTTTAGCTTCTACAGGTAAATATATACAAGTTTTTCCCGATTTTTTTTTATTGTATCTTGCACTATATCATCATCTTCTATCATGGTCACATAGTCATCTGTTTCATTTGCTTGCACAGAAGTTAATTGTTCGTTCCAAGGACGCCACATTTTTCTAACACGTACTGAACTATTTAACACAAATCACAAGTTATCTGATAGAAAATTCAAAGCGAAGTGAAAAGATATTTAAAACATCTGCAATTTATACCTGATACATCACTGACTAGTTTATGGGTGCAAACAAGGGATTAGTGTTATTTGTAATTACCACCCACTGTGTTTAGGACCATAAGTAGATAGTCACTTCATCTTATCGTGAAATAGACTATACTTTATCAAAAGTATCGTTAAGCATTTGTGAGTGTTTTTATATCGATAAAAATTTTATAACATTAATTGACTAAAAAAGAAAAGTTTTTAGAACACAATTATTTGTTGACAGTCCAAATATGGCAACCAGTTTGTATGAATGCACAATACCGTTAACAAACGAAGAATTACCAGCAGAAATAGAAATATTTTGCGATGAATATTGTTATGACGATAATAATGTTCAAACTAATGAAGAGGAAGATCTCGAAGATGATAATTTTGCACCCATTCAGACTTTATCCCATCTATAAATGATTAATAAATAGTTCATATGATAATGCAACATTTCCTTTTTTTCCTAATATGTTTACTAAAACTATTCTTCTAACTGACGAAAGGTACCGGTTAATGATTTTATGACCTACTTAGTAATAAAAATTTAAAAAATGTATACCTATTTTGAACACTAAAATGTATTATTTTTCTCAAAAAAATGCACATTTTCATTTTTAATTCATGTTAGGCAACAAAGGGTTAACTATATAAGCCTTCTTCTGGCTGTTTTAACTTGAATTTAATATATAATATTCAATATCACAAATGATAAATAATGTCTCGTTTTGAAGAGACATACAAGTAGAGATGGGTAAAGTGAGGACAATTGTATTCACCCCATTTCACCTGCAGGTCAGGTATGTGATATAAGATGGCGTTACCTAGCGACCAATTCTCAATCATCTTCTCCCAAGCAATATGCATACTTGACAATCCTTTGACCATTCAATTTGTGCGACCGGACGATCAAATATACCATTCAAGTTCTGAAAAAAAATCTACATTCTTTCTGATATTTGCTTTGTTGGAAAATATGGAAAATATTTCGATATAATTAAGTTGTTTGTTGGTTTCAATGCATGTGTTATTGAGTTTTAAAATAAGATTTTTATAAAAAATTGTTGTGTAGTGTGAATTTTTACATATTTCAGAGTGTTGTAGGTATTTAGTAAGTGATGACAAATTGTGGGTACGTATTAAAAAACATAAATTTCGATAAAATTTGAAAGAATAATTCGCGTGATTTCATCTAGAGACTTAAAACCGTACTTAAGAAGCGCTCGCATCAAGACCCAACTATAACTATCCAATTTTCCAGTCAGCCAGGTGCACAACTAAGGGGGAGGGGTCAGGGGCTTGAGCCCCTGGTCAAATGCTAAAAAATACGTGTTTTTCAGGGACACTCTTTAGATTTTACTTCTTCACTTGAATGTTAGAGCTCATGAATGTTTCTTTTTAGGTTACGATTTGCATTTTGAAAGCAAGGACCTTTTTTAGGGTTTTGTAGGTATGACCACCAAAAAACCCTTATAACGTCACTCATGTGTCTGTCTGTACGATAGAAATTGTAGCCAAACGGTTGAACACAGAAAGTTGAGATTTGGCATACTTGTCCAACTTTTTGACCCACATATAGGAAAACTATAGAGAGTTAAAAAAAAAAAAATACAACGCGGGATGCATATAAACAAATATGTATTTAATGGAAAAATATATATATATATTTTTTTAAATTTTGAGTGGGGTTTCAAATAAAACTTCTGAATGCGTGAATGCATAAACAAATTTTTATTTTTGAAAAATTTCCCAGAGGGGTTGAACTTAAAAACTGAAAAAAATTTCGATAATGTATATTGATGGGAATCGAAATAGCTCAAAAGGAAATTTTGATCAAATTATTTTTTCGCAAAATATTGATTTTTATGTGTCGTTGAAAAAAAAAATATTTTTTTAAAAATTATTGTGTGGTATCAAAAGATAGCTATTAAGACGTAGATAAAGGACGGGATGTAGTTTTTAATTTTTTTAAATTTTAATACGATTTTTTCCAAAAAAGTACTAAAAAATTAGAGTCCCGCCCCTTTTAACCCTAAGGGGTTAAATTAAAAGTCTGAAAAAATTCTAAGCAATGTATATTGCTATGAACCGGAAACGTACGAGAGGAATTTTTTATCAGATTTCGTTTTTGGAAAATATTACAGTTTTTGCGTTATTGAAAATAAAAATCTATTTAAATTTTATTGTGGGGATATTAAATGGCAGCTCTTTAAGTGCAGATTAAGGAACGGTAATTGATTTTTGTAGTACATTTCATTTTGACTAAATTTTGCCAAGTATTAAGATTTTCGTTTAATATCTTAGCTAAAATTAAAAAAGGTAGGCAAGTAAAAAAATATTTGTTTATACATGGATACATTTTGTTATGGGTAGAGAAAAGGTACGTAAATTTATTTTGCAAATATCGACTAGGAAAATAAATAAATAACTGGCGGGTTGCTGGGATTTCATTTCTGGTAGAGAATCTGTTAGTTTTTATATAGTTGCAATATAAACAATATCCCTGTAGGCGTTATGCTCTTGCGTGACAAAAGACCGCCCGCAGTCTGGTCTGGATTTGAATGATATATTTGCAATTATACAAAAAAAAAAAGAAATCGTTAAAATATATATTACGGTATTATTAGAGATATATGATACACGATAGAAAAAATCTAACTGCAACCTTCTTGTCGTGCCTATTAATTTAAAGAATTTATAACTAACACTTGTAATTGTGTTATGTAGTGACAGGCATTCATAATTTGGCCTTCTAATAATCATAATTCACTGACTAAATACCTACAAAACCCTGAAATGTGTGGAAATTCACACTTCACGTCAATTTTTGTTATTTCATTACTTGAATCTAAAAGGTAAAATCCTTTTTGCTTTTTGGAGGTTTTTAGCCCGATAAAAATATAGGTACCGACCCATCCTTGCCCCTATAAAACGATTTTGTTTTCTAAGCTCACCCCCCTCCAGAAAACTTCTGGCTGAACGCCTGCAGAAAGTCATGTAAATATTGAAAGCATGGTGATAAGCAATTCGATAACTTTCGAAATAATTTATCAGATCAAAAATTTCTGTGGTACTATTCTTGTTTAAATTAATGTGCATTACTCAGAATTTTTTCGGTTTTTTAAATTAACCTCCCTGGATTATAAGGTGTGGGACAAGATCTCTTTTAGCTAAACTTTGGCTAAAATAGTGTTTAAAAAAGAAATTAGAAAAGATTAATATTAGATCCTTAATCTACTTAAGAGCTTATATTTGATACCACACAATACATTAAAAAAAAAAAAAAATCTGGTGTACTATTCCGTTTTCCATCAATATACATTATTAAAAAATGTTAAACCAACCCCTCTGAGAAATAGGGTGGGGGACAAAATATTTACATGTTTGACAAATATTTATTTAAAAAAAATGACTTTTCTAATATGAAATTTTGTTGGGATATCTATGCATTAAGGGGTTTCATTTGATACCCCACAGAAAATTTAAAAATAATATTTATTTTTTCGTTAAATGACACAAAAAAATTCGATTTTTTTAACTAATCTGATCAAAAATTCCTGTTAACTTTTCTGGTTTCCATAACTGTATATTACTGATAATTATGATAATAGAATATCAGATTTTTAAATCAACCCCTCTGGGAAACAAAGTAAGGTATAAAAGTTTTTGACATGTTTTAAGCAAAAATCCCATAGTAAAATAAGATTTTACAAAAATAAAAATTTGTTTGTATATCCACGCATTAACAGGTTTCATTTGATATCAAAATTTTAAAAACAGTTTTTTTTTATTATTATTTATTTGTTTATACTTCTCTATATATATATATTTTTTTGAACAATAGTTTTCTTATATGTGGGTATAAAAGTTGTTTAAGCTTGCCAAATTTCAGCTTCCTAGGTTCAACCGTTTGGTCATAATTTCTATCGTACAGACAGACACATGGGTAACGTTACAAGGGTTTTTTGGTCATACCTACAAATTCCTAAAAATGATTTCAGAGTTTCGCATCATGTATTTTTAGTATAATGTATGTATAATGTTTTTCAAGATACAAGAAATAACATTTGACCCTCAGCTGCGGCGCTGTATCAATTATATTATTTGTACTTAAATTTGTTGCAATATTCCAGTAAATCTCTATATCAAACATATTAACCATTGTCTCTACTATATTACGTAGTTTACCCTTATTCTTTTTTCCTCCCCTCACAATAATTTATCGATGTTTTTCCTATTACACATTATGTCGTCATTTATTCAAGTATCCCTTTAGGCGTACTGGAAGGGAATCAGATAATAAAAGGTAGATAAAGGCAAATAAGAAAGTAATAATCATTCGGAGCACGAAAACAAAAGTCATTCCAAAAAGTGCTAACTACAGATAAAAGTTGCGAGCAATTAATCCTGATTTTATTATTATGGCTTTTCGAACAAAGTTATCCCTCCGATTAAAGAAGATTATCATTATTTTCAATACATCTTCCGTTGGTCATTTTTCTTTCAATCGTCCAGACTCAAATTTTGAAGAAGCTAATTCAAGGTTCGAAAAATAAAACTAGTGCCATAAAATGTTATTAGTAAGTTTAGTTTTGGTGTTTTTTGAAGATAAATTAAATTAACCCATTAGGCACTACCGTACCTTATATGGCACGCATAATGACACATTTTTGAAACGGTAATATAAATGTTTGCAGACAAATCTGTAAATGTTTATCGATGTGTTTAGTTTGGGTAGTGTATTGGGCGCTAATAATAACCAATAGATAAGCATTACGTTGACGTTTGTTTTGTTTTATGCTTAGACAAAGTTTGTTAAGTTATGTAAACTTGTACAAATGAGTAAGAATGAGAAGAGGTAAGTGAATCTATTTGCAGTTGTTTCTTATAATTAGACCATGACCTCGGCGCCTCCACCATACTTGTCACAGGGTGAAGTCAAGAACGGATCTTTTCTACAAAATTTATTATACAAGATTACATCAGAATATGTCAAATTGTTGGAAAAATGGCTGGTGGTGGTGTCCGTTTAGAAGCTGATACAAGTCTCGTTCTTGCCCCGGCTTCTCCGGGATCGGTCGAACCACCCCAGGTTACCGTACGAGGCGAACACGTGGAGAAGCCCTGTATACAATACTGACATCTCGTCTTGGCGACTTCAACAGCTGGGCTGGTCCTTGGGTTGCCTGATGCGGACTGATGACTGGTCACAAGAATGACTACTGACTCTATTCCCTAAGACCATTTTATAACTGTTAACCAGGACACTATGACGGCTGGTCCTACCTCAATTGTTTTGGAAACATTCTTCATTTGTGTAATTGTTGGCAGCAATCAAAAAGACCATAGTCATCACAATTGAGTAATGTTTATCAACACATTAGCATGTAGTTCAACACTTATGTTGGCAAACACGCAACACCCTGCACAATCTTTAATTCCCAAAACCGTATGTCAGCAACCTTGACCTACACATCCTAAAGGCCGCTCAAGGAATTGGGACATTAGAATACAATTATACCATAACTGTGACAATATATTAAATTAGTGATTTTTGATAGTATTTGAGTGATAGATTAACTCTACATTAAAATATCAAAATAATAAGGAATAGTTATTAAGTAAACAAGGTGTTTTGGTTAACGTTCCGTACATGATACTCTAGTCCCTTGCACTGCTAACATTATGAATTTGTCGGGGAATATGTCCCTTCTTTATTTTTAGATTAACTACACAAAAAAATGCTGATTTGTTAGAGTGTGAAGATTTTTGGTGAGATTTTGAAAATGACAGTACAATCCGTGTACACTGAGCCATCTGATAATAAAAATGAGTCGGATGAAGATTCAGGTAACGAATCTGGTGAACTTTTAGATAAATAATCAGGCAGGCAATTACAGAAATTGCTCCTGCAGAAATTGTTATGTCCAGTGGAGAACGGATTGGGTGCAACAATTCTGATGACGATAACGAAGATAACGTACCCCTCAGCCACTTAAAAACTAAAAAAAGTCGTACAAATGGTTTAAAAATCAGGATTTGCCAAATCAATATATTAGATTATTTCCAATACAAAACGTTACATAATACATAAATTTGTCACCACTTTAACTATTTGAATTATTCTTTAACGAAGAAATTGTACAACTGCTGGTTGAAAAAAGCGATAGATATGCTCTGTTCCTCAACTGTCCTGATTCAAAAATATCACCTGAAGAGATGATGTGCTTCTTAGCTATCGTGATTGTGTCCGGTTATGATAAAAAAAAAACCTAACTAAACTAAAATATCAAACCTTATTCTTATATATAGACATCAGCTGGCCGACCCCAAACATATTCACAAGAAAGTAGAGTTTGTCTAGACATAAGGTATAATAGAATCGATCACTTCAACTCAGACAGGTCAACTTCTTAATGAGTGGATAAACAAAAAAAAATTTTTTTGAAAAAACTATATTTTTTATGAGATTGTCGCCAAAAATATGCCAAATAACTTTTTTCCCTCACTTTATCTCCCAAAGGGGTATATCTAGAAATCTGAAAAAAAGTCTCCATAACACACATTGATGGGAAACAGAATAATTCCACAGGAATTTTTGATCAGATTAGTTTTTCGAAAAATGTCGATTTTTTTGTGTCGTTGATCATCATCATCATTTCGTGTCCGCAATACCACGTCACATACACTTCTCCCAAAATCTTGTTACCAAGAGCGCTTCGTCATTGGCATCATTGAGGTCGTCAGGGGTGCAGCTACCTCCTATGTCTGTACAAACCAGTAGATGTTGATAATCCTGGTATTTTCCGCAGTCTCATTCTGCACATCCAGCAATGTATCC
Source organism: Liopterus haemorrhoidalis (assembly GCA_963971575.1). Taxonomy (NCBI): domain Eukaryota; kingdom Metazoa; phylum Arthropoda; class Insecta; order Coleoptera; family Dytiscidae; genus Liopterus; species Liopterus haemorrhoidalis. The sequence continues at coordinate 50,597,941 of OZ020611.1, forward strand.
CCACTTCTTTAAGTTGTCTTTACACCTAGTAACACCAGTACGGAGTCTGTTCAACGCTCTCCACGTTGTATATTGTAACTGGTGACCAAAGTTCAGTTCTTCTTTAGGTGCAATCCAGGTGGCCAACGCCTGCTCCCTCCAGAGTTCTATCCTCCGGTTCATGGGAGCGATGTGGCAGTTGTAGAACGTAAAAAACTTTAAGAATTTAAAGTTTAATTTTTTGTGTCGTTGATAAAAAAAAATATATATTTTTTAAATTTATTGTGTGGTATCAAAAGAAAGCTCTTAAGATATAGATTAAGGAACGAAAGGTAGTCTTTTACAATACGTTTCATTAAACACGATTTTAGCCAAAAATGTTCTTATCCCGCACCCTTTCAACCAAAGGGGTTAAACTAAAAATCGGAAACAATTATGGTTAATGTACATTGAGCTGGAAATTTACGAGACGAATTTTTGATCAGATTGAGTCTTTAAAAAATATTGGGCCGTGTGCATAATCTTTTACTAAATTCTACAACTAAATCTGACGTTTATGAAAAGAGTGCAACATACCTCCCAGATAATGTGTCAGAGCGAGATGCATGATTATTAGTGCCTAGTTTCATTCCCTAGTAGTGCTATTAACATTTAGTAAAAGATTATGCCCTTGGCCCATTGTAGTTTTTGTGTTTTTGACAAAACTAAATATTTTTTTAATTCATGGCTAAATTATGGATAATAATGTTATGGATTTTTTTTTGTATTTATGACTAAGATAGAGTGTTTTTTTTTTAAATTAAAAATTTAGTATTTTTTTTTTTTAACAGATGAGAACCAACTTCTATGTGTAGCCTACGCATATGAACACCACACTATACTCTATACTGTAGAATGTAATGCTCCATAATAGCCGTGATGGCGTACGTATGATCTGCTGGTCACAGAGTAACCCATATGATGATTTCAAATGACCTGTACAAAAGAAGAATTTTGTAGTTCTAAAAATCTAGACAAATATGATAATAAGAGCGAAACTGATATGATTCAGCTATTGCCTGTTATATACCTGTATTATACTTTCAAATATAAGGCCGCTAGTTCAGGTAGAATTAACGAGATTAGTAGGGGATTCCAAGCAAATATTTGCACCCTAAAGCGGCAGTTTTTTATTTACGCATTGTATATTTGACCCATGATTTGAATCTACAAAACATCAAATTCAATTTTGACACGTCTGGGAAAAAAGGTTCGCCACCGCTGGCCTACAGAATAGGCCTGTTAATGTTATTATTATAAGGTATTCTTTGTTATATCTACGAAACCATAAAAACAATCAAACACAATAACAACGAAACCCCGCAGTACTTTTGTAGCAAACTTTGCAAACAATATTCAGTTCCTTTTATATCTTACTTATTTCTCTTTAATTATGGTTCATAATTACAGGACGGTATTTAACAGTAAAAACTTTTTCAAAACAACTACGAAAGCATACAAATTTACATATTTAAATACTTTTTTTAATTCTCCGGCAAATTACTTTTGCAAGAACAAACAAGACGGTAAAAATGTTTCTTTTATACGCGATCACGGGTAATAACAACTGCGTCAACGTGTTAAACTTTTACTAGAATGAGCGAAAAGAACTCAATAAAAAATAAAATGAGACTTTACAAATTTAACACTGTTTTCAAATGAGACTCTAGGCAGTGGCGTAACGTGGCTAAATGGCGCCCGAGATATGGTAATTTTCTTGCCCCCCAGTCTTTCTTTTTAGCACTCATGTGTCTGTCTGTCTGTTCGGCAGAAATTGTAATCAAACGGCTGAACATAGAAAGTTCATATTTGGCATGGTTGTACAATTCTTTGACCCACATATAGAAAAACTGTAGAGAGCACAAAAACATATCGCGGGAAAAATGTAAAGAAATATTTTTTTTTTAAATTTTGAATGGGGTATCAAATTAAACATCTTAATGCTTGGATAAACAAACAAATATTTATTTTTGAAAAATAAAATTTTTATTGGGTTTTTTGCTTAAAAAGTGCAAAAAACTTTTGTTTCCCACCAGAGGGGTTCATCTAAAAATCTGAAAACATTTTCAATAATGCACATTGATGTGAACTGGAATATTTCATTAGGTATTTTTGATCAGATCAGTTTTCGAAAAATATCGAATTTTTTGGGATCGTATTTTTAAAAAAATAATCGTACAAAAAATTTGCTGTGTAATTAATTTAAAAATTATTAGGTACATATTTTTCTGTTGCAAAATCATAGTAGCAGAAAATGATAAAAAATGTATAATACAGCAAAGTCCTTTTTATAAATTTTTGTTGAACAAAATACTTAGATAATAATTATATAACATTAACATATACACACACATATTTATATATATAGACGTGGTCAGACCAATGATATCCAACAGGCGACCTAAGACCTACCGTTATTTAAAGGATTTCGCGTGTATATATGCCAGATATAGAATCTACCAGTTATAACTCTCAGGGCACACTGAGAGGGGTAAGAAAATCTCAAAAAAAAATTCGCTATGTTTAATAAACATTATTAGACCCAGTATATGGAACCGCTTTTTCAGTATCACCTGTATAAAATAGTGTTGTTCAATCGACATTGTCAGGCCTTGCGACGTTGCCAATTTTATCATAGTGTATAATATGATTTGTAAAGTTGAAAACATTCAAACCGACTCATTCAGTCCTACTGTTCAGGAGTATGTTTACACTCAAGAGTGCATTTTAAATAAATAATAATAATATTATATGTGAAAAAACACTTGTTGATAATTCATATACGTATTTGCAATGTAACATGTGGATCAAAATGTCCTTTCTTCGAGCGGCTATGTTTTATATAAGAAAATCTCCTTTTTTTTCGACAAATGACACGTGCATTATGAATACTCAATTAACAAAAGAAGATCTGCGATTTATAATACATAAGCCATCTGAGACTGAAAGACTTTTTGATCATAAGTTAGTAATTACATTTAATATATGCCGATTATTATTTTATACATAAAATATATTCGGGGGATCCTCCTGTGCTGTTTTTTTCACGCGTTTTTGAAAATGATTACACTTCAAATTAAATAATTTTGTTTCTCAATAAAATGAAGAAATATTAGTCAATACTGTCGCATACCTGACCCGAAAAGCACAGCCACTAGGTTGTACTGCGCATTAAAATATATTTTTACAAATTGTATCTTGGTTTTAATTATATTGTCGTATTATTTACGTATTTTGTTATTAAGGACATTTATTACTGTATAAATTCAGTAAACTATTACTGTCGTGATAATAAAAGGTAATATTTACAATTATATTTCTCATATGAAAAATAAAGAGAAGTCATCATCATCATTGACGCGACAGCGCGAGATGAGTCTAGATCTCTTGATTTCAAGTTTTGTGACCACATTTTCAATCTGTGTACATGTAGGAGTAATATAGACAGGATTACGTCTATTTTTTAGCGCACACAGAAATGCCCGTACAGCTTATAGCCGGTTGCTAAGCAGAGCCCGTAATTTGTCTAAATATTTTTTACACAAATTATTTTAACAATTGCCAGCGGTCAACGGCAAGCACAAACGATTTATTGCTGGCTGCCACAGGCTTGCTTGTGATAAGTAAAATTAAGCAAGATCCTTAGAATCACCGATAAACGAAATTCTATACACCAAAAAGAAGTATGTGTGTCAGGTGGATCATAAACGAGAAAAAAATAATATTTGTAAAAGGTTGTTTAATTAGACCTTTTTGTTATATCTCACTATTTTTTTTTTTTTTTTTATTGCAGTTTCGGCTCTGGCAATTCTCAAATTTACGGTGAGCCGAAACTACAGTCAGTGAACTAATCTGTGAAACGTAACAACAAGCATCATTTAACAACCTTTTATCTTCTAAGTGAAATTTACAAAGTTGTGGAAAATTTACATATATAAATAAAATTGGAGGTGAAATCTGTTCTTTTTTAGGGTTTTGTAAAACCCTTATACCGTCATTTTGTCGTCGGTCTGTCTGTCTGTCTGTTCGGTAAAAATTGTAGCCAAACGGCTAAACCTAGAGAGTTGAAATTTGACATGCTTATACAACTCTTTGACCCGCACATAGGAAAAATACTAAAACATCTAAAAAACATATTCCCCTAAAAATATAAGCAAATATATGCTCATCGAAAAAAAAAAAAATTTACAATTCTGTGTATGGTATCAAATGAAAGCCCTTGAAACCTGAATTAACGATCAAAATTTTATTTTTGCAAAATAAATTATTTTGACGCGATTTTTGCGAAATTTGTGCAAAATTTTGTCCTGCACCCTGTAGCCCAGATGGTTTAAACTAAAAATCTGAAAAAATTCTAAGTAATGTAAATTGGTGTGAACCGGAATAGTAAAACAGGAATTTTTGATCAGATTATGTTTTCGGAAAATAACGCATTTTTTGTGTTTTTAACTAAAATATGTAAAATATTTAATCCGCTATTTAACTCAGTAAAGGAGTGAACGTTCGTAGATCAGTGGTAACGTTCTCGCTTCGTAAGTTGCAAACTACTGTTCAACTCCCGTCAATTTTTATTTTTTCTGTTTTTTTTTGCATTTTTATTTTGTTTAAATTATTTTGTCAAAATTCTAGTTATATTTTGGCAAATGTTGCATTTAATTTTTAAAAGCGTAAATTTAATAACCAGTGGGAAGTGTTGATATTATAATTTAATTCTCTGTTTGAATGTATACGAAATCAGAGGGGCGGAGTTTATGACTTAAACAACCAATGGAAGCCGTAGGCGCAATTTTCAAAATATTAATGAACCTTGCTATATAAAAAAAAAATACTGCAAATTTTTAGAAACCCAAATAATGGTATTAGGCATTCGAATTAAAATTAATAAAAAAATATTTTAACATAAAATTTGTTTTGGCTTCCCAAATAATCATCATTCACTAAATACCTGTGAAACCCTGAAACGTGTGAAAATTCACACTTCACATAATTTTTTCTTGGTACCCATTTTTCGTTTCTACATGTTCCAAGTGAATGTAAGACAAAATTCACAAAAAAAATCTCTCTGTCTGTCTGATATGCTTTTTTTCTATGGGTTTATTTATCTGACATTCAAAAAACAAGAGCTATATATATTTTCTCGTAATTTAATGTCATGACAGAGTGAAACCGGGTTTCGAGCCTATGATATGGCATCTTAAAATTTGAAGTTAAGAGGCGAATGTAGCCACCTCCAAAGTCCATCGTTGCACGCGGGGTGCGGTGGCGAGAAGTCGTGTTACGTCATTGGGGGAGTGACCAAAGTGGAAGTAGCTTACAGGGAGAGGGAAAACTGCTAATATTTATAAATCAACCTGTATTTTTGGGAATCATAAATCATAGATTAAATATATTCGAATCAATTTGATTTTTTTTTTTTAATTTCAAGATATGAAAGAAAATATCAAAATTTTAATAAGTAAATAAGTAAATAAATTTTAATAAAAAATAAAGTAAATAAATTAAATATTTTAATAAGTTTAAATTTGTATTTTGATTTATTTTTAATTTTCAATTTTGCAATGCTATACGTTTTTCAATTTCACATGACTGTTACTCAGTAAATGAATAAAAATTACAAATGTTAACACTTAACCACTCTATATTGTAATTTTATCTTTAAAATAAGCTCTTGTATGTGAAAAGTGATTAATATTTATTACCAATTCTGATTTTACAGATAATTTTGTAGAAATAATAGTTTTTTTTTTATCATCAAAAAATTATGTTAATAATCATAGATTCACCCCTTTAGGGGTTGATTTAACCTTTTGGTTAAACTCGATTACAGTATAACAATCCCATACGTTACCATAACAACCATGTTCTGACCATTTGGTTATAATTAACTAAGCTTTCAGAAGCCGGCCGTAATTATTTAACTTAATTTTTGGGACCATTTTTTGTGTCAATATGAATTTGTATTCTACCACGGAAAGTCTAAAATAAAACAGGTAAATTTGACGTCACAAACTGTTTTATTCCAAAGATCTTCTGTTACCCAATTCAACCGAATTCAAAGATATGTGTAGGAAACGAAGGCGGAGCTTAAGACTCCCTCTACTATGATTAGATTAGTTTAAAACCACGCTACCAGATGGATACATATCTCGATGCTTGTAAATGCCAGTATTTCATATAAATAGTGTTTCGGTGTGGGCCAAAGAATTGGTGCTAAATATTAATTAATTTTCATAAATAAGGGCTCATTTTAAAGATAAAAGTACAATCTATAGGATTCTAGCTATGGAATTTGCAATTGTTATTGATTTACGGAGGAACAGTGATGTGAAGTTAGACAAAGTTTAGGACATTGTAAAACTGAAAATTAAAAATAAAACCAAATTTTAACTCTTAAATCCAACGGAGCCAATCTTTATCTTCAAATTAAAAAAAAATCAAATTGATCCGACAACATTTGGTTCAAATTCTTTGGCCCTTTCAAATGCACGTATCCGTTGAGCGTAACCCAGGTACAGTACGCTCTTAAACGTACACATAAATGTTCAATACTCAAAATGAAATGGGAACTTTTATTGTTTACAATTATTTTTATTTTTTACAATTAAGAAAAGTAATTGTTCAAACGAGTTATTTGTAATTTGAAACCTTTTGTGTTCTTCTTTGGAATTAAGAATAAATTATGGACATTGATGTCCGTATTAGAATAATTTTCTGTGAAATATATGAACAAAGTTCAAACTTATTAAAATGTACATTTATTTGGGATTCTAATAAAAATATTAAATAAATTTAACGTCTCATTTGAAACAGTAACATTCAGCACGCTTTAAAAAATCTATAAACTATAAAAATGTAATTATTGCTAAATTGGAAAAAAAAGAAGAATTTCATGGCGCAAATACCAAGATTTTAATTTGAACAAATTTGATACAAATCGGTTATATGCATTGTTTTCAAGTATCTACGAGTCTGCCAAAACTAAATTTGAGTTTAAAGTTTTTCTGTAAGTCAAATTGAAAAAAAATATTTAAGTTCTTACAGTGAACTAAAATTATCATGACTGGAATGTTTATCTAGCTCATTCTATACAGTGTTGCCAGATTTAAGGCTTGACAACGTCGACTGAATTGTGCTGGTCTGACAAAGTCGGAATCGTACATTTTTTGTATAAAAAGTTATACACAAAAACTACTGGCGCGCGCTCTTCACGACAAATCAGTGAACTAAATTTGTATATAAATATACGATCTACCCTCGTATTCAGACCATTTGTGAAATTTTCTCTGTCATCGCTGCTATATAATCAGGATGCAAGAGCTCCAAAAAACATGAAAAACGTTTTCAGACCATTCCCCTGGTCTGAAAACGTCAATTTTGGTTTGACACCGTCCATTGAGTACATAGAATTGGCTTGCATAAGCGGTAAAACAAATATATATATATATATATATATATATATATATATATATGAATTAGTCTCTTATTTCATTTTGTAAAAATCACATTAATACCTATCACATGCATAAATATTAAAGTAGTTGAAAACTAAAAATCACAAGGTATTTTAGTAAAATTAGAGTACTCTCAGGGAAATACATATCTTTATATTAATACATTAATACAATAATATATTAATACAGACAAGGCCGATTTCAGTTTGTAGTACAGTCAGTGGCGCACCCAGGAATTTTTCATGGGGGGGGGGGCGGTAGACAAAAAAAAGTGAAGCTCCTAGTTTCGATGACAAAAAAACAAAAAGGTCCTCACTTGTAAAATACAAGTGATGAGCAAAAAAAAAGGTCCTCACTTGTAAAATACAAGTGATGAACAAAAAAAAAGGTCCTCACTAGTAAAATACAAGTGATGAGAAAAAAAGGTCCTCATCTCTACTTTTAAATCCATATCTATATATTTACCTAAGATCCATAATGCTAATTAAAAAATTTTGTATTTCCATCCTTCTTGGAGGGGTCCCCCCCTGGGTGCGCCACTGAGTACAGTACTGTTATACCCTTTTCTCACTAGAACTTTAAGATCGGATGTTAAAGTGAATGTGTCTTTAAACACTAATGTGAAACCGTATGGCCTCGTCTAAATACAAGCGATGTTTAAGACAGAGATCTGCGTCTTAAACATCGTCCGCATTGCCAACATAATTTCTATTATAAAAAAATACTCTTTGAATTTGTGCTGTCAACATTTTGTATTATCATAAACAAGAATACTGTATTACATCGACGTTATAAGAAGTTTATACTTATTGTTATAATAAAATTATTTATTTTAATAATATGTTTAATAAAATATAGAGTTACAATAATTGAGATAAAATGTATCGACTTACATGTTAATACAGGTGTAATATACTCTTTATTGTACTGTCTTCATTGTAGAATGAAATGAAATATCCATATTTGTTTATAATAATTCAAAATGTGCGTCTGCGCAGACAGTTCAAAACTGGTAATTTCCTGACGGTAACTTAAGGACAAAATTACTGTAGCTGATGACAGCACCGGAGATTTAAACATCAAGTGTGAAAGCAAACCGATGTTAAACATCGGTGAACTTTAAGTTCACTCGTCTTAAAGTTCTAGTGTGAAAAGGGTACAACTAATAAGGAGTGAGCTTTATATTTTTGAATATGCCCGAGCATACCCGATCTTAGCGAGATAAACCATTCTATTTAAGAGTGCGTTGATTTGAAATCCGAGGGCTAAAATATTCAATATATCGCATTATATAATATTAATATTTAACTTACTAAACATGTATATAAATAAATATGTTTCATCAATAAAAACATCAAAAAAATCGTACATCTGATACCAAGAAGTCGTACATCGTACACATGCAAAAATAATCGTACAAATACGATTTAAATCGTACATCTGGCAACACTGGTCTTGATGCATCTCACGTACGGTTGTTGTCTCTAGATGGAAGTTCGTGCTTATTCTTAAAATGAGAACTTGTTTATACAGGGATAATAGAACCGGTCGAAACGTCACACTGATAACGTGGCTTTCACATCTATGACCGGCGGTCTAGAAACGAAGATCTTACTTTCTCTGCCCCTATGCGCCTATCTAGGCGTTTGGGAACCTATTATTTATTATTATTATTATTATTAACTAAATACTTACAAAACCCTGAAATGTGTGAAAATTTACATTTCACGAAATATATGTATTTAAACACTGTTAGTACAAACATTTATTTGAATATTATAAAAGGCAAAAATCACAAACCAAATAATTGTTAAATGCTCTTTTATTTATTAATGACAATGAAAAACGTTTAACATAAAAAATCGGTTAATATGAATTTTTACCTCTTTGCTATTTTTGTTTATTTAAACCTCTGATTGTACAAATTGAAATAACGTTCAATAATTTTCAAAAAAACCTATTGTTTGTTAAAATTGTTTATTAATGATGTTTTAAAGTTTAGCCGACCGGCGTAGCGTAGTGGTAACACATGTGCTCTGCGTTGCGAAGGTATCGGGTTCGAATCCCGTTCAGGCATGGAATTTTTCACAAATAAAAATTATCCTGGCTAATTGTCACAGCAGCAAAGGCCATTAAAATAAAAAAAAAAAGTTTTAATAATTCTAAAATTATTTTAAAATGTTTTTACTAGTTCTGTAAAGTCCATTCTACATTATACTTTTATCAATACTATCCAACTCTGACATCATTTCAACTTTTGATACTACAGAATATAGTGGGGGAAAAAAATAAGAGACAGTGATAAATTTTATACCTTCCATCTCTTATTACTTTTCATTGCCAACTTAAAAATTTTTAGGTTCAGATGGCAGACAACAATTTGGTTATAGTAAACCAATTTATAAATATTGTTTAATTGTGCTAAGTTTATATTTAATTATATGATCTAAATAAACTTCTTATCAACTTAATAAACTACTAAAAGTTAAGTTGTAAACAAAAACTAAAAAGTTGGTGTTGGTACGACTGAAAAGTACAGAACTGTCAATCAAAAATTTGACCGGAGGTAGTTTTGGATCATCATCTGTGTCAATAGTTTTTAATTTTTTTAAAGACTTGTTTGGCTTGGAAACTAATGGCTTTCTTAACATTTGTGTACACTTAATTGTAGATAAGATAGTAAAACAGATTCATGAAATATTGTATAATACAGAGGAACCTCGATATAACGGACCAATGCGGCCGAGGGAGTGTCCGATATAGCAGAATGTCCGTTACATAAAAATAAATATTCTAAATAAGCTATTTATTAACTATCAAATAGAATTATATTATAAACGAAAGTTTACATTCTAATTACACTATAAAATTGCACTTCATTCGTCTTCAGATGATATGCCACTATACGCTCGTTGAGGAGAGTCGTCAATGTTTGTTTTTAAACTTCCTGGTTTTGGTGACACTGGTTTGAAAAATGTATCAAATTTTGTTTGGATTTTTGAAGTTTATTGTTTCTTAATTATTAACTCTCTAAAATTGCGAGTTACCGCCCGCAACTCGGTGATTCTTCGAGTCTGAAATCACGTGCAGTTTACGATCGCTTACATGCTGTCCGTTATATCCGAAGTCCATTGTATCGAGGTCCGTTATATCCAGGTTTCACTGTTTATTAATTCCTATATTTATAGTTTGACAGCTGCGTAATAATAACATTGAACAACAGTTTTTCACATTACGCATCTCACTTAAAGGATTAACAAAAACAAGTATACTTATCTATAGTTAGTACTTAAACGTATGTATGCGCCACTGACCGTTGACTGTTTACAACGTGGTTGTAAACATGAACCCTAGTTCTTTTGTAGTTTAACAATGTGATTATAGTTATACGGGATAATTGTTTTATGCCGATCTTCAAAAATAATATGGTATGGTCTATATATATTTGCTATTCTGTTACCTTTAGTAAATAGTTTTTAGTACTTTGTGAATATTGTTTGCAGGTTGTCGGTTTTCAATAAAAATTTCGTTCAAGGTTCAATAGTTCCACCGGTATCACACATTAAACAAATAATTGATCAACAAAAGTACACATTACTACATTTATTTTCTTGTTTTACATGTTATGTCATTTGCTGGGTAGACCAATGTATGTCAACCATTTTAAAGCGCATCCCAAATTGTCTATTGGTCAGTTCATTATGACTTGGGTTGCCATAAATCTCTCAGCCGATATCGGGACATTGGCATAAATTTCCAAGCCGATATTGGACATCCAAAAATTAAAATTACGTTTACAAATGTAAAGTCGGAAGTGTTAAAGTAATGTAAAAAAAATAAAATAAAAAAAAATCAAATATATAGTTACTTTTTTAGTCAAAAATGCATATATGTACATACAAAACAGTTTATTTACTTCTGCATAAAGATGTAGTTTTAAAATAATACTTTACTAATGACTTGATTTCTTTCAAAATATCTTTTTAAGGTTTTGTAGGCATGACCACCAAAAAACCGTTATAACGTCACACATGTATCTGTCTCTCGTCTGTTTGTACGGTAGAAATTGTAGCCAAACGTCAGAACATAGAAAGTTGAAATTTGGCATGCTTGTGCAACTCTTTGACCCGCATATATAGGGCTCTCAGATTGTCGACAGAGCAAACCGGAACGGAGTGACGGGGTGAGGGGGAGTTTGATGCTGTACGCCTAAAATTTTAACTAATCGGGAGGGATTAATTAGATTTTATATTACAATTATTATTGTTTTATTAATAACACAAAAATTACAATAAATAATTAATTAATTACTACAATAAATCAGTGCTTTTTATTTAAAAAAATGATATTCAGTTCTTAACTTATATGAAACTTAAAGTATTTAGATTACAAGTTCATAGCAAATTCTTGTTCAGTAATTTTCAAATTAATTTTAATACTTTTAAATACCCGTCTAAAATAGGTGCCTGTATGGCGTTCCGGTGCGTTCTATGACAAAAAAGCACTGCAATAAATTATTTCCAATTTAAATCCATACAACAGCATTTTATAAATATTTTTGGTTGAATTTAGCTGTTTTTAAAAATTTGTCTTTTTTTTAAACGTAGTCATACATTTCATTACAACTAAAATCAAAATTTACCACGCACTGTAGAATAGCCTTTACAGTATCACATGATAGCGAATTACGCTCGTCGGTCCATTGAATTTCCATCAGCGAGAAAATACACAAAACCGGGACAAATAGGCGTCCCGAGAGACTGTCTCGGGACACCGGGACATAGACCTCAAAACCGGGACAATCCCGGTTTTCCGGGACGTCTGAGAGCCCTACGCATATAGGAAAGATACTGAGGTTAAAAAAACACATGAGTTATAGCCTACGTCGCGTTTAGACCACGCAGCGTTCATCCTTTGATGAACGCCGCGTGGTCTAGACGCGTATTGTGTAATTAAATTGTATTGTTTAATTATATTGTATTGTTTAATTAAAAAATATAAATGTGTATTATCGGGACTTTTGACAGCACAATCGGGACGTCGGGACCTGAGGCTCAATAACGGTGACAGTCCCGATATATCGGGACGGATGGCAACCCTAATTATAACATACAGGAAAGTTCAAATAAATGAAGATTTAAAAATTATTCTACTTTATGTGAAACATAGTTTATCGATGACCATCCAATAATAAATGCATTATGTGTCCAACTATAAATACATAAATCTGCTCACATTGCACACCATGTATAATGAACGTTTTTAGGGTTTTGTAGGTATGACCAAAAAACCCTTATACCGTCATTTTGTCGTCTGTCTGTCTGTCTGTATGTATGTCTGTCTGTCTGTTCGGTAAAAATTGTAGCCAAACGGCTAAACCTAGAGAGGTGAAATTTGGCATGCTTATACAACTCTTTGACCCGCACATAGAAAAAATACTAAAACATCTAAAAAACATATCCCCCTAAAAATATAAACAAATATGTGCTCATCGAAAAAAAAATATATATATATATTTTTTTATAATTCTGAGTAGGGTATCAAATGAAAGCCCTTGGTACGTGGATTAACGATCAAATTTATATTTTTGCAAAATAAATTATTTTAAAGCGATTTTTGTCAAAATTGTGCAAAAAAAATTTTGTCCCACACCCTGTAGCCCAGATGGTTTAAACTAAAAATCTGAAAAAATTCTAAGTAATGTACATTGGTGTGAACCGGAATAGTACAACAGGAATTTTTGATCAGATTATGTTTTTGGAAAAAAACGTATTTTTTGTGATTTTTTCCCTTAAGTAACTCCCCAAGTAACTCGATCCCTTTCGGATCTTCTCGGAGTTACTTGGGTGAAAAGCTAGCGACAAAGCCACTACACCAGCATACACATTCCAGTGTTGCGTGTTACAAAGCTATAACTTGTGTACATTATTAGCCAAAAATCACAAAAAATACGTTTTTTTCCAAAAACATAATCTGATCAAAAATTCCTGTTGAATTATTCCGGTTCACACCAATGTACATTACTTAGAATTTTTTCAGATTTTTAGTTTAAACCATCTGGGCTACAGGGTGTGGGACAAAAATTATTTGCACAATTTTGGCAAAAATCGCTTCAAAATAATTTATTTTGCAAAAATAAAAATTTGATCGTTAATCCACGTACCCTGCGAGAAGAGACAATATTATTTTTTGTTTTTTTTTTAAAATTATTTTTTCAAAATTCTTGTTATATTTTGGCAAATGTTGCATTTAATTTTGAAAAGCGTAAATTTAATAACCAGTGGAAATTGTTTAAATTATAATTTAATTCTGTTACAGTGTACACGAAATCAGAGGGGCGGAACTAATAACAACCAATGGAAGCCATAGGCCCAATTTTTAAAATTCTTAATGAACCTTGCTATATAAAAAAAAAATACTGCACATATTTAGAAACCTAAATAATGGTATTAGGCATTCGAATTAAAATTAACAAAAAAAATATTTTAATATAAAATTTGTTTTAGTATCCCAAATAATCATCATTCACTTACTAAATACCTGCAAAACCGTGAAAAAATGTGTGAAAATTCACTCTTCACATAATTTTTGTATACATACACTGCAATTTTTTGTTTTTTTAGTTATTTAGTTAAAATGTTTAGCGGATGGATTTTGGATTTGCGACAATAATAAATCCATGCCAACTGTAATCGGAACAAAAATATTATTCCTATATTATGTTTTATAATTGTTTACCATAAAATCTGGAGCCTTTAAGATAGCTCGACATTAAAATAACGACTATATTCGGCTTCTGAATAGAACTTAGCAGAAACATAAACATGCAATTAACCACAATGTCTAAGTTCGGGAATCCAAGTGTGCTAACTGTTGAACAATGCTGTATCGTGTAGAGTGGCTCCACCATAGCGGCGTGGTACGTCCCGACCAGGGCCGGACCGAGATAATTCGTCGCCCGGGATAAGGTTGCCACCTAGCGCTTCGCTCTGACCTGAAAACAAAATAAAGGATAAAAATATTTGACTTATGAAAAAAATATATGATCTGCAGAATAGTACCTATGAAAATAATAGTTTACCTATGTATTAAATAATTGATCTATGGATTTAATTTTTGACCTATGGAATTAATTATTGAGCTATAGAAATATTTATCGACCTATGAAAATAATTATCAACCTATGTAAATATTTAATAGATCTATGGAAATAATCATATATCTACTGATATAATTATTGATCTATAAAATTAATACTTGACCTATAAGTACTCTTGCACTCTATCGACGAAATTTTTAACTGTAAATAATATATTATAAAACAAATATTGTAAATAAAGCTTATAAAAATATATTTTTAAGTAAATTATAACAAAAAAAGTAAAAAGCATACATTGTCTTTGGTATTTAAACCTAACCCAACTTCTAGTTTAATGACAAAACACTATCTTAGATTAGGTTAGGTTACTAAGGGTTTGGTTAGAACAAGCCGAGCGAAGCGAACTACCCATCTTCTAGTTTAATGTCAAAACACTATCTTAGGTTAGGTTAGGTTAGTAAGGGTTTAGTTAGAAGAAGTCGAGCGAAGCGAGCTACCCATCTTCTAGTTTAATGTCAAAACACTATCTTAGGTTAGGTTAGGTTAGTAAGGGTTTGGTTAGAAGTAGCCGAGCGAAGCGAGCTACCCATCTTCTAGTTTAATGTCAAAACACGGATTAGTTAGGTTATGTTTTATCATAACGCTACTGGTCAATAGATGTCACTACTGTCTATAGGTAGTTTATTATCAAGATCAATTGATAATTTTCTATAGGTCAACTATTAATTTACTATAGATCATTTTTTAATTATCTATAGGTAAATGATTGATTTTTCATCTAGGTAAAAATATAAAATTTTATAGGTAATATTTGAATTATTAATAGATCATAAAATTAGGATCTCAAAATAAAGTTGAGTGTCATAGAAAATCACTTGACGAACGGGTGGGACAAATTCTGAAAATCACTTGAAGAGGCAGATATGCATAAAGTGACTTCAAGGGAAGGGTGCAGGTATTCAAAAAGTTATTTGGATAAAATACTAATAAGATATAACAGTAAATTAAATGTTTTAAATTTCGCGATACCCGGAAAAATAATGATAATATAGTCGGATTGCTGATAGGTAACTGTTACATGTATGTATCAAGTAGTGCATTCATATAATAATCTAGTTCCATTTTTCAGAGATTTTAAAAATGTTTTCTGTTAAAAATTCTAAAAAAAAAATACTAAGATTTTTCACTCATATCAGGGTTTCGCGCAAAGGACAATATTTTTTCCCCTCCCACGTTGGTGATAAAGGAAATGAAGAAGCAGACCAGGCAGCAAAATTAGCCACAAATAAAATTGTTTCAAATATACCTATCCAACATAGAGATTTTATAAATTTTATAAAAAATAAATTAAATTGATTTCATACTGCAGCACAATAATAAATCATTTGTCAAATAAAAGAAGACTTTAACCGTTGGAAAAGTCCAAATAGAAGATCTGATTGTTATTATGCGATTCCGATTAGGTTACACACTAGCTATAGTCTTATCCAAACCTTTAAGCGGGACTAAATTTAGGGCCGGTATTTCAAAAAATTCAGTTGTAGATATCGTATCGATATAGTATCGATATCCATAGATACCGCAACTTATCAACATAATAGCACAATTTGGGTTTCTTGAATGTATTTTTTTATTTTTTGATGAGATATCGAACCCTTATTGATACGTTATATTGCCGATGGGCACCCTTTATCGTATCGATAAATATGAGAATTGTCATCTAATGTCAGTTCTGACATAAGACAGATCAGGTTATTTGGCAATTGCAGTATATTTTTGAAAGTAGTATGTATATCAATTGCAGTATATCGTGAAAAAAATATATTTATATTACAAGATATACTAGTAATTGCTTAAGATATTCTTATACTGTTACAGAGGTAAAATGGGCAATTCAAGTTCTGATGAATTTGATGAGGATGTTGTAATTGCAGTATGTTTATTACATCGGAGAACAGTGAAAGATAAAAGTGACCCATTCCACATTTAAAGCGAATTAGAATTTATTCAACGATACCGGTTAAGCAAATGAAAATGTATGGAATTATGCCGTCTAATTGGAGGTGATTTAGAACCCATGACCCAAAGAAGTAAATCTATTTCGGCACAACTTTTAATTGCTTTGCGATTCCTGGAAACAGGGGCTTTCCAAATGCCAGTTGGTGATGATGTGCATGTACACAAAAGTACAGTTTGCAAAATTGTTAAAAAAGTAACACATCGAATTGCTCTGTTGAGACCGCAGTTTATTTATATGCCGGAAAATAATGAGGAAATTTTGAAAATCAAAAAAAAATATATTTGTTGCAAACTTTCCATGTGAAATTTTTACACATTTTTTCTGCCATTTTTTAACAATCTCTTTTTAAACTAATTGTTAAAAATATATATTTTTGTAAATTATTTTTGACACTGACATTGACTATTGTCATTTGTGAACAATTTTTCACATAAATGACAAGAGATTTTGTAAATATATTGGCTGTGTGAATTGAAATGCATATATATCGCTACAGTAGTTATTGGATACAATAAACATGTTAGATGAGAATCGAGAAATCGTCAAAAAGTTATCGACTCGATAAGGTTTATTGTATCGATAACTGTTGAGGCGATATCGTGTCAATAAAAAAATGTTCCAGAAACCGGCCTTTAAATATATAGTATTTTTTTCGATGGAATCGGGCCTTGGGCAATTTAATTTAAGCTTTTAAGCTTTGTAAATCATACTTACATTGAACATTTTAAGGTTAGGGTGAACTGACTTTATAACACGTCATTTTCATTACATTTTGTTTTTTGATGTCATTCTTAATATAATTGTCTCATTTCTTAAATTTTTACATCCTGCACCAATTTAAAAATGTCATAAAAATAAATAAAATTTTATTTTTTATAATAAATGCCACTTAATAATAAACGTCAACATGAAACATGAAATATCATAGATAAGCTCTGTTTTCGTGGCAACTTACAAAAACGAAACTTCCGCTTAGTTCCGTTTGAACCAAAGAAATGATCTAAACCTTATTGTAGATAAGTATATAAATACATTTTTGAAAAATCCGACAGAATGTCAGTACTGCACAACTAGATTAGATGTTAAACATATAATTATCGACTGTCCCAAATATCAAGCTGAGAAGTTAAGATATCAGATCCCGATATCACTCAAAGAGCTCTAAGCAGCAATGCAGATCATCTCTCCAATCTAATAAATTATCTAAAATTAATAATATTTTTCTCCAAATTCATGGAAGGCCAGTTTTACAGCATTGTCGGAATTAAACTGTTTTCCTATTAAAACGTTGTCCAAATTGCGGAAGAAGTGGTAGTCAGTGGGGGCTAGGTCTGGTGAGTATGGAGGATGATGAAGAAGTTTCAACTCCAATTCCTGTAGTTTTGCCACAGTATTTGGTGTTTTTTTGTTTTGTGGTCAAGCGTTATCATGCAATAAGATAGGAGTCGATCTGTTGACCAATCTAGGCTGTTTTTCATCTAAGTTTTTGCATCATTTCGTCCAGATGGTTGCAGTATATTTCTGCTGTGATCGATGAGCCAGGTTTTTTTTTTGTTTTTAAGTTACCTGTACGAAATTTGGCGAACCAATTTGATATAGTACTACACTAGAGCCAATTACTCTATTTGTGTTTCGCGCGGTCTGTGATGCAGTAGTTCCACGTAAGAACTCATACTTCATAATAGTGGTAATTTCCGAAAGTTCCATTTTCAACCAAATTAATTTAAAAAATTTTTTTTGATATTTTTGAGAGCATACAATGATTTTTTAAACAGGCGAGATGTGTAACTTTCCAACAAAAAAATCAGAACGGTAAAATATTAAGCCAATGTCAAATAATAAGATTTTAGATGGCAATATTATTAACTGCAAATTTCATCCTTGACGACCTGATAGAATATGTGGCCACCGCATTAAGCCATGCAGAATCGATTTTTTTAAATTTTTCAGTTAATTAACTTAATTTCTGATCACCTTTTAATTGATCTAAACGATGAAACACAAATTCTTTAATTTGCTAATATGTTAAAATAACAAAAATAAAGAGGTTTTGTTTTTGCAACATGCCTTATATTGTCTTTCTCTTCCACGGCTTATTCTGATACATATTTTTTTTGAATTACACTATTTGCAAAAAATTTTGACATGTAGTATTTCTATGTTTGAATCCTGGTTTTATTATATTCTCATAACAAATTACGTGAAAATATATCCAGCCGTTTTTGAGTGAATAGACAGACAGATGGATGGACAGACACAAAAACAGACAAATTTTTTTTTTTTGCGGATATTGTCTTATAATCATCTGAAACGTGAATAAACAAAATATGAGGCCGATAAATTAAAAAAAAAGCATGTAGCCAATTTTATTAATATATTTTATTTATAATTTTTGTATAATTGTTCTATCTCTCGGCATCCCTTGGACGATGATTCCTCAAGCCTCGGCCCTACTTGTCCGTATCTTAATACGGTTCTGGCAAACCAACCGATTTCCCAACTCTGTGGAAGAGATTCGTTTGCATAAATTAACAATTCTCTTTAATTGGTGCGCGAGAGTTGCAGCCTGGGTGCACTACGTAGATAACTGTACTCGGGTTCGAATCCCGTGTGCCCATTCACGCCTAATTACCCTACAAATTCAAGCTAAAGTTTTAACATTTCACTCTGTGACTTTGGATTTCTAGGGAATTTGTTTTATATTATTGTCGCTTACATGTTATTCTCAGGGAGTTTTCTTACATTTAATGAACCGTTCAAGAGATAAAATATCGCAGAATTATTTAATTAACTTTGCGTAATAATTCCGTAAAATAGAAAAATATATATAAGTTTAATTAAAACTTATAGATTTGTTTTTTCTGTCTTTTCAAGCTCGTTCCGACGTTTTTTCCTCCGTATCTACGAGGGCTACCATTTAAGTTTTTACAAAAACTAAGAGAATTTTTTTTTTTTTTTGAATAGACTGTTTTATTGCTTTTCAAAATATTCGCCTTTAAGATTTATACACTTTTGCATGCGTTCAAACTAATTCTCGAAACATTTTTTCCATTCTGAAGTTAGTATCTCAAAAACATGGTTTTCGAATGCTTCAACAGCTTTTTGAGGTGATAAAAATCGCTGTCCACGCATTTTTTGTTTGATATTGGCAGTGATGGGCGTTTACACGTAAACTTTAATTGTTTACGTTTACGTGTAAACTTATGTAAACAATTGGTAAACTTGTCAACAATGTAAACTTTATAAACTGTCAATTAATGAGGTTAGTTTTAGTTATTTAATACGAATAATAGAGAGTTAATGAACAAGTATATTCCGTTCAAAACAATAAATTTATTAAAAAAAGGTGGGAAGAAACCGAAGGAATAGTTCTGAAGAACTAAGTTTTGTTTTAATTAAAGAAAATGAAAGAAAATATAGGGCGTTATGCAAAATTTCCAATGAATCTTTTCGTTATTAAAAAATATAGGCTGATTTTCTTAATGGTGAAATTTAATGTATTTTGTTATTAAAAAAATTAGACTGAATTTTTTAAAGAAAAAAGTTTTTTATTTTTCATATTCATATTTACTAATTTGTATGTAACACCTGTATAATGATGCAAATTCGATTTTTATTAATATGTATATTGGCTTGTCCTAATTTTATATACTTACTTTTTAATTTAAAATCGTTTCATTAAAATTTTATTATTTATAAAAATGTAGTGATAATGAGGTTCTGTAATTCAAAACAAGTGCGCATGTCTAAATCATTGTTTATATTGTTTACGTTGTTTACATTGTTTACAATAGTTTGTTTACTTTACATCAATTGTTTACGCGTCAACAATGAGGTAACTTACATCATGTAACTTACGCGCCCATCACTGGATATTGGGAAACAAAAAAAAAGTTAGGGGATAAATCAGGTGAATACGGGCAATTAGACATTAATTCGATGTTTTTTTCTTTCAAATAATCAATTGTTTGACGTGCTGTGTGGGAGCTTGCATTGTCATGCTGAAGAATGATGCGTCGTTTTTGGTTGTTTTTCCTGATTCGTCGATGACTTCTGGCAAACAAATTGTTGTATACCATTCAGCATTAACTGTTCTTCGATACTCTAAAGGAATGGTTGCGATATGTCCAGTACAAACCGAAGAAACAAGCGAACATTTTCTTGGAAGTACTTCGTGAACGAAGAACTTTTGTGGGTTTCGGTTCATCTTGGAAAACTAAAACAGTGGATTAACTTATTAAGATTAATTTTAAGTGGATTTAACTAACAAAATTAGTTTTCGGTTCATATGCATAAATACAAGTTTCGTCACCTGTAACGATGTTGTATACAGATTTTGCAGGGCCTAGGTTGAATTTTTTTAGCATTCCTTTACACCAATCTACACGACCCTTTTTTTGAAGTTCGGTCAAATTATGCTGAATCCATCGGGAACAGATCTTTTTCACAGCTAAATGTTCATGTAAAATAGAATGTATTGCAGTCTGCGATATGCCAAAGGATGCCTCTATCTCACGGTAAGTTGCATTCCAATCTTCTTCAATCATTTTGTGCACAGCAGCGATGTTTTTTTGAATCACAACCGATTTTGGTCGACCTTTACGAGATTCATCACTGGCGGACGCACGACCACGACGAAATTCTGCAAACCAATTGTAAACAGTCTTTTCTGATGGTGCTTCATTACCAAAAGTTGAACGAAGCGAATCTATACATTGTTGGTTAGTTTTTTAAAATGATTTTTAGCTCTTTAGTTGTTGGTTAGTTATGCCTTTACTAAAATCGTAAAAAATCATCCAACGAAAACCTTCACGAGTAATATCCATTTTTTCACATACTTGTTTTTTTTAACGCTCACTGTCAACAAACTACTCGGTCAATTTATAAGCTGTCACTGATTTCACGCTGATAGCTCACAAGGCAAACATTTTTGTACTATTTTTAACATAAATTTCGCCACGGTGAGTATTACAATTAACAATGAAATATTGTGTTAAGATTTTCTTGGCATTTGACACTTGTCAAAAACGTTAAAACTCATCGTAATAGCGCATGTGCTTGGAAAAATATAGCCTCTTAAAAAGGTAATTTAGCATCGTTAGTTAACAAATATGATATTAGCGTTTACGTTAACAAATGTTCTTACGGAATAGCATTTTTCAATACAGACGTTAACCTTATTTTTCGATTTGACGATTTTAACCTGACGCTAATTTTAACGCATTTCTTACAGAATACACCCGATTATATGCTTGTTAAATAAAATACTATTTTCAATTCAAAAACATAAATTACCTCCCTATTTTTACTGTTCCCGTCTATTCATCTTCTGGCAATTACAATGTCTCCTTTCTCCGTTAATTTTACTGTCAATCTAGTGTAACTAAATAAATTTCGCTAAAAAGCGTCGTTAATAAAGTTATTCTTAGTTTGGTTAATCCTTTTGTTCCGCTTTTGAAGCGGTTATCTCGTAATGGCGGTTACAATTGTCTCCCGTTCCGGAATGAAATAATTCCTTGAAGTTAAGATAATAAAATAGCATGATTGTAAAAATATTAATTGGCAAAGTTACTCATCGCTCTGTTGGGATTGCCCAAACGACTCTCTTACTCTGAGAGGTGCAACGACTCATTTCATTCATTCCATTGGCGCAGACGGAAGGGTTCACCAAATCAAACGATTCAAAATGTAAAGTGGATTGGCTAAACAGTAAATGGGATTATTAAGAAAAATTATGATTTCCTTTGTAATATTTGCGCATTTTATGTTAACAGAGGAAATATTATTTGACAAAAAAAAATAAAATTTATGAGAAGTGAGAATTTTTACACTTTTCAGAGTTTTTTAGGTATTTAATAAGTAAGAATTCAACAGAAGGCTGGATATCTAAGAATTTTTTTTGAAAAAATGTATTTGGTAATGTTTTGGTTTTCGTTGTTTGAGTACTAAGAGGTTCCATTTTATTTTTTTAAACTAAATTTAATTAATTTGCAAAAATTGCATAACAATAAAATTTAAATTAAAAAATTCCAGGGATTTTTTCTGCATTTTCGTCGTATTTAAGTCTTCAATACATTTTTAAGAAATATACTGATAGTGTCTTAATTTTTTTCAATTTCAAAAACGTATTTTACACTACTTTGGCAATTAGCTAGGACAATTCTTAGTTTTTCGAAAATTCCATGCCTGAACGGGATTCGAATCCCAGACCGTAGCAACACAAGGCATCTGTGTTACCACTACGCTACGTCAGTCGGCAATGTGTTATTTGAGTAATAAGTATTTCAGTACTAAAAATGATTTATTCTTGTTATATACATTAAAAACGAAAAACTAAACTTATTCAAACAATAGGCTCCTTACACATGAACTTGATTCTCAGCTGTTTTTTATTATATTTTTAATTGTATATAATAAGATGATATGAGTGAACGATCTTGACGAGTCTGGATAGTAAATATGTTTCTTCTTTAATCGTCATATTGGTAGGAAAAAATAATAAGTTATTTTATATTAGTTTATGCATTAGTTTATGCACAGGCTGAAGATGCATAAACTAATATATGCGAAACGTCCCAATGAGTTAAACTAACTTATTATTTTTTCCTACCTATATGACGATTAAAGAAGAAACATATTTATTAATAAGATGATATATACTACATTAGCCATAAATACAAAAAATCTATAATATAGCCCTTAATTAAAAAATAACAAATTTTGTCAAAAATACAAAAACTGCATTTTTTAAAAAATTTGCAATCTGATCAAAAATTCCTCTCGTACGTTTCCGGCTCAGATCAATATACACAATCTTTACTGATTTTTCAGATTTTTAGTTTAACCCCTTTGGGTTAAAGTGTGGAGGACAAGCACTTTTTTTAGGAAATTTTTGGCTAAACTCGCATTAAAAGAAATGAATTTAAAAAATATATTTTGCGTTAATTTAAGTTTTAAAAGCTTTCTTTTGATACACACACTAACTTTCAAGTAAATCTGTGAAATAACAAATTTTTGACAGCTTTCGGAAGTGGTATGTGTTGATTTGGTACATTGGAAAAAAGTGAATTCTGTGTGTTGAGAAAACACTACTGTTTGCATGAAAAAATAATTGAGGAAACTGCAGCAAAGCTAGAAAACTATTATGGGAACTGTGCTCCGTCGCATGAAATGGTTCACAAGTGTTTCACTGAATTTCGTTGTAAGAGCACGAATGATGATACGAGCCCGGGACGTCCGAATGAGGTCAGACCTGAAGGGGTAGGTAATTTAGACCAGTACTGCTTAAAGTATGGTAAACGTACCGGTGCGTTATCGAAATGGTAAACACGAGTTATCGTTTGCCGGAACGAGGTCATAAAAACAATTATTATGGAAGATTTAATGTAAAAAAGAAAAACGTTAACGTTTAATATAATTTTTTTGTTAAAATCATGCCTTTCAGGCTTTCGTAGGTAACTAATAAGTAACAACATTTTTTAGCACATTTTTAAACAATATCGAATCTGTAAAAATAAGTACAATTTTTGAAAATTCATTTACGTTTATTGTACTGCAATACCTCGCATAGTTCGGGTCATCGGTGTTGCCAATACCTCGGGCTGTTTGAAACCGAACTAATCGAAGAACTAAATACATACAAAAAATGATAATTGAAATCAAAATATTTTTTTTCCCTGTTTTTCAATAAATAAAACGCGATTTATAAATTCTAATATCTTTATTACAAATAATTTAAAAAAAGTCATGTTTTTCTTAATTTATTTCTTGAAATATAATGGGTTCGGTTCAATTCAGGTTCAGGTGCACGAAAAATACAGTTTTTTTTTTGGGTTTTCGGTTCGGGTTCCGTTTTAGATCCCTGGTATTAAAAGTTTAAATTTAATGCTCACAACATTTTTTTTTTTCAAAAACTAATGAATTCCATATTTTAAAATTTCTGTTCACATCAATGTGTATTGTTTTTAATTTGTTCAAATCTTATGAAGTTTTTTATAATGATCAATAAATACTTTTTATGATTAAATATCTTGAGGTGGAGATTATCTAATAAAACTTACCTTCTGCCTTCCATTAAATACCTATGAAACCCTAATATGTGAAAATTCACGCTTCACAATAATTTTTACATCTATAGCAAAGTTTTAGTAGACTATAAAATATCATTTAACAAAAATATTGTTCTTACTTTCAATGTCAGTTGCGAATGTAATAAAAATTACAAATTGCCCTCTTGCATATATTCTTAACAAAATGATATATCTTCTCTAAGCTCATAAGTAAATCTGTAAATTCCCTAGGCAAATACCTGTGGCGACGCTCCCGTCGCCCTGTCTGGAGCATCGCGACGTCTAAACGTATCTCCTTGGTCGCTGTGGCATAACTAACTACAATTTGCTCATTGTTCCGGAGCTGGGTATTATCTTTATTAAGTTTTACTGGCGGGGAGCGTCGCAATGTCTTCCTAACACTGTACACACGAGATCTTGAAACAAGAGCGCAGATATTTCATATTGATAATGTGGATAAATTACACCTTCCTGAATTATTCTCAATGTTTTGTTTTTAAAGTTACTTAAATTTTTAGAAACGTTTAATAAATAAATTTATTTCGTTAAAACTACTCAGTTGTTTGCATGGGATAAGTTCAATTAAGTTCAACTAAGTTGATTATAAAATAAGTAAACAGGTTATTTCAGGCGCACACACAAAAATAGGGTCTGGGGGGTGTCTATTTCGCAAAAATATCAGTCAGAGCATATAAATTATTATTGGTTTTGTGCAGGCACACGACAAGGGGGGCCTTATGCAACTATGATGTATATTATTTCATATTAATGTAATTTTAAATTGATTTATCTATGTGTAAATACAATAGTGATTTTATATGTCAATTTTTATAGTTACTGTACAAAATTTAGATTGCCATTTTTGAGTAGATGTATGACCTGGTCATCGTTATTTCATTTTCTTCTAACTTGGAAAACAACAACGATGCTTGATTGAAAATTGCGCTAAAAGATGCTTCAGCATTTTTCCTCAAATCAGTCAACATTTCTAATAAGGAGCTGGCGTATGGCAATCTATATTAATCGTTTGTAAATATTTACTTAATATTTTAGTGATAGTAAAAATTTGCTTATTGATGATAAAGATATAAAAAAATCAGCTTTTGAGATGGCAACATTTAAAATCGAAGCCTTCAAAGATGCATCCATGTCCTTCCACTGAACAATTTCTTCTAGTGAAGGCTGAATTGCTTCAAAAAGCTTCACCAAAATAATTACCAAATCGTATCTGTCTATATAACACATTTGAACTATTTTTCAAATGAAATAATCTCTGCTTTTACTCACTTTTGAACAGGCAACATAAAGCTGGCGAGAGAAACAGCTCGTATATTCTATATATCGCGGGTGACCTGGCAATACCTCCTATCTGCATAGGTATTACCATATAGATAGGAGGTATTGCCAGGTCACCAGTGATATATTCTTCTTCTTGTTTTTTTTTGGGCACTGTCAGTCAAGTTGACTTTTGATCTCACTCACATAATTCCACCATTTAGATCTGTTAATTGTCAGGTCTTTCTATGTGTTCTGTATACCAATACTTGTTAGATCTTCGGTTAGCTGAACTACCTATATCTTGCGAGGTCTTCCCACTGGTCACTCATATCTCCCTAACCATTCTGTTCTCCCTCATCCTCATCACGTTTCTTATTCACTGTGAGTCAGTTCTTGTGTGATACTCAGTCTTGAGTACATTTCTCGGATATCTTTGTTCTCACGCAAGGTATGACAAGTGGCTTATCTAAATAGAGACCTGGAAAGAGAGAAAAAAAAAATCTCGATTCAATGCATTTAAAGACAACTTTAAGCCCCATATGAAAATTGAAAGTTAGTATGAATTTCTAGAAAATGATACGAGATATAAAAATTTTGAGGACGGCTATGAAATTTTTCGTAAAAAAGTGCTTGTTGAACGTGCAAATTAGAAACTTGTATGAATTATTTTATTTATTTATTTTAAATAGAGGCGTTGTAAACGGGACAAACCCAACACTACAACGACATAATTTACAAATTGTTACATTAAATTATAACGACTATACATTATACCACTAATTATACTACTAAGATACTAATTTTGACAGTATGTAACAAAGTCATCTATAGGATGTATAAGCTTTTATAGTGAATTTTAATAAGTTTTTTATATATTCTAGGTTATTATAGAAAATATAAAAATCAACATGAGCTGAAATCTGATTTAGTATTGCTGGAAATCTTTTAAGTGGAGCATTAAAGTTAGAATTAGTTTGGCAAACGGTTGGTATATTAAATTTTTGTTTCGAAAATCACGAGAAGGTACGTTAAGATTAACAAGTGGCAGTAACGGCGAACAATCAATTAAACCATTTAAAATATTTATTATAGCAAGTACGTCAGATATAGAGCGTCTGTCTTTGAGGGTGAGCATGTTAAAATAATGACAGCGATGAATGTAATCGGCAGTTGATATATGTACATAGGTACTTTCCTAGTTAGAGAATGGACACATTTTTTTTGTATGCTCTCTATCCTAAAAATGTATTTCTCATATTGCGGATTCCAGATTGTACTGCAATAACTTAGTTGTGAGTGAAAATAGGCATTATAAAATGTTAAAATGGATTTGCTATTTTTAAAGTGTTTTGACGTTCTTATTATAAATCCTAACATTTTGTAAGCCTTCCTTTTGTATTCCTAAATCTTTAACCTGATTAACATTTTTAACCCTTTACCGCATAGTGTGCCATATATGGCACATTCCGACTTTTATTTTTTATTTTACTTTTAAAACTGAATCAGAATGTTATTTCATGAATGTTCATATATGCCGCATAAACAGGAATGGATCCTGCAGTATCTCAAGTAATGGGCTGCAATAGATTTGAGTATATCAAGCGGAATTTGCACTTCAACGATAACTTTGAATTTATTGAGAAAGGACAACCCGAAGATACGACCTTTTCTTTCACAAATTCTAGGGCGACTGCTTTTAATCCCTAATGAAGAACACCTAGCAATTGACGAGCAAATAATACGGAATCATTTTCTTTTGTAACATAATGTATAATCATAATGTTCCATGTATGGCACAAACCCTAAATTATTATTTTTCCATAAAAATAATAATTAATATTTTAAATATATTTTTTAAATTAATTTTTCTATCAACAAGAACCAATTTCTAATGCTCATGAATTATTTCAGCCAAAAATAAAAATTCATGCAGTAAAGGGTTAATTATATTTGGATCTATATTATAAGCATATAAAATTTTATTAAAATTTTTAGTGAATGAAATGTGAAAACATTTTGAAAAATGTAGGTATAATTTATTTAAATATTGGAATTAATTGAAACAAAAAAGTTATAAGCCAAAAATTAAATCGACCAAAATCAGTTTTTTGCTCGCAGCTAGTGACCTGATCATTAAAGTGGCCAACTAATCTACCACATTTCTACCACTTTGCCCCAATTTCACCGACTTTATATCACTTACGGTTCACGAGATCCCAATGGTGAGGCTCGAAAAACGGGCACTCTGTATGTGAGCAAACCCGGTAGAGAGTTTAAAACTCAATACAAATGTTAAACACGATCATCAAATATGTCATATATTAACCATGTACGTTTATTTTTTTCTTTGAATCAAAATTTCGAACATAAAATTAATTAGTAATTTAAAAGGCAAATAAATATTTGATTTGTGAAGAAATACATGTGATGTGTAAAAATCGCGGAAGCAGCGAAATGTATGTGGGCTCGCGACAAATGAGGGATGAAAACTGCGTGATTTTCGTTACGGACGTGACGGAAATACGTCATGACATCCCGATAGAATATTGATGATTTCCTGTACGCAATTCCGCCTCATATACTCTATGCATCACGCAAAATATATGTATGTGTTATGCAATATCGCACAACACGCCCAATTCTACTTTTTCAATTATATTGTATTGCTAAACGTACTATGTTTTATATTAAAACTATTATTCTGACGAACTGCCGTTTTATTTCACTGATCGTTGAAAAATCACATGGTACAAAATTTCCCATAGTGATCGTTTTGGATAATTTAGTAGCATATGAGGAATGAATGCGTAATGACTTTCAATTAGTCGAAAATTGGGAGGTGAGCGCGTGTATTCTTTTTTCCTAGTATCATATTAATTTCGTAGTCATCACCATATCCATCGTTAATTTATAAATTTTTAGGGTTTCGTAGAAATGACCCAGAAACCCTTATACCGTCACACATGTGTCTGTCTGTTCGGAAATTGTCGATACACGGCTAGACCTAAAAAGTTGAAATTTGGCATGATTATACAACTCTTTCACCTTCTTCTTAAAGTTTGTAATCCTAAGCAGCTCTCCATTCCTCCCTGACTTCTACTTTTCTCTTTAGATCAACATATTTGTGACAGTTAAGCTGCTCCTTCAACTGACTCATATAGTTTAAGGGGCTTCATCCTTTAGGATCTGTTCCTTCGACCATACCTACCACGATTATTTTCTGCAAACCCTCATGTAGCAAAATATGCCCCATCAGGCTAACTCGACTTTTTAATTTCAAACTTTTATTTAAATTGTCATGCCATATTTTTATGTTATACAGTTACCTAGATAATATTTCATTTATTATTTAAAAATCCTGTTGGCGAAGAAGAGTTATTTCAATTCTTAGAAGCAACTCTTCAGCTATCCTCACCAATAAAATTAATTATGCCTTCAGAAATTGAAAATATTATTTTGAATAAATATCGTAAATCCTAAGGAAGTTCGTGGTTATGATTTAATAATAGGAAGCATACTGCGGGAATTGCCAGAAGAAGGTATATAATTTATCACTACGATATTCAATGCCATATTAAGAACTAGTTATTTGCCATTACATTGGAAATTGGCACATATTATCTTGGTACCAAAACCTGAAAAACCTCCAGAAGAAACTATGCCGTATTGACCTATTAGACTATTGCCAATTCTGTCGACAATTTTCGAAAATATCTTACTAAAAAGACTACAGCCTATATTGATAAAAAACAACTTAATCCCTGATCACCAATTTGGCTTCAGGAATAAATATTGGACGGTCGAACAAATTTACAGATTGGTTAATGCTATAAATGAAGCTTTTGACGCAAGTTTTGTTCAACCGAATATCTAAACATACCCCAAGCGTTTGACAAAGTCTGGCATATAAGACTACTGTACAAACTGAAAAGACTCTTGCTGGGCACTTTTTACATAATCCTAAAATATTACCTATGCAACAGACAGTTTCAAGTCAAAGTAGGCAACAACTACAACACATTTTCTCCAATATTATTTGGTGTACCATAAGGAAGTGTACTAGAACCTATACTGTATGTGCTTTTTACTGCTGGCCTGCCTACCATGAAGAATATTGTTATGTCAACATTTGCTGATGAAACAGCAGTCCTTGCAGCTCGTGAAGATCCAGCGAAAGATTTCTGTATACTTCAAGAGATTTTAGATCAAATGCAAACATAACTAAAGAAATGGAGAATAAAACGAATGAAACAAAATCGGTCCATGAAACATTCACCACCAGAAAGGATTCTTGTTCTGTTAAATTATACAACCAAGAACAACCCGCGGCTGAAAAAGCAACATATCTTGGCATCCATTTGGACAGACGATTTACATGGAAAGGAACATAAAGTCGTAAAAAGGAAAAGAGATCCAGTGGTTCAGAGTTGGCGGTTGGGATGTAGGTGTGATAATAGTTTGAGCAAATATAGTATGTGGCGACTAGTTTCAAAAATCATGCACTAGATCAGTGATGACCAACCGGAATCGTTTGCTAGGCTCAAAAAAACTTATTGGTCGATTATGGGCCGCACATATAAGCAGGATAAATTAATCACACTACCATATTTTATATCCTTAAATAATTTTATTTAATATCATCAATAAAATTAAAAGTTTTGCTTCAAATTAAATTTTAATGTGAAACTTGTTGTTTTATATTATTTGCTAATTTTTTAATATCAACTGGTAATTTAGTCGACGTGCAATGCAATTGATTCTGCACATTTTCATCCGTCAGTCTGTTTCGATTCTCCGATTTAACGGTTTTAAGTTTCAAGAAGAAAGATTCACAGATATAGGTAGTTCCTATTGCAGCTGTAATGCATATTGCTAATTGTTTCAGGTTGAGAAATTTATCGTCCAGAATATATTTTCCGTAAAATTCCAATTTATCATGGACTCCAAACATATATTTCAATTCTATACTCGATTTAAGGTCAATTAATTCCATTTGTAAATTTAAAGGCACTAGTTGCACATCAACCTCAAATGGATTTATGAATATTTTGAAAATGTCCTCATACTTTTGAATATTTGAGAATCTGTCTTGGAATGCTTTTAACAATTTTGTAACTTCGTTTGTATATTCCGATAGATTTACTAGCGCGCAATAGTATTTATAAAAGTTTAAGAATAACATTTTAAACATTTAAGAAGGATTAAAAAAACTTCAACGCTACGTGTTAGAAATCACTGCACTACATCATCGTTTTTGCACTCGATTTGTGGACGTATGGACGTTAATTAACACGTGTAGAGTCACTTAACCTCAACATGTCCAGTTTTGGTCACCGTATAGATTCATCTTTATAAACCATATTTCACTCTATTTGATAAGGCTCAAAAATGAATATACGATATTCGAAACTAGTCGCCATAGACTAAATTTGCTTCACTTATTATCACACCTATGGCCACCAACTCTGGACAACTGGGTTCACAAACCTCATTATATATTTTTATATCGGTTGCAACATATCAGGGAGTCGGAAACCTGATAGTATAAACAGTACCCTATCATCAATCAAATCATCTTTACATAAATCGTTACAGTAACTGTAGCTTTTCCTGCAGCAGCTTAACAATATATCAGCAAAGAATATCTGGAATAATCTACATCCCCATTTAAATACCCCATCTATTTTATTTAAAAACACCCATCACCATAATTACGAAAATAAAAAGCTCTCAATTTGTAAAAATCTTTTTGTATTTTGCTTAACCATTGAATCATTAATCACAGGCATTCTGCATTTTAAAGAAACTTTATTCGCTATTATATTGTCATGGACTTATCTCTACGGTCTTCTCGATTACCGCACCAAATAGCGTGTCATTTGTTAACTTCTTGCGCGAGGAACGCTGGGAACCGCCAGGTGCATCATGGGTAATTTAAACAGGATTTACAGAGATCCTAGCGGCGAAAAATAACGTCGATTTCCGTATCTCAGATGCTAAATTACGAATATTTAAAGTTTTGTTGTGTAAAGTTTAAGGAGTTTTAAGATAATTTTCATGATGATAAAGTTATCTTCGCAGTTTCCTTTCGGATATTTAATGTATTTTAAATAACCGGATCATTTTGTATTCTGATTGTTTTTCGGAATGTTATCTAAAAGAAACTGGACTTGTTTTTCTGTTTAGAAAATACACAATTTCATCAATCTAAAAATTGATGTGAAGTGTGAATTTTCACATATTTAAGAATTTGATGAGTCTAGTTACAAATGCGGACGTCTCCATGTCATATCATTTTTTACTAGACGCAATAATTTTTTGCTGTAACTGTATTAATAATATTTCTTAGTAATATTTCTTAATATGATGTAATTTTTCTATGTTCATTTATTTTGCATTTCACATATCTGCAGATAACGGTTTACCGCGAACTGAAACTTCGTATTTGCTTATCTGTAGTTAATATATTATATAAAAATAAGTAAAATTATTAAACGTTTACTTATTAAAATTAATAAGTGAACAGTTTAGGAAATTATGGAAGACCTACCTAACTAGGTCAACTCTTTTGCGACGGTAATCGTATAGTGCAACTAATTTGCTACAATACATTGTTTAGTTAATATTAATTTTTACTTTTATTATTAAACATTTTTTAGTCTAATGTATACATTTTAATTAATATGCTAGTATTTATCAAAAGTACTGAAAAAAAAGATCATTTGCTCTTAAACAATTCTTTCAAATATTCAATAAATTATGATTATCCAAATAAATTTCAATAGGCCAACGTAGGGTTCGTAATACGTATCTAGATGATTTGGAGGAGAACTTTATTGAATAATGTTTGCATTTACCCGATAAAAACCTTAAATCGAAAGCAAAACTTAGCTTAAAAAAAATCACTTCAAGTACTGATGCTACGTTCTCCAACGTATTCACTGTATTTTTTCTTTTTAGGGTTTTGTAGGTATGACCAAAAAACCCTTATACCGTCATTTTGTCGTCTGTCTGTCTGTCTGTCTGTCTGTCTCTCTGTCTGTCTGTTCGGTAAAAATTGTAGCCAAACGGCTAAACGTAGAGAGTTGAAATTTGGCATGCTTATACAACTCTTTGACCCGCACATAGGAAAAATACTAAAACATCTAAAAAACATATCCCCCTAAAAATATAAACAAATATGAGCTCATCGAAAAAAAAAATATTTTTTTATAATTCTGAGTAGGGTATCAAATGAAAGCCCTTGGTACGTGGATTAACGATCAAATTTTTATTTTTGCAAAATAAATTATTTTGAAGCGATTTTTGCCAAAATTGTGCAAAAATTGTCCCACACCCTGTAGCCCAAATGGTTTAAACTAAAAATCTGAAAAAATTCTAAGTAATGTACATTGGTGTGAACCGGAATAGTTCAACAGGAATTTTTGATCAGATTAGGTTTTTGGAAAAAAACGCATTTTTTGTGATTTTTGGCTAATAATGTACACAAGTTATAGCTTTGTAACAAGCAACACTCTAACGTGTGTGCTGGTCTAGTGGTATTTGACGCTGACTTTTCACCCATGTAACCCGATCCGATAGGGATCGAACCCTGGAGAAGAGACAATATATATATATATATATATATATATATATATATATATATATATATATATTCATTTCTATATTATTTAAATTATTTTTTCAAAATTCTAATTATATTTTGGCAAATGTTGCATTTAATTTTTAAAAGCGTAAATTTAATAGCCAGTGGAAATTGTTTAAATTATAATTTAATTCTGTTTCAATGTACACGAAATCAGAGGGGCGGAACTTATAACAACCAATGGAAGCCATAGGCGCAATTTTGAAATTCTTAATGAACCTTGCTATATAAAAAAAAATACTGCACATATTTAGAAACCTAAATAATGGTATTAGGCGTTCGAATTAAAATTAACAAAAAAAATATTTTAATATAAAATTTGTTTTCGCATCCAAAATAATCATCATTCACTTACTAAATACCTGCAAAACCCTGAAATGTGTGAAAAGTCACACTTCACATCAATTTTTTAGTTTTGATTGCACAATTTTTTTAACAGAAAGGTTGTTTTAAAATATCACTTTGCCTATTACAACTACTGTTTTTGTTGTCGCAAGTGACAAATAACCCAGACCGATTTTTAAAACAAATAGACCCATCGTGCTATATTGGAAAAACAATGACGTAAAATCATAACCTCTTCTTTCAATCTTATTTAAAACTACTGAAAAATATATTCTAGTGTTTGGGATTTACAACTATATATATAATATATAGATAAATCAGTATGTGCGTTGTTTACATTAGGCGCGACTTGAAGTAAGGTAAGAAAATTTTACTTACCACTACAAAAATCACATAAAACAGCCCTACCACATACAAATTATTGTATGTGGTAGGGGGTATAGCTGATGAGACAAACAGTGTTTAGAACCCTTTGGTATCAGAATTATGAATCTTGTGACAACTATCCATGGCGTCCCTTATGATTTATAAAGCCCAGTTCAACCGATAAAAGATTTTAAAGTATAGTTCCGCTTAAACCTATGGTATAGCCTATGTAAATACAATTGATTATAAAAATGAAAAACACATTAATTAAGAGGAAAATAAAAAATAAATGTAGAACAATGAACCTGAAAATAATAAATTAAAGTACATAATTTACGTCAGCTTCATTTAAAATTGTAAATGAACCATCGTCTAATTTTTGAAAGGAAGAGAAATTCTCGTGGTTTTCCTTGTTATCTGTTATCTATTGTCTTAATTATTGCGTGACTCATAAATCTGTTCTCGCCTTGAGAAGGAGCGACCAAGAGCGAACAAGGCTAAACGAATTGAGCTCGAATGAAAAACATCCCCTGGAAGGTGGCGGCGTGTAGCGGTAAGTACTGTAACTAATGACACCATTATACTAATATCCACTCTACACGCACGTTCAAATGTTTCTCTTGAATATGGAAATAAAGCAATTGTTTCACTTATTCATTTGTTTTCAAAATAATTGAAAGTTTCAATGATTTTTTTACGTGTGTACTACTAATTATAATATGGAACTTTTAATTTGTGTTCATGTTGCAGCTTATCATTTTAGATTTAAATGGAAATGTAAGAAAATGAAAATGTAATGCACCGGGAAATTTATTAGAATTAAGTACATAATATTTATACATTACTGTATATAATAACTTTATATTCTACAAAATATTGATCTTTGAAACATTGTCTAAAAGCAGCGTGAGATTACCTTACTGCGTTATTAGTATTAAAAATTGATGTGAAGTGTGAATTTTCACACATTTCAGGATTTTGTAGGAATTTAATAAGTGTAAGAAGCCAACAAAATATTTGGGTCTGGTTTCTGTCAGCTTAGCCGAGTTTGGCTAAATTTGATTACAATTACACAATCCAATAAGTAACCATAGCAACCATTTTGTGACATTTTGGATATAGTCACGGAACTTAGGTTGCAGAAACAGAACCTAGATATCTAGGAATATTTGTTCTATAATCACATTAAAATCAATAGTTTTTTGATAATCATTTCTATTCGCTATTTGAGTATTAAAAGCTTCATTTTTTTTTTTGCAAAAATTTCGTTGCGATAAAATTTAAATTAAAAATCCCATCGTTTTATCTGAATTTGCTTCGTATTCAAGTTTTCATTAAATTAATAAGAAATATATTGATAAATGGCTTCATTGTTTTCAATTTCAGAAATATATTTCTCACTGTTATTAATGTGTTAGTTAAATTATAAGTATTTCATTACTATAAATGATTTATTTCTTTTTGTTACCCTAAAAACCAAAAAACTAAAGTAACTCAAACAATAGGTTGAATCACGAGATATAATAGTAGACGAAGCCAATTGAATACTGTATGCTACACTGTACACTTATGAAATTAGTTCTCAGCTGGTTAAAATTATAATTTAAAAAAAAATTCACACACTACCTTAGCGTTAAATTAAAAAAAAATCCATAACATTATTAGCCATAATTTAGCTTTAACATTGTCAAAAACACAAAAACTGTAATAGTTTCCAAAAGCGACATCTGATGAAATATTCCTCTCGTACGTTTCCGGTTTACATCAATGTACATTTTTGCAGATTTTTAGTTTAGTCCCTCTGCGTTAAAGGGTGCAGGATAGAAATTTTTTGGGCCTTTTTTGGAAAGAAAAGCTTCAAAATTAAGAAATTTAAGAAAACTACTTTTTGTTTCTTAATCTAAGTACGTATTAAGAGTTTTTTTTATATCACACAATAAATTTAAAAAATAGTTATGTTTTAAATGATAAAAAAATCGATGTTTTTCTAAAAACGAATCTGATCATAACTATTCCTGTTCTTGTTGAACTATTCCGGTTCTCATTAATGTCCATTACTGAGATTTTTTGATCAACCCCTCTGAGAAATAGGGCGGGGGACAAAAGTCTTTATGACTTTTTTGAGTCAAATTTGGGGGGGGGGGCAGGAAATATTTGAATTCATTTCTTTTTATTGTTTACATTTGAAAATACAAGTGATGACCTAAAACAAAAAAGGTCCTCACTTCTAAAATATGATTTTTCTCCAAGCAATTCTGGGGGGCCAGAGAAAGTTTGGAAGGACGCCCTTCTGCCTCCCCGCTAGCGCCGCCACTGCCTAGAAACCTGCGAAGCCGGGTTCTGGCGTGCATGTTGAACCTGTGGTGAGATAGAATCACATTATTGGGCATGATAAAATAGAATTCTATACATGTTAATACCAGGGGCGCACACAAGGGGGGGGGTCCAAGGGGTCCGGACCCCCCCCCCGTACTGTGAGAAGTGAGGACCCTTTTTTATTGCTCTTTACTTAAAATTTAGAAGGGAGGACCTTTTTGTTTGCTCTTCACTTGCAATTGAAATTTTGCCCGGTGTTTATAAAAATTATGTATCATTGGACCCCCCCCCAACCAAAAATCTATGTGCGGCCCTGCTTAATAGCACCTCGGCCTCATGCCAGTTATGGTATTATAGGAGTATATTTCTTTATTCCAAATTCCACCAATGTCCTCTAATATATTATACTTTTTTCAAAGCGCATATAAATATCTCCACATATGCGTAAACAAACATATTATTTATGTGTAGTTATTTTATTCGTCCATAATCCGACCGCAGACAAATCTCCCGGCTTAATCCCGAGTACAACGTACAGGTGTACGTTAGCAACCTGGACAAACACTTGCTGTGTCAACGACAAGATAAACACGCTGATCCTGCTTCAGTTCCATATCCCGCGGTTCCCTACTCTCCCTCCCTACAGCTCCTCATCTACCACAACGGAACGGGATTATATGTATCTATTATGTGAGCTGAATGTATTTATAAAGCAATATCAAAATATATCATAAAGATTCGAAAATAGGTTTTTCGACTAGATGTCATAAAAATGTCCCTTCAGATCTTATTTCATAATTTTGTTAAATATTTGAACAATTTTCATGAAAAGACTACCAACTTACTAATCATCTAGGAGAGAGTATAATCATTGGGTACATCCGAGTTGTAATGGTTAGAGCGAGCGCTGAGTGAACAGTTGATGATGACGTCATGAATAGAACACTGGCCAGGGGGGTGAAGGCTTAATGGGAGAGTTGTGCTCGTGAGAATAGTTTCCGGGTATAAAAATAGATGGCGTTAGTAACCAGTTTTAATTTCAAATAACCACAGTAGATGTCGCTAAATGCTATATTAGTTCCATATCATAGTCAAACAAATGTCATTGTTTTTTAATGTTCATATTTTAAGGTGTTTTGTGGTTAATTTTGACAAGGAAATCAATTAATTCGTGTACAGTGCCACGTGCTACAAATTATAAGTAATTTCCGAAGTTTTATGTCCAATGTTCCGTGTTCTGTGATGTTTTTCAATCATTTCAATGTTCTGTGTTTCCACTCTTCTGCTTGCTTTATAAGAATGTGTATGAAGAATAATCGAAGAACTGTAGTAGTTTCCACGTAGTAATCACAAATAAATGAAGCAACAATCAACTTATTTATGTATTTCTGTCTCGTACATGTCTTGCATGAATGAGAAAGAAATATATAAATAAGTTGATTGATGATTCGTTCATTTGTGATTGAACAAACTTCTTTGTATTTAAAATATATACTAAAAATCTGAACTTTGTATTTAAAATATGTGTATATTATTTAAAATAAAACTTGCTTTTATATTATTATCATGTTTCATTAATAAACATTTTTCTGCCTTAAAAATAAAGAAGTAACCTTCAAGTAACCAGGCGGTAAATTTTAAATCGACTAGTTCCTGGGCATGAAAATAGAGGCGCTAATGTACCACAAAAGCACAGAAAATAACATGTAGGTTTCGCATCTCCTCTTGGTAATCTGTGACACTGGCGGAGCACAGCAACTCGAACACAGAACGAGCTTGGAATTGTGACGTAAAATATAACCCTACAATTTTAGGCGGAGTTTTTACTGTCAGATTAGTTCACGTCAGTCATGAATCAAAATTATGTACTTCGGTTTGCCGTTGAATTAATTTTCAATGATGAAGATGATGAATCTGAACAAGTAATTTTAGAAAAAGTATGGTGGTTTGCAGAAAATACTGTACCAAATTTTATAGATCGTCAATTCAAATCACATTTTCGGGTATCTCCTACAGTTTTCGAAAATGTTCTTGAAAAACTGCAAGCAGTACCAGACAAAGTTCATCTGAGACCAGGGAGGAATCCCGAAAAAATACTCGAGGAACAGCTTATGATAGCATTTTGGTACCTTGCCAATATTGAGATCTCCTATCAATTTACAAACAGAACATAACCCTGTTTCTTCTATGTTAATTTTATGCACGGTGAATTTAATTATTTTTTGTAGTGTTTACAACACAATAAAGCTTTCGAAGTTAATAAAAACTCACAAATTAAAAAATGGTAGTACTTTTCCCGCCGTTCCCCCACCTTTTTCCGTCATACCCCATATGCCCGGTCACTTAGAGCGTACTCTGAATACACCCTCGATCGCAAAACGAATGTAATTGGGTATACACCGAGCGTCAAATCGAACAAGTTTGAGTGTACAGAACGAACTCGGAGCACTCGGAACGTCAAATCGAATGTACCCATTAACAGTGTCTCGACAACACTAGTTTCGTATTGGCCATTTAAGAATTTCTTGCCATCTTACTCGGTTCTGAGCATCTGATTTCCATTCTTTCACGTTTAGGACATAGAGGTTCCGTTTTTTAGCTCTTGTATTTTATCCACTAGAGAAACATACACTGTGCTTAATTAACGTGCCACAGAAAAATATCTAAAGCGAATAAGTCAATCGGGATAACCTATATTTCCCATCCAAGAATTTGGAAATTCTTGGTTTAAATAATTGTTAATTATTATATTTGTTACGGATCATTTTAGGCTAAGTGAACTTTAATATTTGGCGAGAGCTTTAACCCTTAAGGAATCTGGTGAAGTTGACGTCATATATTTCTGGCGCCCAACGTAGGACCTACATTAAAATGGGGGTCATCTTTGAAAAATCTGTAGCACTTATATTTTTGACGCTCAAGCGTAGGCTGTAATGAATTTGCAAACACTTGTATGAAATAACTCATACAAAGTAGATGCAATAACTTTATTGCCATGACATAATTCTAATAATTGAAATTCAAAACTGAGAATCTAATCTTTTTGTTTTTTACCATCCATGGCTTATTTCCTTCCATCTTATCTTTTGTCTGACGATCCATGGGTGACTTCATTCCAAGGTCCATTTTCAGAAACTGACGGCGTTTAATATTTTAGAGCGCATTTTGTAAAAATGTAATCAGTTGTCTTGTTTGATGACAGAACTATCTTGCGTTTGTTGTTTAAGTTATCTTTTGGCAAAAAATCGTTGTTTAGGTAATTAGTGATTGATTTTGTCACTTTATCACTCAGTTAGGCAATAGCTTTAGATGAAATTGGTTTAAACGGTTGATTACTATACACATTGACAAGACTGTATACATTTCAAAGTCAGTATTGAAAATGAGGAATCTAAATTAAAATCTATCCTAGATGGAATAATTCAAGCTTCGTATTTAGGATTCAAATTATTTGACCTATTTGTTAACGACATCCCTAAAACCAACCTATACACAGTGAGTTTGTTCGCGGATGACACCGCTGTGTCCACATCCTCTTGGCGACAGTACAATTAAATGTCGTCTTGACAAAGCATTACATAAAAATCAGCTGTGGCCACCACAGGACCGACAGCCATCATAAAGTGCTTATATAAATTACATTCTAGCAGCAGAGTAGAAATAACTTGACCTAATATTTTCTAACAGAGATATTATTTATCATGATCATGGAAACGTTACATATAAATATGAAAAATTTAGAATAATTTCGAAAAATTTTACAGAAATTATTCGAAATTTTTCGTTTTATCATAAAACTTCTCAAATAAAAGTTATTAGTTATTGCTTTTATAGCAATACTTTTGTTTAATACATTTTTTCGAGATATTTTTCTGTTGTGAAATATTCGCAAAAATCTTAAAATCGACGCGAGTAAATTTACATTTTTAGTCAACCGATTTTTAACAAAAGTTGATCAACTCGTGCCATTGATAGCAGAAGCTTAAATATGAAGTTTCATAAAAATCCTTTCAGCCGAATTTGTTCTGCATGTGTACACAGAAAGACGGACAGACGGACAGACGGACAGACGGACAGACGGACAGACGGACAGACGGACAGACGGACAGACGGACAGACGGACAGACGGACAGTCGGACAGACGGACAGACGGACAGACGGACAGACGGACAGACGGACAGACGGACAGACGGACAGACGGACAGACGGACAGACGGACAGACGGACAGACGGACAGACGGACAGACGGACAGACGGACAGACGGACAGACGGACAGACGGACAGACGGACAGACGGACAGACGGACAGACGGACAGACGGACAGACGGACAGACGGACAGACGGACAGACGGACAGACGGACAGACGGACAGACGGACAGACGGACAGACGGACAGACGGACAGACGGACAGACGGGCAGACGGGCAGACGGGCAGACGGGCAGACGGACAGACGGACAGACGGACAGACGGACAGACGGACAGACGGACAGACGGACAGACGGACAGACGGACAGACGGACAGACGGACAGACGGACAGACGGACAGACGGACAGACGGACAGACGGACAGACGGACAGACGGACAGACGGACAGACGGACAGACGGACAGACGGACAGACGGACAGACGGACAGACGGACAGACGGACAGACGGACAGACGGACAGACGGACAGACGGACAGACGGACAGACGGACAGACGGACAGATAGACGGACAGACAGACGGACAGACAGACCGACAGACATCATGCTAAAAATAGTCAAAACTTTATATAGGGACCTCAATTCGTGGAGATCCATCGAAATCTGGAAATGTCAAAATCGGTATGATCACAATACCTCCTTTATATATGTTGACGGTCGGTAAAAAATCCACCGAAAGAGTATTTTCCTTGATGTACAGCCTTTAGACAAGTGACAAGACTCAATTTGATGTAGACACATTAAAGGCAATATTACCAATTAAAGTAAACTATGAAGAAAACTGTGCGGATTTTTATAAAATGCAGTCGGAAAAATATAAAAAAAATTCTACTAAGTAATTTTAATGAATAAATTTTGAATTCATTTAAAAAATACTGTGATTTTAATAATGTTCCTTTTAATATTATATTGTATGTATTTTGTATTTAAAAAATTAATT
The DNA here is from genome assembly GCA_963971575.1 of Liopterus haemorrhoidalis. Taxonomy (NCBI): domain Eukaryota; kingdom Metazoa; phylum Arthropoda; class Insecta; order Coleoptera; family Dytiscidae; genus Liopterus; species Liopterus haemorrhoidalis. The sequence goes on from OZ020611.1 coordinate 50,639,694, forward strand.
AAACAATTATATTTGAATAATTACTCCCCGCCCCCCGTAGATAAGTTCCCGTCCCGAATTATGAACTAAAAAATATGGTCACCTTAATTCTGATGACATGTCCGATCCAACGTATCTTGGAATTTTACTAGCAATTCAAATTTTAGAAGCTTACAAACAATAAAAGTGTCTACGTATAATCGGGAAATATCCTAAATATTGCATTTTAAGCAAAATTATAGCAAAATGTTATTTATGAAGACTTTCTAAGAAAAATAACGGAAAAATATTTTCAAACAATTCAAAATCATCAACCTGGTTTGAAATTTATCCTGTGGAGTGGAATGAAGTTGAGTTGCACTCGTTTATTTATTTTTATTTTTTTCTTCGCGCTAATCCTTGTTTAATTCAAGTTGTTGTTTAGGTTTGGTCCTTGAGACCTTTGGTTGACAAGCCGATGTTAAGGCAAGCCTTTTCACAGTCAATATTTTTCCTATATGCTAGTTAAAGAATTGTTATTTAGGCCAAATTTCAAGTCTCGCTAGAGAAGTCTCTCTATAGAGTGTCTTACCCTAGACCAGGGGTCAGCAAACTTTAGAGGCTAAAGAACCAAATTCACCCTTTATGGAATCTGGAAACATTTTAAAGAGCCATTTGTATTTTAATATATGACTTTTTTACCGACCGTCAACATATATAAGGGAGGTATTGTGATCATACCGATTTTGACATTTCGATGGATCTCCACGAATTGAGGTCCCTACATAACATTTTGACTATTTTTAGCATGATGTCTGTCGGTCTCTCCGTCCGTCTGTCTGTCTGTCTGTCCGTCGGTCTATCTGTCTGTCCGTCTGTCTGTCTGTCTGTCCGTCGGTCTATCTGTCTGTCCGTCTGTCTGTCTGTCTGTCTGTCCGTCTGTGTAAACGTGTAGAGCAAATTCGGCTGAAAGGATTTTTATGAAACTTCATATTTAAGCTTCTGCCATCAATGGCACGAGTTGATCAACTTTTGGTAAAAATCGGTTGACTAAAAATGGGATCGTGTCGATTTTAAGATTTTTGTGAATATTTCACAACAGAGAAATATTTCGAAAAAAATTATTGAACAAAAGTTGGTATAAAAGCAATAAATAATAACTTTTATTTGAAACGTTTTTTGATAAAACGAAAAATTTCGAATAATTTCTGTAAAATTTTTTGTCTCAATTTTTTCATACTTATATGTAACGTTTCCATGGTCATGATAAATAATATCTCTGTCAAGTTATTTCTACTCTGCTGCTAGAATGTATTTTATATAAGTACTTTACGATGGCGGTCCTGTGGTGGCCACAGCTGATTTTTTCAGCATCATTTAATGAGTAGTACATAAATATGTTTTATTTTACCAATACGCTGCATAAAAATGCATGAAACTGAACTTTTGGGTGAATATTTTCAAGATTTTAGTTCTAATCAACTTAATTTGAAGAGCAACACGAACATCGTGGCGGTCACATGCGGCTTGCAAGCCGCGGTTTGCCGACTCTTGCCCTAGACCTATCCAGCGATTTGACTACAATATCTTTCGTAGAGAACGACAGACGGACACATGAGTGACGGTGTACGTGTTTCTTGACTATATCTGCGAAAATCTAAAAAAGCTTTGTATCAAATCTTCACACTTTAGTAAAAAGCAGATTATATAAAAAGAAAACATTATTCATTAACATCATTATCTTAAACGATAGTATAACGTGCATTTAACAAATATCCGTCCTTCGGCGCAGCTCAGTATTTTCCCATGGTGGAATGAAGACGTGAAAAGTTCATTAGGCCTCTCGGTGGGTGTTGTTCTCCGGGACGGGCAACAAATAGAGCGCGATTCCGTTAATGTCCCTCAGCCGGCACGTTCTCACCGTCTCCACCCATCCCACGGCTCGCTCTTATCTTTATAAATAACAATCATTAGCTCAGATCACACCAAAAACACAGAGAAATATCGTTACTCGCCGCAATCAGCACAAGAAATACTCAGTTTTAGGAAAAAAAAAGTAATTTAATGTTTTCTATCATTTTCTTGTTCCAGTAATGATTGTGTTTTATGCTGATTGGATAGAAAGTGATTAGAAATATAGAATGGAAACAAATAATTAGAGACAGGCAAAAATATGCAACGGTACTTTTGCCATAGGCTTGCTATTTTAAACTTTATTTTAACAAAAAACCAGCAAAAAACAAAAGAATAAAACACTTGTACCGCAATGAATTCTTATCTTAATAACGACACCTCATTATTTTGGGCTTATATCTGAGATATGTAATTCCGGTCACTCCTTTTCCATTGGTCAGATTTTGATAAGATATTAAATTTTTATACGCTACACTATTTGTCAGTAGGGCACATTACAAATATGTATATATAATTACATTTTATTTCTACAGATAACAGATGAACCGTTTTTTATTATTATCGATTAAACATCTAACTAAAGTACTGTTGCATATTTTTGCCGGACTCTACAAATAATGAATCTGAAAAGTATTATTTTGAAAATTGCCATTATTGTCAAAATATTCGGTGCGTTTTAAAAATAAATTAACAGATCACAACCGAACAACCGTTCAATAGTGCCTTATACAAAACTAATTTTTTGATATAAAATTTATAACAATCTATATATGCATTATGATATATAGATTGTTATAATCTGAATTTATATCAAAAAATTTGGGTTTTGTAGGTATGACCACCAAAAAACACTTATAACATCACTCATGTGTCTATCTATCTGCATGACAGAAATTGTAGCGGCTGAATATAGAAAGTTGAATATTTGCATGCTCATACAACTCTTTGGCTCACATATAAGAAAAAATTAGTTAATTAAAATTTTTGGTGCACAGCAATAAGGCTATTTACGCACATATAAGAAAAATACTGATAGTTCCGAAAAATACATTCCGAGATAAATATAAACAAATATGTATTTAATGGAAAAATAATTATTTATTTAAAAATTTTGAGTGAAGTATCAAACGAAACCTATTAATGCGTGGATAAACCAACACATTTTTATTTAAAAATCAATTGTTTTATGGGATTTTCGCAAACAATATGTCAAAAAACTTTTGTTCACCACCTTATCTCCCAGAGGGGTTGATCCATAATGAACATTGATGGGAACTAAAATAGCTCATTAGGATTTTTGATCAGATTAATTTTTCGAAAAATGTCGATTTTTATGTCATAAAGAAAAAAAAAATTGTTTTTAAAATTCATTGTGTGGTATCAAAAGAAAGCTCTTAAGACGTAGATAAAGAACAAAAGGTAGTTTTTTTTAAAATTTGTTTCTTTTAACACGATTTTAATCAAAAATGTGCTTTAAAAGTCCGCATTCTTTTACCCAAAGAGGTTAAATTAAAATTCAGAAAAAATTATAGGAAATTTTGTTATTTTTGACAATTATTATTATTATTTTTTAAATTACCTAATGGCTAAATTATAGTTAATATTGTTATGGATTTTTCGTATTTATGGCTAAGGTTGAATACGTCTTCTTTTGAAATTGAAAAAAAATATATATATATTTTTTTTAACAATTGAGAACCGAGTTCATATGCGTAGATTCGCATATGAACTGCGCATATGAACACCACACTACACTCCACGAGTGTAGTGTGTAGTATTCAATTATTTTACTATACTACTTGCGGGTGTACCCGTGCTTCGCTACGGCATTTCACTACTTTAATTCCATGAAAGTGGACATAACTATCATAAAGTTAAATAAATAAAACGGTAGGTATAGTAATTTTAACTACCGCTAGGCATTGAAGAATAATTAACTACCTAGCACTGCCATCTCTTGACAAATTGTAGAACTTTCAACATATCTGCATTTCGGACTTCTGTTTACCCTGTGATAACTCCTATATTATTGATCTATGATGTACCTATAGTGTAAGTACATTATGATTGTACTTGAAATGGTCTAATTTATTATTCTAAAATAATTGATATATCACTATAAAACTCTGATGTTATGCACCCACAAACTGTATAATACAAAAACTATTACGTTTAAAACTGGAAAATTGCCCAATACACGATATCGGTGCATGATAGACACACTACATTTTTTGTCTACATTATGTCAATATATCTCTTAAGGTTTACCCTACGTAATCAATTCAAACTGCAAGGAGAGTGCGAAACTAATGGTTTACCCCCCATAACGCCCCCTAGGAGGACATGGACGAAGTTAGAACCCTCACAAAAACCTTCCTTGGATTATTTTATTCCCCTGTACTAAATTTGGTGAAAATTGGTCAATCCGTTTGGCTTTGCATAAAGAACAGACAAATAAACAAACAAAAGATAGAAATTGATTTTTATATATAATTTTATATATACCATAGTCAGGATGACAGATAATTGAATTGTCATGCGAGAAATACCCCATTTGAAAAATCCCAGTAACAGCTTTTTCTTTTAAATATGAAAAACACAAAAACACGCCCTTTTTCTACGCGGATTGATCTCGTATAGTCTTGGTGAAGTAGTATCCTAATGAGAAAGCACAGCGTAAAAATTCAAAACTTAACAGTTTTATTTTCGAGATCTCTGAGATTCTGAGGCCCTAAATCTTGGGCCTGTGCGGTGATCCGCCAATGGTATTGACGTCAACAGCTGATCTCTTTAATATAATTACAATGGCAGTCACGTGGTTCTTACTTCAACAATAAAACTTTACAGAATCTGTATATATACATATATTTCCAAACTAAGAGAACTATAAACTCGGAGTGAATATTGACCAAATCAGCCTATGAAAACAACTTGGGGTTACCAATTCCTTAACACATAAACAAAAACACGTGACCAGAAAACCCTAATACAATAATAACAGTACTATGTCTTTATAGCTATTGTTACACCAAACAACATTGTTCCCGCTTCATACAATTGTATACGTTTAATTCCACGTACCTCTGCAAACAGCCTTAGGTTAACACCTTAACCCTTTAGCAGGCAGGATTCTTGAGTTAGCGACACATAATTGCTACACTGTTGTCATAAGATCCGACTGAGCTGGTCTACGACTCAGCCAAGTAGACCAGTTTATTCGTAACATTGTTCGCACGGTGAATATGGTAAGAGGGATGTGTAGAGTTTCTCTGTGTTACTGGCTGCTGGAATTATACATCTTGAAGATTGAGAAATTTGCATGCAAGTAAGATATGTGGTAGTTATCATGTATATCCTTTGGAGGTTCATTGTAGAACAGATTTGAACGCTCTTGTGTAATTTTGACGTGAATATTATTAATTATTTTGTATAATATGGAAGCGAGATTTATGCCCCGTATTTATAAACGTTCATTACTCCACACAATACTTTGTGGCTCCTGAAAAAATCTCAGTAATGTACATTGATGAGAACCGGAATAGTTCAACAATTTTGATCTGATTAGTTTTTCGAACAATATCGATTTCTTTGCCTAGTAAAAAATAATATATATATATATATATATTTTAAAATTAGGGTGTGCTATAAAAAGAAGGCTCATAAGACGTAGATTAAGGACCGGGAAATACTGTAGATAAAACACGTTATTATCTAAAAATGAACTAAAAAAAAACTCTCCCACACCCTTTAACTTAAAGAGGTTAAAAACAAAATATCTGAGAAAGTAATATATATTGATCTAAACCGGAAACGTCCTAAATACATTTTTAATCAGATTCCCTTTTTGGAAAATATTGCAGTTTTTCTGTTTTTGAAAAAAATTATTATTTGTTTAATTCATTGCTAAATTCTGGCTACTATGTTTTGTTGTATTTATGGCTAAGGTAATGTACGTCTTAGTGTATGGAATAAATCGTATAGTAGAGAAATACTTATAAAACAAATAACATTGTTAATAGTGAGAAATGCGTTTCTGAAATTAAGCCATTTATCAATATATTTACCGACCGCCAACATATGTATATAAGGGAGGTATTGTGATCATACCGATTTTGACATTTCGAGATTTCGATGGATCTCCACGAATTGAGGTCCCTACATAACGTTTTGACTATTTTTAGTATGATGTCTGTCGATCTGTCTGTCCGTCCGTCTGTCTGTCTGGCTGTCTGTCTGTCCGTCTGTCTGTCTGTCTGTCCGTCTGTGTACACGTGTAGAACAAATTTGGCTCAAAAGATTTTTATGAAACTTCATATTTAAGCTTCTGCCATCAATGGCACGAGTTGATCAACTTTTGGTAAAAATCAGTTGACTAAAAATGGGAGTTTACTCGTATAGATTTTAAGATTTTAGTGAATATTTCACAACAGAAAAATATTTCGAAAAAATTTATTGAACAAAAGTTACTATATATATTATTCTTTATTTCCCCTAGGCCTTGCGGCGTATAGGGTTTTAACTATTACATTGAGAAAAAAAAATCATAATAATAATAAAATAAAATAATATAATAGACATTTTATGATTTTCTTTCTTCTTCTTCTTCTTCTTCTACTTTCTACCTCCGGTGTTCATCTCTTTCTTCGTAATCTCTTTTCGGCTTCCGTCTCCGGTCTCCTTCCTTCTTGACTCCAGTTCTTCTTCCCCTCTTTCTTCGCTTCTCTTCCCTCTTTTCTTTCCTCCTCCATTGCCTCTTTCTTCCTTCCTGTACTCAGTTCTGTCTTACCTCTCCGCATTCCTTCCTTCTTTCCTCGAGTACTCTCGCCCACCTTTCTCCCTTTCCTTCTTCACTCAACAGCTCCTTTATCTCTCCCTCCCATTTTGTCATCTTTCCACATCTTTTTGTAAGATGTTCCAAGGATTCTTCCTCCTCTCTACACATTCTGCATACCCTATCCTCCGGTTTTGCCCAATACCTACTACTCCGTTCTTCATTTCCGCATCTTAATCTGGCAATCCTTCTTACTCTGCCTCCTGCCTTTCCTCTCCTCCCTTTCAAATATTTAGGTATTCCTACCGTCCTTATCTCCCTATACCTTTTCACATTCCTTGAATTGTCTATTCTTACTGTTCTTTCCTGCTCCTGTACCTCCTTGTCTCTCCTTCTCAATTCTTCTACTATGTTTCTTCCTCCATTTCTCTTTCGCTCAGCTTCCCTTATGTCCATCCCACATCTCCAATAGTACTCTTTCCTTGTTTCTCCCCATTCCGACAGTTTACCTTTTTGTTCTTCCTTCATTCTTTCTTCCCAGCATTCTCTTAATATCTTCCTTCTTTCGTCCCTCCTGATTTTCTCCTCATACTTCGCCGCCCTCGCCCCGGCTCCTACTCTCAGCTTTTCCCTCTTCATTTCCTCTCTCACTATATATCCTGGTGTCGTTCTGTCTAATCCCATAATCCATCTCATGTATCCCTCTTGTACCCTTTCTACTATCTCCCATTCTTTCCATCCCCAGATCTCTACTCCGTACATGAGGATACTCTTCACAATCCCGTCAAACAATTTCATTCTCCACCTGATATCGTCGTCAAACCTCCTCTCTCCTATGCTCCATAGCTTCCCCATAACCATTCTTGCTTTCTTCACCCTTTCTCTAACATGCTGCTCTGCTCTGTTGTTCCTCGTTAGAACATATCCGAGGTACTTCATACTCTTTACCTCTTCAATTTCTGTCCCTGACCATTCCCATCTTATATTCTTTCTCTTTCCTCCCCCCTTTCCAAACATCATCACCTTCGTTTTATCTCTGTTTACCTCCAGTTTTTTTCTTCTAAAGTACTTGTCCGCTCTGACCATCATCCTCTTTAGTCCCTGCTCATTCTCTGCCATCAGAGTCAGGTCATCTGCGTACCCCATTGTCCAATACTTCTTCCTTCCCACCACCACTCCTCCGTCTTGCCCCTTCCTCATTGTTTCCTCCAAGAACAAAAGTTACTATAAAAGTAATAACTAATAACTTTTATTTGAGACGTTTTTTGATAAAACGAAAAATTTCGAATAATTTCTTGTAAAATTTTTCGAAATTTTTTGTCACAATTTTTTCATATTTATATGTAACGTTTCCATGATCATGATAAATAATATCTCTGTTAGAAAATATTAGGCCAAGTTATTTCTACTCTGCTGCAAGAATGTAATTTATATAAGTATTTTATGATGGCGGTCGGTCGATGGAGTCGAAGTCGGAGTCGGGTTTGGGGAGTCGTGGAGTCGGAGTCGTGAGTCGGAAAAAGTTATCGACTCCCGACTCTTTGATTGTATTTTTGTCAAAGATGAGAACAAGTAAAATAACCAGATTACCAGAATTTTTGAAAGCACGGAAACGGGAACGTCATTTTGCTGTCTGTTCAAGAACAAAAACAAAATTAAAAATATTCAATACCATTTTTACCTGGTTTCCTTTATTCTTTTAGAATTTTGTTTTTACTCCTATTCATTTTATATTTTTTTCTGTATATCTTGTTTATTATGTTTAAGCAAAACTAAACTGGATTGTTAGTTTATCAAGTTGTAACGAGCTTCGTGATTATTTTATGTTTCATATTTAATGTAAATATAGTCTGTTTCTTTGGTTTAAGCGAAAATAGATATTGAAATCTACTAACTTTTAACGATTGAATGAGGCTTTATATCATTATGTTTAACAAAAGCCCACTTCGATCGTTAAATAGTTAAAATTCTCGTGATAACTTAAGAAAATAAAAATTCAGCTTAGTTCTTCTTAAACATTTGTAATAGACTTTACGATTTACGACTGAAAGGAGTCGGGAGTCGTAGTCGATTTTCAAAAATACCGACTCGGAAGTTAAGAGTCGGGAGTCGGTAATTTTTTTCCGACTCCCCTTCCCTGCTTCTTACGCTAATGAAATACCTACAAAATCCTGAAATATGTGAAAACTCACAAAAAAAAATTTTAAAGTTCTAGATTAGGTTAAATTTAAGGCGGCGTATAACCCCCAGAGGTTGCCAATTTCTTATACAAAACTAACAATCTGAAATAAAACTAGTATAAATCTATACATCAAAATTTTCATCGAATTTTCATCTATCTAATCAAATATTTTTAATTGTCGACACATTTATTGTAAAAGAATTATCGCTCAATAACTTAATAATTGACATCTGCAACATTATTCTGTAATTTTTTAAATCTATTTATGGGTTTCAAATAACTTTTATATTTGTATAGTTTTATGTAGAAATGTTCAAATAATAAGCCAACATTTTTTTCGACTTGATTACTTATAGTTTAGAACCCTCGTCGAAAAATATTATACTTGATGATAATAGAATGCCACTTGGTACACGTATTCTTCACAAAAATTAAATCATTTTTACCCTTAACACCTATTTTGAGAACCGCGGCAGATTCAAGATGGCGGCAAATATACACTACCAAGTACAATAACTATAAGTAGTTTTCATAATAGAACAAAATACATAAAAACCTTTTTGTAGAATGAAGCTTCAGCTACAATTTGCCGTACAGTATGCAAATATGCAGCGATTGGTTTACAAGGTGGCGTCTATAATGCAACCGTCATTTTGTCGTCTGTCTGTCTGTCTGTCTGTCTGTCTGTCTGTCTGTCTGTCTGTCTGTCTGTCTGTCTGTCTGTCTGTCTGTCTGTCTGTCTGTCTGTCTGTCTGTCTGTCTGTCTGTCTGTCTGTCTGTCTGTCTGTCTGTCTGTCTGTCTGTCTGTCTGTCTGTCTGTCTGTCTGTCTGTCTGTCTGTCTGTCTGTCTGTCTGTCTGTCTGTCTGTCAGTCTGTCTGTCTGTCTGTCTGTCTGTCTGTCTGTCTGTCTGTCTGTCTGTCTGTCTGTCTGTCTGTCTGTCTGTCTGTCTGTCTGTCTGTCTGTCTGTCTGTCTGTCTGTCTGTCTGTCTGTCTGTCTGTCTGTCTGTCTGTCTGTCTGTCTGTCTGTCTGTCTGTCTGTCTGTCTGTCTGTCTGTCTGTCTGTCTGTCTGTCTGTCTGTCTGTCTGTCTGTCTGTCTGTCTGTCTGTCTGTCTGTCTGTCTGTCTGTCTGTCTGTCTGTCTGTCTGTCTGTCTGTCTGTCTGTCTGTCTGTCTGTCTGTCTGTCTGTCTGTCTGTCTGTCTGTTCGGTAAAAATTGTAGCCAAACGGCTAAACCTAGAGAGTTGAAACTTGGCATGCTTATACAACTCTTTGATCCGCACATAGGAAAAATACTAAAACACCTAAAAAACATATCCCCCTAAAAATATAAACAAATATACGCTTATCGAAAAAAAAACAATTTTTTTTACAATTCTGTGTAGGGTATCAAATGAAAGCCCTTGGTACGTGGATTAACGATCAAAATTTTATTTTTGCAAAATAAATTATTTTGAGGCGATTTTGGCCAAAATTGTGCAAAAAAAAATTTGTCCCACACCCTGTAGACCAGATGGTTTAAACTAAAAATCTGAAAAAAATCTAAGTAATGTACATTGGTGTGAACCGGAATAGTACAACAGGAATTTTTGATCAGATTATGTTTTCGGAAAATAACGCATTTTTTGTGTTTTTAACTACAATATGTAAAATATTTAATCCGCTATTTAAGACAGTAAACGAGTGAACATCTGTAGTCCAGTGGTAATGTTATCGCCTAGAATTGCAACTTACGAAGCGATAACGTTCGAACTATTGTTCGAATCCCGTCCGAATCCCGTCAATTTTTATTTTTTCTGTTTTTATTTTTTCATTTTTATTTTGTTTAAATTATTTTGTCAAAATTCTAATTATATTTTGGCAAATGTTGCATTTAATTTTTAAAAGCGTAAATTTAATAACCAGTGGGAAGTGTTGAAATTATAATTTAATTCTATGTTTCAATGTATACGAAATCAGAGGGGCGGAGTTTATGACTTAAACAACCAATGGAAGCCGTAGGCGCAATTTTCAAAATATTAATGAACCTTGCTATATAAAAAAAATACTGCAAATATTTAGAAACCCAAATAATGGTATTAGGCATACGAATTAAAATTAATAAAAAAATATTTTAACATAAAATTTGTTTTGGTATCCCAAATAATCATCATTCACTTACTAAATACCTGCGAAACCCTGAAATGTGTGAAAATTCACACTTCACATAAATTTTTTTATTTCCGATTATTAGTTTTGTATAAGAAACTATTGAGAACTATAGGGTTGTGCGCCGCCTTAATTTGTATTTTACTCAACTATATTGTGATAGACGGCTATGACTTTTCTATATCGTTGAATTCATAACAAAATACTTTATCGATTTGTAAATAAGAAGGTTGCACAACGTCTTTTGATAACCACTGATTGAAACCAAAAATTGCTTTCCTCATTGGTATTCTCTTAATAATCTCCAAATTATATTTATTGGTTACTTTAAGCAACCTCTTAGCTCTTATGTTTCTCGATACAGCAATAGTGTACAATTAAACTGGCCATCTTGTAAATTGTTTACTTGAATTTAGAATTAAGAAGAAATATTTAAGCAAAGTTTACAAATATGTACTTAATAATAAAGGAGAAAACATCTAAAATATTAATCTTATTAAAGGTAAAGCTCGTATATCTTTTGAAAAATGAGTTTGTTGAAGTAAAGTTGTAACAATAGCTTATCTAAGAGCTATACAGGAGATAACACAACATGAATTATGCACAAACCAAACTCCGTATCAGTTCACTTCTTCGTGAGTATTCTAACCGCTTTGCTTCTTCTCTCCTCCCACCTTTATCCACCACTTCGCTCTCAACATGATAAAAGTTAGCTTCGCAAACTATCGAGAAATAGGGCGTTCGACAAACCACAAACTTACCTTCCAGAGAAAATATTGTTGAATAATTTGAGATTTTGTTTTGAAATTTATGAATTTTAATGATTTGAAATTGAAGCACAGCTGCTATTATCTTAGCTTCTACGCAATATTTATACCCTTATTATTTTATTTGCGTCTTTAATAATGCATCAAACTACCCTTTCACCACTTTTTTATCAAAAACAGCAATCTGTATTTATAAAATTGGTCGCTATATCTGTTTTATTTTTTCGGCATCATATTTGGTTTCTATACGTTTCAGATATCCGAAAACAAAATTCTGTTTTTATTATCGTTGTGTCCGTCCGTCCGTCCGTCCGTCTGTCTGTCTGTCTGTCTGTCTGTTCAAGATTCACACAAAAACGGCTGGACATATTTTCAAGTAATTCGGTATGAGAGTAATATCAGGATTCGAACATAGGCTATAAGGCTTTTCAAAAATTTTATTCTATGAGGGGGGTTCAGAGTTAAAACTGTTTATTAACGATATACAACTCCCCAATATATAGAGTGTATCAAACCACCCGTTCATCACTTTTTTCTCGAAAATTCAATGTGTGAGCAAGTTAATCATTGGCAACTTGCAAGTCAATAATCATTTGGATAGACTTTCATGATTAACATTACTTACACATCGAATTTTGGAGGAAACAGACGTGAACGGATGGTTTGATACACCCTGTATACTGAGGATGTCTGAAAGTTTGAAGACGCAAATTAGGTACTAATTAATATAATAATTTTTAATAAGATGAGGAAGTAATGGGATTCGGACTGGTCCGAAATTAAAATTAAAACAATATTTTAACTTCGCTAACGTTTCGATTTAATATTAAATCTTCATCAGAGCTAGAATGAAAATATAGCTATAATTTAAGATGATACAATTTGTTTTACAATATAAAGTATAAGAAATTAATTTTACAAAATTTGATCAATATCTAACTACAACTAAATGTGAAAAATATGGTAATATTAAAAGATGAAAATAAATAAATAAATAAATAAATAAATAAAATAATAATACAATAAATCACAAATTAAGATTTTTACATACCTATGTTAAAAAGTCACAAAATAAAATAAATTAGTCAGATAAATAAAATTTAACGTCCACATAATGTGAGAAGTCATTTTTACGGACGTAACCATTTAATTCAAGATAATAATTTTTGTAAGGTACATTTTTGCTGCAAGGGAGAGTGGGTATCATTCGGACACTTAAATTAAATTATTTATAATTTTAAAAAAATGCTTATTGATTCTTCAGCAATTTGCATTTATAAAAATATATAAATCAGAGTGCTATTTAACACTTTCCATGCTTTTTATAAACTAATGTATTTTTCCAAATGTGCCCCACCGTGGGACACTTTCGAATTACTGCAGGGTAGTTTCGGACTGAGTACGAATTAAGGAAAATATGCAAATAATATTATATGAGAATTATATTTTTTGGTACAGAGTGATTTAAATTATTATTACATTGTTAGGCTATTAAGAATGACATAATTATCTAAATTTATGTCAAATTTCATAGTAGAACTTATTTTAGATGTTCCTTTAATAGATATTGGCTTTGTTAATTTTGCGATTACGCCTGATCTATAAATTATTGATATGTCATCCGTCAAAACCATGCAAAACCATTTTTATTCTTTCATCAATATTTAATTTCATATTCATAACCATCTTGCCCAATTACTGTGTCAATTTTATGTTATGCCAGGACTTGTGCATATCTCTTTTTAAATGGCATGCATACTCGTAAGCTAATTTTCGCGTGATATTTCACGTAAGACCATAATTTAATTTTGAAGAATGCACGAGATATTCTTCTAATTATATTTATTCAATACAACTAAATATTTGCCTGGCAGCATATTTTAATTTTGTTGAAACTTGTAGAATATCAATGTCTTCGTTTCCAGAGTCAGAATTATATTCAATTCCTTTTGCTTTGTATAATTTAATTCGATCATATAATGCTGATTTTTAATTTTTATTTCAGCTGTAGAATCTCTTATAGATTTTTCTTTTTTGGTAACAACTCGAACCGCTTGCTGTAATGCATCTTCTGATGTATCTGCACGATTTGGTTTCCTTTTATAATTTCTGACCATTATATAATACAAAATTTATGAAATTGGAATTAAAATGGGGCAGGTTTGGACAATCTGGGGCATATTCGGATAATGCAAACCTGCCCCATATGCCACGTCCGGAACTGCCTTGACTATCAATTTACTAAAATTTAGTTCAGGAATATTTTCAAAGTTATTTTTATGTTGTTTTAACAAACTGAATCTATAGTATATTAAATGCTTTATACATGATATAATCGGTAACTATATTAATTTTAAAGAAAACTAGCCATAGCTTATGTACAAAGTATGAAAAATTACTTACGTGAGATTAAAAAATTATTTATTTTTATAAATCGTAGTAGGTTTGACAACCCAAGATTTATTTTATTGTAGTCGCCTAGAAACAGCATATGGAACTAAGTACTATTTTGGCAGCAATTTCAGTTGAGTGAAAAGCGCCGAATTTGAAGTGTCCGAATGTACCCTTCGTCCGAATGATACCCAATCTCCCCTAACGTAAATGATGTGAGATATTTCAGTTACCATTTTTACCATTTACCAGTTACCAAGCTACCATTTAAAAAATCAAAGTTGTCCTCGATATCCTGTATTTCCGATTTGTTTAGAAAACTTTAAATACTACCATTCGATTCTTTTAGTAAACTTTAGTCATGAAATTTTTTCCTAAATTGGTCACAAATTTACGAAAAAATTGATGTGAAGTGTGAATTTTCACACATTTCTGGGTTTTGCAGGTATTTAGTAACTGAATGATGACTATTTGGGATGCCAAAACAAATTTTATGTCAAAATATTTTTTTATGAATTTTAATTCGAATGCCTAATACCATTATTTAAGTTTCTAAATATGTGCAGTATTTTTTTTTATATAGCAAGGTTCATTAAGATTTTGAAAATTGCGCCTATGGCTTCCATTGGTTGCTTAAATCATAAGCCCCAACCTCTGATTTCGTCAAACATAGAATTAAATTATAATTTCAACACTTCCCACTGGTTAATAAATTTACGCTTTTAAAAATTAAATGCAACATTTACCAAAATATAACTAGAATTTTGACAAAATAATTTAAACAAAATAAAAATGCAAAAAAAAAACAAAAAAAATAAAATTAACAGGATTCGAACTCTAGTTTGCAAATACAAAGCCCACGACAAAACAAACTACGCTATTAGAGATACTGATCTTGTGTATTACATAGGGAATTAAATATTTAACATATTTTAGTTAAAAACACAAACAATGCGTTATTTTCCGAAAACATAATCTGATCAAAAATTCCTGTTGTACTATTCCGGTTCACACCAATGTACATTACTTAGAATTTTTTCAGATTTTTAGTTTAAACCATGCACAATTTTGGCAAAAATCGCATCAAAATAATTTGTTTTGTAAAAATAAAATTTTGATAGTTAATCCACGTACTAAGGGCTTTCATTTGATACCCTACTCAGAATTTTAAAAAAATATTTTTTTTTGATGAGCACTTATTTGTTTATATTTTTAGGGGGATATGTTTTTTAGATGTTTTAGTATTTTTCCTATGTGTGTATAAAAGAGTTGTATAAGCATGCCAAATTTCAACTCTCTAGGTTTAGCCGTTTGGCTACAATTTTTACCGAACAGACAGACAGACAGACAGACGACAAAATGACGGTACAAGGGTTTTTTGATCATACCTACAAAACCCTAAAAAATGAGTGAACGGGTGGTGTGATACACCTTTATATAAAGGAATGAAATTTTGGCTACTCTTTATTGATCTGATGTCTAGAAAATCACTTTACGTATTGATATTAAAAATAATTGCTTTTATTCGATAAAAAAAAAAAAAAAAAAAAAAAAACAAGAAAAACTATCGATGATGTGTAAAAGCCACTATGTATAGTGGCATTGCATAACATAAGGGTAAAGTATATGAGATACCCCAGTGAAAGAAGCGCGAGACTCGAAACCAATGTGTAATATCAGATTTCACATCTGTGCAGATGTTAGTACGTGCAAGATTTTTAAATCGTTCAAGCTACGGTGGGGCAGACCGGGTAGATTAAACTCGAAATGGAATTCTTTTTTCTTACATATGTTCCATGTCTATGATATTGCATAGTATAACATGAATACACTCGTGGAAAAAGTTTAATGTCGATTTTGGCACCTGAGGGAAATATGTCGTTCAAATCATAACTGATTTCATATCATACCCGCTATCGGTATAGATAGGGATGGGATTTGAGTTACGTTTTTAAATTTTGGGGAGACGTGATTTGTTTCCATAATGTAACATTCATATTTTTAATTTATTTTTTATATATTGACTGAAGTGTATGGAACTATATTACAGTTTTTGTATGGTAAGCTGCAGAGTAGAAATATAAGATGGCATTTTTTTATTTGCATTGTGTACAAAGATGACATTTTTTTACGTCTTTTATCAGTCATTGATTAAGTAAAAGTGTATCTTTATATTTGAAGGTAGGGTGGATTGGTTACATAAGTGTTTAATACAATTACCGCTCTCGACCGAGAGAGAGTCATTTTTGGGTTGCTAAGAAAATATTTAAATCAACTCAAATAAGTTATTTTTTTCAAAAAAGGGCCAGTCAATTTTTTAATTTACTGGGGCGAGTTACCTGTCTAAGGGCCGCTTTTACAATCGTTGGATAAAGCTCGGATAACGCTATTCCCGGTATAAAGTCAAAATATCGCTTTTACAATGCTCGGATAAAGCTCGAATAGGATAAACATCGGAATAAACACCAGAATATCTTATCTGGCCAACGATACTTCAGGTAAAGGGCTGTATAAGTTATTCCTTTGCTCTGATTGGTGAAAAAGTATTTGTTACCCAGCAACGAGGAAAAAAATTAAATTGACATATGACAAATGTCACATTATAACGTTTTATTTGAATTTTTATTGCAGTTATATAATTGTGGTTACAGCAGCGTAGTGGCTAACTCACTTGCAGTATGGGCAAAAAGATTTAAAAAAAATAATAATAATAATAAAAACTTGGCTGTTGTAACCATTGACTCGGATTCTTTACAATGAGTGCCTGTATCTCTGAATTAATTTTCGGAAATATGGGGAATGTGTCCACGCATTTTTAGTTTGACATTGGGAAACAAAAAAAGTCGTTAGGGGATAAATCAAGTGAGTACGGGCAATGAGACATTAATTCGATGTTTTTCTCCTTCAAATAATCAATTGTTTGACGTGCTGTTTGGGAGCTTGCATTGTCATGATGAAGAATGATGCGACGTTTTTGGTTGTTTTTCCTGATTTTGTCGATGACTTCTGGCAAACAGATTGTTGTATATCATTCAGCATTAACTGTTCTTCGATACTCTAAATGAATGGTTGCGATATGTCCAGTAGAAACTGAAGAAACAAGCGATCGTTTTCTTGGAAGTGTTTCGTGAACGAACAACTTTTGTGGGTTTCGGTTCATCTTGGAAAACCAAAACAGTGGATTAACTTTAAGTGTAAGTGGAATTAACTAACAAAGTTAGTTTCCGGTTCATATGCATAAAGCCAAGATTCGTCACCTGCAACGATGTTGTATACGATTTTTGCAGTGCCTAGGTTGAAGTTTTTAGCATACCCTTACACCAATCAACACGAGCCTTTTGAGTTTCGGTCAAATTATGCGGAATCCATCGGGAACGGATCTTTCTCACAGCTAAATGTTCATGCAAAATCGAATGTATTGCAGTCTGCGATAGGCCAAAGGTTGCCTCTATCTCACGGTAAGTCACATGCCGACCTTCTTCAATCATTTTGCGCACAGCATCGACGTTTTTTTGAATCACAATCGATTTTGGTCGAGCTTCATGAGATTCAACACTGATGGACGCACAACCACGACTAAATTCTGCAAACCAATTGTAAACAGTCTTTTCTGATGGTGCTTCATTACCAAAAGTTGAACGAAGCGAATCTATGCATTGTTGCTGAGTTAGGCTTTTTTTTAAACGCTCACTATCACACGCTCAAAAACTACTCGGTCAATTTTTAAGTTGCCACTGATTCCACAATAACAAATGTCAAATTTTACGAATGTAGTAATGACACATTTCAATATTGCCATCTAGTGGTCGTTTGTAAAAACATAAAAGGTAACCCTCGTATATACTCAAATATTGCACATACTCGTAAAGTATGTATCAATTCGAAACAGGATTCGGCGGGCACATTTGAATGCTTCGTTGCGTTCCAGGTCCTGACTCTGGTAGCGTCAATAGCGTTGTGATATATCCGCCCCTGAACCTAGTGGAAAATGACTCGGTTTGACAAGTACATTTTACTAAATTATTCCAAACTGTATAGAAATTTGTTGAGGTATGCCAATATAGCTTTAACTTACTTGATATATGTATATTTGCTTACAATGTGATATTTCAGAGAAACACGCCGGTAACTGACACGCTAACGGATACAGTCGAAAGCGCATTTGGGCCAGCACGTCACACACATCTATGGAAGTGGACTTTATGGAAATTTGACACGCTTTGCTGTTTAACCTGTTTACAAATAAAGAATTTATTTGTAAATACATAATTACTAGGTTAACAAATTATTTAATTACACACACAACACGACATTTTTTCAACATTTTTACTAATGGAAAGAATTGATGTGAATTGTGAATTTTCACACATTTCAGGGTTTTGCAGGTATTTAGTAGCTGAATGATGATTATTTGGGATGCCAAAACAAATTTTATGTAAAAATATTTTTTTATGACAAAATTAAAATGCAAAGAAAAAACAGAAAAATTAAAACTGACAGGATTCGAACTATAGTTTGCAAATCACAAATAAACGACTAAACGCCCAACGCTACGAATACCTGCTTATCTACTGTGTTACATAGCGAATTAAATATTTAACATATTTTAGTTAAAAACACAAAAAATGCGTTATTTTCCGAAAATATAATCTGAGCAAGAATTCCTGTTGTACTATTCCAGTTCACACAAATGTACATTACTTAGAATTTTTTCAGATTTTTAGTTTAAACCATCTGGGCTACAGGGTGTGGGACAATTTTTTTTTTGCACAATTTTGGCAAAAATCGCGTCAAAATAATCCACGTACTAAGGGCTTTCATTTGATACTCTACTCAGAATTTAAAAAACTTTTTTTTTTTCGATGAGCACATATTTGTTTATATTTTTAGGTGGATATGTTTTATAGGTGATTTAGTATTTTTCCTATGTGCGGATCAAAGAGTTGTATAAGCATGCCAAATATCAACTCTCTAGGTTTAGCCGTTTGGCTACAATTTTTACCGAACAGACAGACAGACAGACAGACAGACGACAAAATGACGGTATAAGGGTTTTTTGGTCATACCTGCAAAACCCTAAAAAGGCAACAAAACAATGATAATGGGCGTCTAAACCTGAATTTGGCATCACTTCGATTTAGGAGCTTATTTTATTCAACAGTTTAGGACCCATAAAAACCTTAAATCGGCACTAGGATATTTCTAAAGTGTTGAAATGGGAAAAATATTGACGTGAAATGTAAATTTTCAAACATCTTACTATTTTGTAGGTGTTTATATTTTTGTAGGAGTTGATTCAAAGGAGCGATTCAAAAATACCGTGCCAGAAAGCTGATCTGTGATTGGCTTCCCGTGAGTCGATTTAGATACAGCAAATTTTCAGGATAACGGCAGCCATTAATTCAAATTGTCAATCTCAAAATTCTGTCAAAATGTCAG
The DNA here is from genome assembly GCA_963971575.1 of Liopterus haemorrhoidalis. Classification (NCBI taxonomy): domain Eukaryota; kingdom Metazoa; phylum Arthropoda; class Insecta; order Coleoptera; family Dytiscidae; genus Liopterus; species Liopterus haemorrhoidalis. The sequence goes on from OZ020611.1 coordinate 50,659,262, forward strand.
ATTAATTAATCAGCTGATTGGTTTTCAAATGCAACCTATTTTTAAATTTAATACTTGCAGTAATGCTATCTTTAGTTTGTAAACATTAATGCTTCTTAAAATGTTCTGATGTAAATCTTCCTTTTGCATTTACTCCTCGGAATTAAAAAACAAACTATAACATGTAAGTGAAAGCAAATTGTGAGTACGTTTTAAAAATCATAAATTTCGATAACTTTTGAAAGAATAGTCCACGTGCTTCTATCTAGAGATTTACAAGCGTACTTATTTGAGATGCGCTCACATCAATACCCAGCTATAGCTACCCAGTTCCCCAGTCAGTCGGACAACAAAAAATTCTATAACTTTCCAAATAATTATCAGATCAAAAATTACTGTTGCACTATTGTGGTTCACATTAATGTACATAATTCCTCCCTTTTGTTTTATTTAACACATTTTTGCCAAAAATTGTGTTCAAATAAAGAAATTTAAAAAAAAATACTTTTTGTTCCTCAATTTACTTCTTAGAGCCTTTTTTGGCACCAACATTAAGTTTAAAAAAATAATAATAAATTCTGTCAAGACATACACTATCTCAGCCATAAATACAAAAAATCATATTATTACTCACAATTTAGTCATGAATTTAAAAAATAATTAATTTTGTCAAAAACAAAAAAACTACGATATTTTCCAAAATCGAAATTTGATCAAAAATTTCACTTGTTGGTTTCCGGGTTAAATCAATGTACATTTCTTAAATTTTTTATATAATCGCTTGGCGTTAAAGGGTGCGGGACAGTATTCTTTTAAGTATATTTCTGGAGAAAAATGTGTAAAAATAAAAATTTCTAGATATTAAAAGAGGCCTTTTTTTAATATCACAAAATAAATATGAAAAAAATAATTATTTTTTCAACGACTAAACTTTCAAAAACTAGCCAGATCCAAAATTCTGGTTCTCATCCATTTCGTGTGATTTTTTTGCAGATTTTTTTTTCAGAATCTACCCCGCCTGGGAAATAGGATGGGGCATATAAGTTTTTTTGACATATTTTTGGCGAAATCCCCATAAAAAAATTGCTTGTTTATACACGCATTACAAGGTTTTATTTGATACCCCACACAAATTTTAAAAAATATATAATTTGTTTTTTTTTTCATTTAAATACTTTCGTATTTGTTTATATTTATCTCGTGATATGTGTTTGACCCACGTATAGAAAAATTACTCTCAGTATTTTTCCTAAATGTGGGTCAAATAGTTTAAGTATGCCATATTTCAACTTTCTACGTTCAGCCGTTTGGATACAATTCCCACCATACAGACACATGAGTCACGTTACAAGGGTATATGTTATCTATATTTGTTTAGTATAGTACACTAATAGAAAGGTATATAAAATACCTGAATGACATAGATATCACTAAAATTTGTAGATACCAGGGATGAAATAACGTTTTAAATCGTTACGTTATTTTATAACGTCATTAATTTTTTGTTTTCGTTAGATAACGTTAAAAAATGAATTGCTATGTTATATAACGTTACGCAAATAATATTATATAACGTTATAAAATTCTTATTTGTAACTCTGAAATTACCTATATTTGGGATCTGTTTTGGTAGTGAATATCAGATTATCAGATCAATTCTGTAAAAAATTACTGTGTAGTAACGTTACTACAAGATAAAATATTATAAAAAGTATAATGACTTTCATTCATGATAGTAACTGACCTTGCTCATAGTGACATATTTAGTTACTATTATCATAGTAACTGAGTTACAGAATTGGTCTGTATATCTACTTGTCTTTTGGTTGAAAACTGTTTTTAGGAAATATAAAAGTGTCTACGAAAATGGAAACTTACTTGAAATCGCAATACATTTATTCAATAGAAATGAAACATTTGAAAAATATGTTATAACGTTATATAGCGTTATTAAAATATAGTTACAAAATAACTTTTTATGAATCGTTATTAGAACGAGGTTATTATAACGTTATAAAAATATCGTTACGATATTGTATTAGAAATTGGAGTTGAATCGATATTATAACGTTATCGGGTATCTTTACGTTACGTTATCCATCCCTGCTAGATTAAAACAAAAGAATACACTTAACCTATAAACGGGTCTATTCTCTAAGCATGATGTTAAAATCTTAGTGTCAGAAACTGACGTTAATTTTTTTAACACCATTTTTAACGTAAATGCTATTCGCTTAACATATATGTATTAAAATTATAGCGCGGCGGCGTTTAAATAGCCAGTTAACGTTTTACAATAAGCGCCCACTAAAACGGTGGCTTTAAAAGTTAACGCTGGAGTTTAGTTTGCAAAAATGGCTGATCCTATTTAAGTAAATGTCATGTTATTAAAAATAATAATAATAATAATAATAAAACACAAGACAGTAGGAATATTAATCAACTTTCTATTACTTTTTAAAGTGAATTCTTTACAGTAGAGATAAGAATGACGCTTCATAATTTTTGTTGTACAAGTAACCCAGACGCAAGTTCAAGTAATTGTATAGAAAAGAAGTAAATGGAGTATTGAAGAACAGTTTTGGTTTTTATTGAGACACAGAACTAAACATTATAATCAACTGAAAGCTACAAAACTTCACTTATGCCTCCGCCGTGTTTCAAAATATCGCAGTATATTTTAATGGTGTATTATTTGAAGAAACAATTGATGAGATTGATAATGACGATCACAACGATTATTCCAGGGTAGAAATAGCGTAATAAATCAATTAATTATTTAATAATGAATATCACCGAACAACTTTTTAAAAATAAAATGAACATATAATTCACATTTTATTCAAAAATTAGATAAACTGTTATAATACAATGTAGTATATAAATTGACTAAATAAAAGTTGAATAAAGTTATATTTTTATTTAATACACTGTGGAAACCAGTATAGTGAATATCACAGGACCAAACATTTCTGTTCCATTTATAAAATAAATTTCGCCGCTGAATATTTAATTCAATACCGAAATATTAGGTTAAGATTCTCTTGGCATTTGACTAAATAAATACTCCTGTTAAAATTCAACGTAACAGCGCATGCGCGTGCAGTAAATATTAGCCTCTCTACAGTACAGTGACTGTATAAAGACAGTGTGGCCATATGAACTGTAGCCGCCATTTTTATTCCAGATTTGTATTGGGTTATATGGAATAAATGTTAATATATCCTAATATATTATAATATTTCTTAATTTTTTAATAGTTTTACGTATTTATGTTTATATATATGTGAATATCAATTTATTGTTAAGAAAAAAAAAAAAAAAAAATGTATATGATTCAACATTTATTTAGATAAATATTTAAATTATCTACCGATGAAGGCATTTTTTTGAAATGTTTGCAACATAAAAACAAAACAAATGAAAAAAAAATCTTAAAAAAGGACATGAAAGGAAATAAAAGAGATGTTTTTATTATTTTATAATTTTATTTGGGGACCTATACAAACGAAAACTTATTTTTATGAAAACGGGGGTTACAGTCGTAAATTAAAAATATACTTATTTATTTTAATTTGAATATTTTAGATTTAAGAAAACAAGTTCAAACAGGACATTAGAATTTGAATAAAAAGATAGGAAAAAAATAATGATAGGGTTCTATAAAAAGTGATGTTGGGTTCTCTAATTTTTGGGAAAACGCACGTTTTTATAATCACCTTTCAATTTTTCTTTTCTCAACTTTGAAAGTACTCATTTACATAACATTGGAACAAATTACTAACGTTACTTTAAAAGTGATTACAAAAAGGGCCCTTCGGACCAAATTTGTAGTACTTCAAGATTTAAAGTTGATGAAACGATCGTAATTTTGACTAACGATCGTTTTTTAATTGAGAATATTAATATTTTCAATTAAAAAAAATAGGATATTTTCATATTAAAAAAGAATAAGCAGAACAAAAAGCAGAACATGTTATATATAAAAGATATCTTAATAAAGAAAACTGATGTATATATTGACAATTATGCATTTATTCAATAAATATACGTATATTATTGGAAAATATCACTTAAATCTGCTGAAACACAAGCTAAACATATGTAAACCATATGTAATCTGTAACAAAGTTGGAAGAAATATGGCGGACGTCAGCTCGACCAATAGAAAATGAGACCATCGTATGGCCACACTGTCTTTATACAGTCACTGTACTCTACAGGGTGAGTTAGCGCCTCGCGTTAACAAATATTGTATTAACGCTTACCTTAACAAATGCTCTTACAGAATAGCATTTTTGGATAATGACGTTACACATGGAGTTAAAATAAAAATATTAACCTGACGCTAATTTTAACGCATTTCTTACAGAATACACCCGAAAAACAGTCGATTGTAAAGAACTATGTATCATCCACAGTTAAATGTTTTATAAAATCTTAACTCTTATAGTTCTTTATTACTGACAAGAGATAATAACTAGCACAAAACGAGTTTTAAAAATATATCCAAGATCATAAATTCACTGTAAAATTAAGGAAAATAACATAACAAAGCATAGGAAAACACCTGTGTTATGCCTCCAAGAAGTGAAATCACATGGCCAGTGACATTAGCTTAGACTGATCTAAACAAAAAAAACTGCATAAACTTAATGTTATGGGTACCGTAAAATGGCGCTTGATGATCTAAGCTGACGTCATGTAGTGACAAGGTCATACGAGATTTGTTTTCACCCTATAGACCCCTTGGATTTTATATAGTGATTATAACTACGTCATCTATTGGCAGATAATAATTTTATGAAACTACATGTCTAAGCTAACTTTACACAAATTTTTATGACAGCTGAACGAGTCTGTTATTAGTTATGGTGGTAAAAGTGGCAGTCAGTTGATGTACGTTGTTACGAAAAAAAAAAAAAAAAATCATTTGAATATAAAGTTTTGTTTTAAACTCGGAAAAACAGCAACGCAAACGTTTGAAATGTTGAAAAAAGTTTATAGTGATTACTGTTTATCGTGTACAGAAATTTGTGAGTGGTTCAGTCCATCAAAATTAATTGTATGAAATTATCTTTTTTAAATTTTTCCTTTCTTTCTTTGGAAGTAAGTAATGTTTTGTAAATAATTTTGCAATAAAAATCTCTGTAATTTTGTTTATTTTTGACTAGAATTCAATTGTTCAAAAACCTTACGTGATAGAAAATAATTTGGAATCAGCATGCTCAAAACCAGTTATCAGATTTTAAACATATTTCAAGGGATTTTAAGATGTAGATCCGTGTACGAGGGTTACCTTTTATGTTTTTACAAACAACTACTAGATAGCAATATTGAAATGTGTCATTACAATATTCGTAAAATTTGACATTTGTTATTGTGAAATCAGTGGCAGCTTATAAATTGACAGAGTAGTTTAATGACAGTGAGCGTTTAAAAAAATACAAGTTTATGAAAAAAACGGACATTACTCGTGAAGGTTTTCGTTGGATGATTTTTTGAGATTTTAGTAAAGGTCTAACTCAACAAAAATGCATAGATTCGCTTCGTTCAATTTTTGGTAATGAAGCACCATCAGAAAATGCTGTTTACAATTGGTTTGCAGAATTTTGCCGTGCTCGTGCGTTCGTCAGTGATGAATCTCGTGAAGGTCGACCAAAATCGGTTGTGACTCAAAAAAACATCGATGCTGTGCGCTAAATGATTGAAGAAAATCGACATGTGACTTACCGTGAGATACAGGTATCCTTTGGCATATCGCATACTGCAATACATTCAATTTTGCAAGTGAAAAAGATCTGTTCCCGATGGATTCCAAATAATTTGACCGAAGCTCAAAAAAAAGGCTCGTAGGCATTGTAAAATCCGTATACAACCTCGTTACAGGTGACGAAACTTGGATTTATTCATATGAACCGGAAACTAAGCAACAATCCAGTTTGGATCTTACAAGATGAACCGAAACCCACGAAAGTTCCAAGAAAATGATCGCTTGTTTTTTCGGTTGTACTGAACATGTCGCAATCATTCCTTTTGAGCAGTGATTCTCAAAGTGGGCGATACCGCCCCCTGAAGGGCTCTGGAACGATCCAGGGGGGCGATAGTAACCTCGGGTGCATTTGGGGGGCATTGAAAATGATGAAGACTTGCTTACCTATTGTCAGCACTTGGATGCTCTCCATTCTGAATTCAACCAACGATTTGAAGATATTTTTAAAATGAACTTACCCGATTGGGTTTTGGATCCTTTTTCAAGTGCAAACATTCCTAAATTACAAGAAGAACTGATGGAAGTGAGACAAATTACCAAGAGTTCAGAGTTCAGAGTGAGACAAACCAGCAGTTCTGGCTTCAAAAGCAGATTCCTACAGCTTATTATGTTATTGTTGCTTATTATGTTGTTCTAGGTTTTAGAGGATCGGAGAACAGTTAATGCTGAATGGTATACGAAAGCCAGAAGTCATCGACAAAATCAAGATAAACAACCAAAAACGTCGCATAATTCTGCATCATGACAATGCAAGCAACATAATCCGTCAAACAATTGATTATTTGAAGCAGAAAAAAACATCGAATTAATATCTCATTGGCCGTATTCACCTGATTTATCCCAGACTTTTTTTTCCCCAATGTCTAACCAAAAATGCATGGACAGCGATTTTCATCACCTCAAGAAGCTATTGAAGTCTTCGAAACCATGTTTTTGAAATACCAACTTCAGAGTGGAATAAATGTTTCGAAAATTGGTTTGAACGCATGCAAAAGTGTATTAATCTTAAAGGCAAATATTTAGAAAAGCAATAAAACAGTTTATTTCAAAAAAAAAAAAAATCTTTCTTAGTTTTTGTAAAAACTTAAAAGGTATCCCTCGTATTTTAAAAGATTTTAAGATGCAGATCCGTGTAATTACATGTTATAAATCCAATGAATTTAAAATTTGAAAATGTTTTTGATGTAAATATTGGTTTAGTGTGAAAATGATATTATGTCGTGGAGTGTACGTGGTGTGTTGGCCCCCGAGTCCCGTCATCAATATTTAGGGTCGTATAACTCGACCGCCTGAGATTTCATTCTTTTTGTATTTCACACATTTATACTTCACTGAATCACAAACGACTACTATATTATTGGATATATCGCGAGCACTTTCTCATATATACTATTCATAATGCCAATGGATATTTCATTTCAAATTACATTTGTAACTCTCCAGCACCTCATAACTGGAATGCTGACTATAAGTGAATGTTTACTTAATTTTCGGGATTCCGTAGATATGACCAAGTAGAGTACGTTCATCTTAACTTCATCACAGGGTATCATAAATTACGTCACCAATTCTGCGCGAGAAAACAGCTGATCACATTGACGTAGATTAGGGTTTTAAATGTCAAAGTTTCACAAATAAAAAGACAAAATAAACAACTTAATATTGTGCTAAACTGTATTTATTATTTAATTAATAACATGACGTAAAATATATTTTGACAACACAACACAAAAATATCTAGTGACATTACTATGGAAACGTATATAAAATTATTTTAATGTAGAAGTAAATATAACTTCAACACCTTCCCTCATTAAATAATTTTGTCAAACCCATTGCTTCAACTAAGATTGAATGTCTTGGTTTGAACAAAGGCTTTGTCATTATATCGGCAATTTGTTTTTCAGTATGTATTTTCTTGATTAATATATCACCATTTAATACCAATTCTCGGACAAAAAAATGTCTTGTTTTTATGTGTTTGGTCCTTCTGTGATACTCAGGATTCTGTGCCAATCTGATAGCTGCTTCATTGTCTACCATCAATGTTGGAATATCTGTTAGCCCAACAATTTCATCGTACAAACGTTTCAACCAAATTAATTCTTTGGCAGCCTCACTTGCAGCAACTATTTCTGCTTCTGTGCTAGAAATTGCAACCGAAGTTTGCCTTTGGCTTAACCATGAGACAGCACCACCTGCATACATACAAAATACACCAGACGTGGAACGACCTGTACTTTCGTCACCACCATGATCTGCATCACTGAATGCTTCTAAACATCCTATTTTATAATCAGGTTTAAAAATAATTCCACAGTCTAACGTTCCTTTTAAGTAACGAAATATTCTTTTTACTTTAATCTTATCTTCACAACTGGGGTTTTCTAAGTTTCTCGAAACTACACTGACAGCATACGCTATGTCAGGTCGTGTACCAGTCATTAAGTACATCAATCCTCCAACGGCTTCCCTGTAAGGAAAATCTATTAAATTCTTTACATCATTAGTTTCCTTCCCTGATTTAATATTTTCTTTAATGATTGGTGTTCCCACATCTTTGCAGTTATTCATTCCAAAACGTTCTAAAAGTTTCTTTGTGTAAAAAGATTGATTTATAAAGATTGACCCATCATCTTTTCTGTTGATTTGGAACCCTAAAAAATAATCAGCAGATTTAGAAGTCACTTTAAATTCTCTTTCTAAATTCTTCAAAAATTCCAATTTCATATGTGGGTTATTTGAAGTCAAAAGTCCATCATCTACATATAAAGCCAATAAAAGTAAATCTTTTCCTCGCTTTTTATAAAATAAGCAAGAATCTGCCTCACTTATTTTAAACCCAGATTTAATAAGAAAATCACTAATTTTCTTGTTCCAGCATCTTGGTGCTTGTTTCAAACATATAGGCTTTTTCGAAGTTGACATACTTTATCAGTGCCATCTTCATAACCTTCAGGCTGTTTCATATACACGTCTTCTTCTAAATCACCATATAAAAATGCTGTACATACGTCAAATTGAGTTAATTGCATCTTTTTACTAGCTGCAATACTTAATAAAGCTCTAATTGTACTAAATTTAGCTACTGCACTGAATGTTTGGTCATAATCTACACCTTTCTTTTGCATGTAGCCTTTTATAACCAACCTTGCTTTATATTTTTCTATAGAACCATCTGGATTTCTTTTTACTTTATATACCCATTTACAAGGGATTGCCTTTTTACCTTTCGGTAATCCTACCATATCCCAAGTTTGATTTTCTTTAAGAGAGTTTATTTCTTTTTCCATCGCAATTAACCAATTTTCATTTTCATTACTTCTGATGGCTTCTTGATAAGTACTTGGTTCTTTATCTTCACATGCAAACATAATATAGTCTTGAAATCTGGAAGGTTTCTTTAAATCACCTCTGTTTCTTAGTTCCATTTTATGATCTTCTCCCTCTATTTCATCATTAAGAACTGTTTCTTCATTAAAATTCATTTCATCATTAAAATCTGTTTTATCATTAAAATCATCATTTATTTTATTTTCATCACTATCGCTTACTTCTTCTCGAGGCAACGATATTGGTAATTTTATACGATCCAGAGTTAATAAAGGTTTTTCATCAAAAATTACATCCCTTGATCTTATGACCATTTTGCGTTCTTTAAGCCATATACGATAACCATCGTCATTTTCATATCCAATTAATATTCCTTTATTAGCTTTTTTATCCATTTTCTTTCTACATTGCTTAGGAATATGAGCATAACAAACACTTCCAATTATTCTTAAATTTTTAAGATTTGGCTTCTTATTCATCCAGACTTCATAAGGTGATTTTCCTTCAACACCAGATACACCAGATTTGTTTAGTATATAGGCTGCAGTATTTATCATCTCAGCCCATAAACTTTGTGGGAAATCTTCTTGAGTATGCATTAAAGCCCTAGCTATTTCTACAATTGTTCTATTGTCCCTTTCTGAACAACCATTTTGTTCGGGAGTATAAGGCATAATCAGTCTATGTTTAATTCCATTCTGATTTAGAATTTGTTTCACCTGTTGATTGTCAAATTCTCTGCCATTATCCGTTAAAAATACTTTTACAAAACGTCCAATATTTTTAATTTCTGCTAATACAATTTTTAGCTTCTCTGCAACTTCCGATTTTTCTTTTAAAAAGAAAACATAGCGGAAACGGCTATAGTCATCCTTAAACAAAACAAAATAACGATGACCTCCTTGTGAAGTTGCAAAAGGACCACATACATCTGAATGCAATATTTCACCAGGCATTTTAGCTCGTTCCCTTAATCCAAATTTAAATCTGTGGGCTTTTCCATAAATACATCCTTCACACAATTCACTATCTAGATTCACATTGATACCTAATTCACGAGATAATAGTGATTTTACGTGTCTTTTGTTCTGATGTCCTAATCTTTCATGGTAAAGTTGCAAAAGATTCTCATTAGAAACTGTATTGATGTGAATTTGATTGTTAGGTTTAACAGTTTCTATATCTAATTTATAAAGACCGCCATTTCGATTCCTTTTACCTACTAATATAGTCCTACCATTAATTTGGAGATAACATAGTTCGGGTTTTGAAATAAACTTACTTTTCATATGTTTATCTTGAGCAGCTAAGATAGAGAATAAGTTTTTCTTTATTTTTGGCACATACCATACATCTGTTAATGTTATTTTTTCATAATGACCATTTACATTAGTTTTTATTATAATTGTACCTTTCCCTATTGCTTTTATCATCTCTCCATTAGCTGTAGTTACTGTGTGTGACTCTTCAAAAATTTCAAAATGTTCAAAAAAGTATTTTCTATTCGTAATGTGATTAGTAGCCCCATTGTCCACAAACCAACTTTTCGGATCACATTCAGCTGACAACACATTATTTGATTCAGCTATTAAACTTATATTATTAGTCTTATTATGACTAATTTTATTATTTTCATCATATTTACTATTTTCCATATTAGGCCTTCCATCTGCCTTCCATTTTGCACAATATCTAATTATATGTCCAATTTCTTTACAATAGTTACATTTAAACTGTCTTTTTGTTTTGTATCTGTTTTTGTTGTTAAAATAGTTTGAATTAGTTCTTTCTGCTCTTAAAGCTCCTGTACTATTGTCATTCTTCAAAGATTTTACTGTTAGTGCTTCTTTAATAGTTTCATTTTTAGATAATAACGATTTTTCGTAAACACATAACTGAGTAGTAAGATTATCAATAGTACGATCAGATTTGGACATCATCATCCAACTAGACTTAAAAGAAAAATACTGCTCTGGCAACGTTTCTAATAATTTGCAAATCAATAACAATTCCGGTAAATCACATTTACAGTTAGTACCAGTAACCAGTTTATCTTTAGAAATTTCTAATTGTAATTCATTCCAAATATTCTTCAGTTTTGAAGTATGACTTGCCATATCATCTTCATCCTTCCTCTGATAACTAAAGAATTGCATACACAAATCATAGGCTTTATCCTCCACTTGACCATCAAACAACCTATGTAACTCCAACCATACCTCACGAGCAGTTTCAAATCTCATCACCTTTTGAAGTGTATCTTGTGTCATATTTATTGTAAGTACTAATAACACACTGCTGTCGGCTTTATTAAATTCTGCTAATTCTTTTTCATATTTAGAACTTAGCTCTGGAGTTGCGGTTGATGTTAAATTTAAAGGTGGTGTTAATTTACCTTCAATAATATCAATTCCGCCAGGTATGCTTCTCAATAAAATACATAACTTGTATTTCCAAGTCGTCCAATTCGACTTCCCTTCTAGTAGCCCAATCTGAACACGGGTAACATCCATTTTTTATTTGTTACAACTAATCCAACTCGCAACCACGTTCTGCTACCATGTCAAAGTTTCACAAATAAAAAGACAAAATAAACAACTTAATATTGTGCTAAACTGTATTTATTATTTAATTAATAACATGACGTAAAATATATTTTGACAACACAACACAAAAATATCTAGTGACATTACTATGGAAACGTATATAAAATTATTTTAATGTAGAAGTAAATATAACTTCAACATTAAACAATTGTTGTGGAAACCAAACACACAAAATCATGTATTTCAAATACATTTTTATACAATGCGGCAGGAAGAACATATTCATAATTGTTAGCCGGCTGTACATGGTCTCGCCAAACCGATCCATCCAAAATAACAAGCGGCAGTTAACGCGTTAATGGAAGAACACGTATTTTTTAAAAATTTTGAGTGGGGTATCAAATGAAACCTCTTAATGCGTGGATGCAAAAGCAAATTTTTATTTTTGAAAAATCATTTTTTTATGGTTTTTTTTTGTCAATATAATGGCAAATAACTTTTATCACTCACCCTATCTCCCAGCGGGGTTGAACTAAAATTCTGAAAAAACTCAAAAATGTACATTGATGGCATCCAGAATAGTTCAACAGAAAATTTTGATCAAATTGGTTTTTCGCAAAATATTGATTTTTTGTGTGGTCGAAAAAAAAATATTTTTTTGAAATTTATTGTGTGGTATCAAAAGAAAGCTCTTAAGACGTAGATAAAGGAACGGGAAGTAGTTTTTTATTATTATTAATTTTTTTTTTATTTTAATACGATTTTTTCCAAAAAGTACTAAAAAGTTTCGCACCTTTTAACTAAATTAAAAATCTGAAAAAAATCTAAACAATGTATATTGCTATGAACCGGAAACGTATAAGAGGAATTTTTTATCCTATTTAGTTTTCGGAAAATATTAGTTTTTGTTACTGAAAAAAAGGTTAAATAACGGTAATTGATTTTTGAAATACATTTCATTTTGACTAAATTTTGCCAATAGTTAAGATTTTAGTTTAATATTTTAGCTAAAATTAAAAAATATATATTTATATATGCATGGATACATTTTGTTATGGGTAGAGAAGAGGTACGTTAATTTATTTTCCAAATATCGACTAGAAAAATAAATAAATAACTGGCCGGTTGCTGGGATTCCATTTTTAGCAGAGAATCTGTTAGTTTTTCTTATAGTCGCAATATAAATAATGTCTCTGTAGGCGTTATGCTCTTGCGTGACAAAAAATCGCCCGCAGTGTTGCCAGGTCTGGATTTCAATATTTTTGAAATTACACAAAAAAAAAAAAAAAATGCTTTAAAATATATAATATGGTATTATGTTGGAGAGAAGATCTCTACTAACCTAATATCCATGGCAATGTTCGTCACCAGGGATATGAAAAAAACAATAAATGTTTGACAGTTATTTACTTGTATTTTGAGATTGTTTTAATATATTTGATATACCAAGTTGTGTTATATTTATTATACATACATTATAACATTTGGCGACGAGGATTTGAATTTATTTCTACATATTCTTCATTTAAAATGGATTCAACTCAAATTCTGCAGATAATCCAGCAACAGCAAGCAATGATGTTGCAATTAACAAAGAACATTGAAGCTCTTACCGCAGGTGCAGCTCCAGCGTCATCATCAATTATGGATTCTCTGTCCAGAAAAATGGTTGAGTTCAGCTTTGATCCAGATTCTGGAGTAACATTTGCTTCGTGGTTCAAGCGCTACGAAGATATTTTTACTGAAGATGGAAAAAATTTAGAAGACGCAGCTAAAGTACGTGTACTTGTAGGAAGATTAGACTCTAAGGCACACGAATGCTATTCCAATTATATATTACCTAAATTATCTCATGATTTTAGTTTTTCCGAGACTATCAAAATTCTGTAAGACATTTTTGGTAAAAGGGTATCACTCTTCAGTACAAGGTACAATTGCTTGAAGATTTGTAAAAAACCTCAAGATGACATTATAACCTATGCTGGTACTGTCAACAGAGAATGTGAAAATTTCAAATTTTCGACTCTAACTGAAAATCAATTTAAATGTCTCATATTCGTGTGCGGTCTTCAATCTTCAGAAGAAACCGATATTCGTACTCGTTTACTTAATAAAATAGAAACAGATACGAATATAAATTTACACAGTCTGGTTCAAGAATGTATCCGTTTACAAAATTTGAAGCATGATACATGCATGGTTGAACAAAATTTAAAGGAAGTTAATAGTGTGAAGAAGGAAAGTAAAGAAAACCTTGAAAATAAAAAGTCTGATGATTCTTCAAACGAGAATTCTTCACACAATTCCAAAAACAAATATTCTATTTCCAAGGCCAAACACACACCACCATCACCGTGTTGGCTTTGTGGTGCCATGCATTTCGTCCGTGATTATTATTTCAAAAAGCACAAATGTTCCAAATGCAAGAAAATTGGTCATAAAGATGGATACTGTTATTCAACAAACCCCTTCAAAAATAACAAAAAACCACAAGCAAGGTCATCTGGAATATTTTCAGTCACAAAAGAATTTGCTTCCAAAAGAAAATTTATCACTCTGTCCATTAATGAACATCCGGTTAAACTTCAACTAGATACAGCATCTGATGTTACGATAATTTCAGTAAACATTTGGAGAAAAATCGGTAAACCTGATTTACAAACCACTTCCGAATCACCAAAAATTGCTTCTGGTGATCGTATGCGTTTCTCTGGTAAATTTAACTGTACGTTTTCTTTCAGAGATCAAGAATCTGTTGGTACTTGTTACTTAACGGGACAACCAAATCTTAATATTATAGGTATAGATTGGATAGGTAAACTGAATCTTTGGGATATTCCATTTAGTCAAGTATGTAATTCGATTCAGCATTCAAACAAACTTATGGCAGCAACTAAAGCTGTCACTGACATGTCTTCACATGATATTTTTTTAAAATTGTTACAACAACAATTTCCTAAATGTTTTTCATCTGGTTTAGGTCACTGTTTAAAAACAAAGGCTTCTTTAGTTTTAGATCCTGCAGCTAAACCGATATTCTGTAAGAAACGCCCAGTTCCATATGCAGCTCTCGCGGATGTCGACAAAGAACTGGACCGTTTAGAAAAGTCTGGAGTTATACAACCGGTGGACTACTCACCATGGGCTGCTCCTATTGTGGTTGTCAAGAAAGCCAATGGTTCTCTACGAATCTGTGCTGACTTTTCCACTGGACTCAACGATGCCTTGTTATCACACAAGCATCCATTGCCTCTTACAGAAGACATTTTCAACACCATGAACGGAAGTAAAATATTCTCAACTCTTGATTTGTCAGATGCGTATCTACAAATCGAAGTTGATGAAAAATCAAGGCAATTGCTCACTATTAATACTCATCGTGGTCTTTTTCAGTATCACAGACTTCCTTTTGGTGTAAAAACAGCGCCTGCAATTTTTCAACAAGTAATGGATGCCATGTTATCTGATTTACCAGGCTCTATAGCTTATTTGGATGACATAATTGTGGTAGGACGTAATGAACACGAACATAAAGAGAACCTCAAGTTAGTTTTCAATCGCATCGAAAATTTTGGTTTCCGTATTCGTTTAGAAAAATGTAAGTTTTTCATGTCCTCTATTAAATATCTTGGTTTCATTTTCGATGAACACGGGCGCCGCCCCAACCCGGCTAAAATAGCCGCAATTCAAGATATGCCACGTCCACATAACCTAACTAATTTACGTTCTTTTCTCGGAATGCTAAATTATTATTCTTCATTTGTTCGAGATTTCCATAATATACGAGCCCCACTTGATGCTTTATTAAAGAAAAATGTTACTTGGTCTTGGACAAATACTTGTCAATCAGCCTTCGAAAAGGCCAAATCAATTCTTAGTTCAGGTTTATTACTTACACATTATAATCCTAAATTAGAAATTATAGTAGCTGCTGATGCATCAAATTATGGAATAGGAGCTGTCATTTTACATCGTTTTCCAGATGGATCAGAAAAAGCAGTTTTCCATGCATCTAGAACGTTGACATCAGCTGAGAAGAACTATTCTCAAATTGAAAAAGAAGGTCTTGCCCTAATTTTTGCTTGTAAAAAGTTCCATCGTATGATCCATGGCAGAAAATTCATTCTGCAAACTGATCATAAACCACTACTTTCTATATTCGGCTCTAAGAAAGGTATACCTGTCTATACGGCAAATCGTTTGCAACGATGGGCTACTACCTTGTTGGGCTATAATTTCAAAATTGAGTATATAAGTACAACTTCTTTTGGTCAAGCAGATGCTTTATCAAGACTTATTTCTTCTTGCAAAACACCCAATGAAGAAATTGTTATTGCATCTGCTCATGTTGATGAAGATGTACGTTGCGTGTTTAATCACTCAATTCGACTCTTGCCTGTTACCGCAGATATGGTACAGGCTGAGACTAAGAAAGATTCTCTACTACAACAAGTGCTTATTTGTTTAAAAAAGGGCTGGCCTCAGAAAATTCAAGACCAAAATTTGCTTCAATATTATCAACGTCGAAATTCATTGTCTATAATAGACAACTGCATTTTTTTTTTCAGATAGAATTTGCATTCCTAATATATTTCATAAACATATCCTTCAGCAAATACATTCGGGTCACCCTGGAATTTCCAGAATGAAGGCAATAGCACGAAGTATTGTATATTGGCCAGGTTTAGATTCGGAAATTGAAACTTTAGTACATAATTGCTCAAATTGCGCCTCTGTAGCAAAAATGCCTGTAAAAACGAAATTATCTTCATGGGCCTACTCCCACCAAACCATGGTCACGAGTACATGTTGACTATGCTGGACCTTTCCACGGTTATTATTTTTTGGTTATTGTCGATGCTTTCTCTAAGTGGCCTGAAATTATCATAACGGAAAATATTACATCTTCCAGTACCATTCTGCATTTGACACGTGTTTGTGCACAATTTGGAATACCAGAAGTTATTGTATCCGACAATGGAACTCAATTTACTTCAACAAAATTTTCGGAATTTTGCAAAATGAATGGTATCAAACATTATCGAACTGCCATTTTTCATCCTATGTCAAATGGCCAAGCAGAACGATTTGTAGACACTTTTAAACGTGCATTATGCAAGTTAAAAGGGGAGGAAACTATTAGGGAAGCTTTACAAACGTTTCTTACTACATATCGTTCGACTCCAAACCCAACATTGAATAATGTCTCCCCCGCAGAGGTATTTCTGGGAAGAAAATTAAGAACCTCTCTAGATTTATTACGACCAGTGTTACGGGCTATCCTAGCCGAAACACAGCGCTTTAAAATCTAGTTAGACGATAACCTACCTTCGTACGGAAAACTTATTCTAAGCTTATAAAAGGATACAGTATGGGGTAATTTGGTGCAAAACCAACTGAATAGGTCCTGTCAACCCACTTAGAGGACAGCATTTATGACAACAAGCACCGCATCTGCTTCCGAATGCAAAAAAACATACTAGAGATGTCACTTAATTTTGAGGTTAATTGTTTTTGACATTTCTATTTAACCTGTTTTGGGATATATACGTCGTGGAAACCTGGAAAGTACAACAGTTAGCGTGCGGAATATGTTTGAATGATACACCTACCTTATATAAAAAAAAAAAAAAAGAACAAGAAATTATAATCCTCAATAGTAAATAAATTTCTGGGGATATTTGGTCGTAATAACGCAACTAGACATATGTCTGCACCGACGATGCGCGAGTGGTAAACCCGGTAGAGGGGTGAGGAAAAAAGGTTATAAAACAGATGGGAAGCCACGTTTTGTCTCTCTTAAACTTACGAACAGTGGTGTTATCAGAAAAATTTGACCAGAAAGAAAAACTAACGGCACGTGCAGTGAAACTTCCATGTATAAGCCTAGAGGAAATTGAAGGCAACACGGAATTCGTTTTTGCGGAGACTGCTTGGCGTTATACTGTCTTCGTAGGGAAGACACGGAGATATCCGGATGAGAATTTTCTTTTCTGATCAAAAGTTCGGAGTTTAAGAAAACCATTTAAGCCACCGACCACGAGGTAAGGTATCACCTTTCTTTTATTTCCGCACGCGAAACTGTTGTATGGTCTCCAGTTTCACTAATTGTATTTTTAACTGTTATTCATACAGTGGCGGTACGATAGAGGCAAAAAATTTGCACAGTTGTGCCTATTTGAGAGTATATATCGGCTGGAGGAATAATTTCTGAAGTTATCCGAGTATTCAACCGGTCGCAAAGGAATGAGCACCTTGTAGCGGAACCTTAAAACTACATCACCGTCCAGAGAGTACATAACCTACTTATTGTATCTAGCCGTGGAAACAGGGAGATTGTTTTTGTCTGCAACTCAGATGAGTACTAATTTATGATATTTGTTTGATGATTTGTAACAAAAATATCTTTATGAGTGTGGCGTATCGGACCTCCGGGTTGTGTTGAGGCGTAATACGTCCCCGTATAGATGTTTTTGGATACACACTGATAATTTTGGCCATTTTTATGAATGTGTATGTATTGTACTTGTATTTTGAGTTGAGTGAGCACATAGTGCCACCCCTATTGTGAAGCATATATTTTCTACGTCCTAAGGCCCTAAGCTACAATAAGTTGGACGCGCTGAATCGTGTTGGGGCGCGTAGTTAGTCAGAGCAGTCTCGCTCAGGGTTGAATTAGTTTATTTAATTGTAGATTCAGTCTGTCCGTAAGTCAACATTTTTTTTATCCCCTTGATAACTCGAGGTTGTGAATTAGTTCTCAAACACATGGGTTTAACCCCTCTTTGTGAATATTCCCTGGCCGGGTATTCGTGTTAACTGCTTTTTCACGTTATCAAGGGTCGGTCTTTGTATTTGATTTGGGTGGATTAACGTTAGCTTCAGTCGGGCAGAACCTCAGCCACGAGCATTTCTTTTTTTTTATCATCATCGGCCAGGCCTCACCTAATTTTTCAGTAATTTAGTTGTTTGTTTAAAGTTATATTTCCGTAGAGCCGTGTGGGGTTGGGTGGTACGTTAACTTTTTTTTTTCATCTCGTTAGAGATTTTTTTGTGTTAACGTACTACGGGTTTTCAAGGGATTTGAGAGGATTTTGAGAGTCAGTCTCTTGGCCTCCTTGGATATTTTATCACCGCGACTTCGAGGCCACTAGACTGGCTGGGTTTTCATTAAAGTTAAGGCGAGCTAGAAGTATAGTAAAAATTTAAATCGGGTTTTGAACAAGCGCTGGCTTTCCGATTCTAAAATTCTTCCGGATTTTTCCTAACGGTATTGCCAACCGGAATACCGTTACCATTTTTCAACGTAATTAATCACTGTGGTATAATATTCCTGTGCAAAACTTCACGCAGCCCTAGGGCAGTTGTAGCATAAGTAATCCAATCACATGTTACTGGGTATTTATACCGCATCACAAGTAATTCAGTTGTTAGTTTAAATTGTAATTAATTACCGGTAAGGATTCAGTTGTTTAATTTCCTTTGGCCACTCGTGAGTACTTAGTTTCTAAAATTTTGGATTTAACTTAGATATTTTGCTCGTAGATTAAATAATTTATTTTTTTGTTTTAACTTTGTCGTACTCCGAGCTAAAAAGGGAATATTTAACTAGTCATTGATCTTGTAATTATTAATATTTTGGTTATAAAATTTTGCTTATTGAGTATTCGCTGTGCGAATAATAATATTTATTTTGTTTATAGATTTTGCGTATTGAGTATTCATTTAGTGAATAATTTACTTTGTTTATAGATTTTGCGTATTGAATATTCGTTTAACGAATATTAGTTATTCTGTTATTACCATTTGTTAGTTACTGATTTTTTTGTTAATAAATTTGGTTATTGAGAATTTTGGTGTTTCTATTACGAGAACTCTATTCCTTCCCCTGGGGTTTTATTTTTCTTCCAGAATTTAGGGCAATAGAAGCGAAGTGACTGGCGCCGTATAAATTTTAGGCCGCACATCGACATTGATAATTACAGGACCACCCTGCATAGTCAAATCTACCTCTAGACTGGGCTGGCGGCCTTCTACCTTGCCCTGGACAGCTGATAGCCACTGGAGTCACTTCACAGTGGTTACGGACTTCATATTTTTCCCCATTTAGGTTTTTAGCGACCGATCAGAGAGCTGAGCGGACGCTGGCGTATGCCAACTATATAACGCTGGAGTCTGGCCGTAATATACGTTATATATTTCTGGCGCCCAACGTGGGGCTCGACGGAAAAGAAGACCGTTGCTTGCTAAAAAGAATTTTACACTACGATTGGGTTAATAAAATTGTGTTATACTTATTTCAAACTTAATTCCTGTGCCCCTAGACCCATTCCTTAAGAGTTCTCATAATAAGAAATTTAGTTAGATTATTTTTTTTTGTGATATTGTGTTGGATTACTTTTGCTATACTGTGTTGTATTGTTGTGTTTTAACACATACTCGATATTGGATGACCTATTGTACGTATTGGTCGCATTTTGGCGATTTAGTCTCTAACGGATTAAAGAGCAAACAAGCTACTGTTTTTGAGTTGTTTATAACGTTGAGTAGAGGACTCTAAGGTACCTCCCGGTGAAAATTGGTGTTGCATTGTTGGCAACAGTTGTATTGAAATTGTAATTGCAACAATTGTTTGTTGAATTATCTTTGGAGACGGACCGGCGTTGGTTCGGCCGTCCATTGGTTTTACGTCTGTAGAGACGTTAGCGTTGGTAAGCCGGTTTAGGGCAAGCCATTGAAAAATTCACACGGGATTCGCTTAGCGGAAATTTAGTTTCCTCATACTTACGGTATTACGTTTATACCGAGCTGGTTAAGCCAGGATATCACTCGACGGTTAGAGTATTGAAGAAAGACAGTAGACTTGGAGTTGTGCAATAGTAAGTCCCAGTATAGGGAAGTAGTAGAACGTAACCAAGGATCGTGTTTGTGTTGGACGCTGTATTTGCATCATGTCGTTGCCTACTAAATTTCGGGTTGAACACCTAGCACCAGCGGAATTAGAATATGAAACCGCGGTTTACGGACTACAGGACAGCGACGGCGAGGACGCTCATTTACGACGAGAGTTGCTGCAAAACATGATGTCGCTCGTAAAATCAGGAACGTCTTTTCGACTTCCTAAGTATCCTTTCACCTTTGAAACGGATCAAACTGGCGTGGAAAATACCCTTCGGGAACTTACAGCGGTAATTGAAGCATTCTCAGGAGACCGGAGGACTCGTGATTTCCAAAGGATCTCGAGTCGCGTTGCACATTGTGGTACGCGAATCGGCCGTATGGCCGCATTATCAGCGGAAAACAAGTCGATACAGTCGCGGTTATTAGTACGCCTCGTAACCATCTGGACGACGATAAATCGCAAGACGCGCGCGCGAAGAATTACCTCAACTCCTAAGAGAACGATTATCGGGGACCTCGATGCCTCTAGGGCCGACCTCAGTCCATCAGAGGAGAGCTCGCTCGAGACCGAAGAGGAAGAAACCCCACCAGTTAAGCCGTGGCGAACCAAGAGTATCCCGCCAGCTCAATGGAACTTAAAGTTCAGCGGAGATCAAAAGGAGATGTCGTTGAGTGCCTTCCTAGAGCGCGTGGAAGAATTGCGCAGCGCACGGAACGTATCGAGACAACAACTATTCGCCTCAGCATTGGATCTGTTCACTGGCAAGGCATTGATATGGTACCGAGCACAACGCCAGAACTTCTTAGATTGGCACGACCTCGTACATCAATTACGTACCGTCTTCGTACCAATCGATTACGACGACCAGCTGTACGATGAGATCCGCGCCCGCCGGCAAGGAGTCGACGAGTCAATTGACATCTATTTAGCGATCATGGAGTCGTTGTTCAAAAGATTGAGCACACCTTTGCCTGAGATAAGTAAGTTGAAGATCGTTGTCCGCAACCTTCACGCCCGATACAAAGATGGGATGTTTCTGTTGGACGAAGTGGAATCTGTACGTCGCCTCCTGGAAGTATGCCGCCGTATAGAACGAGCACACACCAACTGGCAGCCAGCTAGCATCACGACCCCGAGGAATCGGACGCCGTTAGAACCGGATTTGGCCTATGTGGCCGGGAGTTCCCGAGGAACACAACACCCGCAATCAGCGGAGTTACAAGAAATACGACCACAAGGCCGGATTCTCACGTGTTTTAACTGCCAAGAACCGGGACATCGAGCGGCAGCGTGCCCACAACGCCCAATCAGGAAGTGCTATACGTGTCATACTCCAGGCGTAACGAAGTACACATGTCCTAGATGCAATCCAAGAGGGTCCAGTGGCCCGAAGCAGAATCCGGGAAAAGAACAGCGTGGCGGATAAACGATCGGTCTCCGTCCGACGCAACCTCTATAAACCCGATTTTGGATTACATAATAGCTAACGCCCGGAGCGACGAGCGACCTTATCTAGAAATTGAGATCTTAGGTTACAGAATTTTAGGATTGTTAGACAGCGGAGCAACCCGAACCGTTCTTGGGAAACGCGGTTGGGCTTTATTGCAGAATGCTGGTTTCCATTTAGATAAAACGAAACATATTTCCTCATGTACGGTCGCCAGTGGGCACCGTCTGGAAATAGCTGGTGTTGTCCAGTTACCATGTACGATAGAAGGACACACCGCATGGATAGAAGCCATAGTGGTGCCTGAGATGGCACACACCTTAATATTGGGGGTTGATTTCTTCCGGCAGTTTGGAATTGTGCCAGACCTGCGCAGCGGCAGATGGCATTTTAGCCGATTAGAAGATACGGCCAGGATAGACCTGAGCGCCCTGGAAATGCCCGAAATGAGGATGAACGAGGATCAACGTGGAAGAATTGATGAACTGGTTTCTAAACACTTCAATAGTATGAAGAAAGGTATAGGCTGTACGGACCAAATAGAACATCAGATCAGCTTGCTGGATCCGCACCAACCGCCGATTAAACAACGCTACTATCCGGTCTCTCCGGCGATACAGCGAGAAATTGACAGGCAAGTCACCGAGATGGCAGAAGAAGGCGTTATCGAACGATCGAATTCGGATTGGTCGTCGCCGGTGCTGATGGTGAAGAAAAAGGATCAATCTTGGCGCTTCTGCGTCGACTTCCGCAAGGTAAACGCTGTCACTAGGCGCGATGCCTACCCACTACCTTACATCACGAGCATCTTAGACAGATTGAAGAACGCGAGGTACATCTCCAGCCTGGACATAAAGTCAGCGTATTGGAACATCCCGTTAACTGAGAGTTCAAAGAAGTATACCGCATTCACAGTGCCCGGAAGGGGTTTATGGCAGTTTAAGAGGTTAGCGTTCGGACTACACAGTGCTCCCGCCACGTTTCAGAAATTAATAGATACCGTATTAGGACCCGAGTTAGAACCGCACGTGTTCAAATATCTCGACGACATCATCATAATCGCGGATAACTTTGAGAAACACCTGGAAATTTTAGGAGAAGTATTGAAAAGATTGCTAGACGCTGGTTTCACGCTGAACAAAGACAAATGTGCGTTTGTAGTACCAGAACTGAAGTACCTAGGCTACGTGGTGAACCAAGGTGGACTGGCCGTCGACCCGGATAAGGTCTCGGCCATGCTGAAAATCCCACAACCCACCACCGCAGTCGAAGTACGCAGAATGCTGGGCGTTGCTGGTTGGTACAAACGTTTCATACCTACATATTCAGACATTTGTGCGCCACTCAATCGGCTAACCCGAAAGGGCATCCGATTTCAATGGGACGACGCATGTAAGCAATCGTGGAACCGCATCAAACAACACCTGATCACCGCTCCGATCCTATGCTGTCCGGACTTTTCACTACCATTCATAATACAGACCGACGCCTCTGGATACGGACTTGGTGCCGTGCTCTCGCAAAACACCCCTGAAGGCGAGAAGGTAGTATGCTACCTCAGCAAATCGCTTACGCGATTAGAACGGGCGTACACCACCACGGAGAGGGAGTGTCTGGCTGTGTTATGGGCAGTAGAGAAATTACGTCCGTACATCGAAGGATCGCACTTTACAGTGATCACGGATCATCACAGCTTGTGCTGGCTTCATGACCTAAAGGATCCGTGTGGACGACTAGCGAGATGGGCTCTGAGACTACAACAATTCGACTTTAAAATTATCCACCGTAAGGGGAGAGATCACCATGTACCCGACGCCTTGAGCCGAGGAGTACCAGTACTCGACAGTGTTACTGCCGACGTCAACACCGAAGGACAACCCCCTTGTGCGTGGTACACAAAGATGTGTCGGAAAGTCGAAGAAAACCCTCGCAAGTTTCCGGCATGGCGCCTGGAAGAAGGTAAATTGTACCACTACTACCGGCATCCTAATCCCGGCCTGTTAACCGAAGCGGAGAATTGGAAACGCGTGATTCCTCGTCCGGAGCGTAAAGAGATACTTCAACGGATGCATGACGCACCGACCTCAGGACACTTAGGCGTTTATAAAACGTATTGTCGACTAATACAACATTATTATTGGCCGTTCATGAGAGCGGACGTGGTCCGCTATATACATCGCTGTACCACTTGTTTGGAAAGTAAAGTAGAGAGAAAACCGCCAGTCGGATTGATGATGCCGCGGCGAGTCGTAGAGCGCCCATGGCAGCAGATAAGCGTGGATATCGTAGGTCCGATGACCAGATCAACCTCTGGGTATCAATATATCTTCACAGTGATAGATGTGTTTAGTAAGTTCGTGTTGACTTTCCCTATGCGGAAGGCCACCGCGCCCAGCATTGTTAAACTGCTAGAGAATGGAGTGTTTCTGCTGTTTGGAAGCCCCGAGTCAATATTATTGGACAACGGAACGCAATTCCGAAGTAAGGAGTTCCGTCGTTTGGCTGCGACGTATAACGTGCGCCTCCGATACAACGCTAACTATCATGCGCAAGCGAATGTGGTCGAACGAGTACACTCGACGTTGAAGCAAGGAATACGATCCTACCTCGACCAAGACCAGCGGAAGTGGGAAGATAACCTGCAGAAGGTATCTTGTGCGATACGAACGTCCGTCCATGAAAGCACTAGAATGACACCGTATTTTGTCAACTTTGGAAGGGAGATTGGATTTCCAGAAGAATGTGTGGACAGGGTTCCAGAGGAAATGGAGACACCCAGTAATAAGGAAGAACGTCAGAAGGTATTTCGGGAGATATACACCCAGGTGCGGGAACGCCTGAAAAGGTCTTCAGAAAATAGTAAACGGCGTTATGATTTGAGACGTCGAGACATCCAGTACGCGATAGGCGACCGTGTGTGGAGACGGAATTACATACTCTCCAATGCGGCGAAACATGTTAGCGCTGCTTTGGCACCGAAGTACGTCGGACCATTTTGGATAAAAAGAAAATTGTCACCATGGACTTATGAACTTGACAGAGAGGATGGAAAATCCTGTGGCGTATGGCACGCCAAGGATCTAAGGGGCCATCCAGAAGACACGGAGTCAGAGTGACTCCGTCTCTTTTAAGCAAAGGGGGAGTTGTTACGGGCTATCCTAGCCGAAACACAGCGCTTTAAAATCTAGTTAGACGATAACCTACCTTCGTACGGAAAACTTATTCTAAGCTTATAAAAGGATACAGTATGGGGTAATTTTGTGCAAAACCAACTGAATAGGTCCTGTCAACCCACTTAGAGGACAGCATTTATGACAACAAGCACCGCATCTGCTTCCGAATGCAAAAACATACTAGAGATGTCACTTAATTTGAGGTTAATTGTTTTTGACATTTCTATTTAACCTGTTTTGGGATATATACGTCGTGGAAACCTGGAAAGTACAACAGTTAGCGTGCGGAATATGTTTGAATGATACACCTACCTTATATAAAAAAAAAAAAGAACAAGAAATTATAATCCTCAATAGTAAATAAATTTCTGGGGATATTTGGTCGTAATAACGTAACTAGACGTATTTCTGCACTGACGATGCGCGAGTGGTAAACCCGGTAGAGGGGTGAGGAAAAAAAGGTTATAAAACAGATGGGAAGCCACGTTTTGTCTCTCTTAAACTTTCGAACAGTGGTGTTATCAGAAAAATTTGACCAGAAAGAAAAACTAACGGCACGTGCAGTGAAACTTCCATGTATAAGCCTAGAGGAAATTGAAGGCAACACGGAATTCGTTTTTGCGGAGACTGCTTGGCGTTATACTGTCTTCGTAGGGAAGACACGGAGATATCCGGATGAGAATTTTCTTTTCTGATCAAAAGTTCGGAGTTTAAGAAAACCATTTAAGCCACCGACCACGAGGTAAGGTATCACCTTTCTTTTATTTCCGCACGCGAAACTGTTGTATGGTCTCCAGTTTCACTAATTGTATTTTTAACTGTTATTCATACAGTGGCGGTACGATAGAGGCAAAAAATTTGCACAGTTGTGCCTATTTGAGAGTATATATCGGCTGGAGGAATAATTTCTGAAGTTATCCGAGTATTCAACCGGTCGCAAAGGAATAAGCACCTTGTAGCGGAACCTTAAAACTACATCACCGTCCAGAGAGTACATAACCTACTTATTGTATCTAGCCGTGGAAACAGGGAGATTGTTTTTGTCTGCAACTCAGATGAGTACTAATTTATGATATTTGTTTGATGATTTGTAACAAAAATATCTTTATGAGTGTGGCGTATCGGACCTCCAGGTTGTGTTGAGGCGTAATACGTCCCCGTATAGATGTTTTTGGGTACACACTGATAATTTTGGCCATTTTTATGAATGTGTATGTATTGTACTTGTATTTTGAGTTGAGTGAGCACATGGTGCCACCCCTATTGTGAAGCATATATTTTCTACGTCCTAAGGCCCTAAGCTACAATAAGTTGGACGCGCTGAATCGTGTTGGGGCGCGTAGTTAGTCAGAGCAGTCTCGCTCAGGGTTGAATTAGTTTATTTAATTGTAGATTCAGTCTGTCCGTAAGTCAACATTTTTTTATCCCCTTGATAACTCGAGGTTGTGAATTAGTTCTCAAACACATGGGTTTAACCCCTCTCTGTGAATATTCCCTGGCCGGGTATTCGTGTTAACTGCTTTTTCACGTTATCAAGGGTCGGTCTTTGTATTTGATTTGGGTGGATTAACGTTAGCTTCAGTCGGGCAGAACCTCAGCCACAAGCATTTCTTTTTTTTTATCATCATCGGCCAGGCCTCACCTAATTTTTCAGTAATTTAGTTGTTTGTTTAAAGTTATATTTCCGTAGAGCCGTGTGGGGTTGGGTGGTACGTTAACTTTTTTTTTCATCTCGTTAGAGATTTTTTTGTGTTAACGTACTACGGGTTTTCAAGGGATTTGAGAGGATTTTGAGAGTCAGTCTCTTGGCCTCCTTGGATATTTTATCACCGCGACTTCGAGGCCACTAGACTGGCTGGGTTTTCATTAAAGTTAAGGCGAGCTAGAAGTATAGTAAAAATTTAAATCGGGTTTTGAACAAGCGCTGGCTTTCCGATTCTAAAATTCTTCCGGATTTTTCCTAACGGTATTGCCAACCGGAATACCGTTACCATTTTTCAACGTAATTAATCACTGTGGTATAATATTCCTGTGCAAAACTTCACGCAGCCCTAGGGCAGTTGTAGCATAAGTAATCCAATCACATGTTACTGGGTATTTATACCGCAGCACAAGTAATTCAGTTGTTAGTTTAAATTGTAATTAATTACCGGTTAAGGATTCAGTTGTTTAATTTCCTTTGGCCACTCGTGAGTACTTAGTTTCTAAAATTTTGGATTTAACTTAGATATTTTGCTCGTAGATTAAATAATTTATTTTTTTGTATTAACTTTGTCGTACTCCGAGCTAAAAAGGGAATATTTAACTAGTCATTGATCTTGTAATTATTTATATTTTGGTTATAAAATTTTGCTTATTGAGTATTCGCTGTGCGAATAATAATATTTATTTTGTTTACAGATTTTGCGTATTGAGTATTCATTTAGTGAATAATTTATTTTGTTTATAGATTTTGCGTATTGAGTATTCATTTAGTGAATAATTTACTTTGTTTATAGATTTTGCGTATTGAATATTCGTTTAACGAATATTAGTTATTCTGTTATTACCATTTGTTAGTTACTGATTTTTTTTGTTAATAAATTTAGTTATTGAGAATTTTGGTGTTTCTATTACGAGAACTCTATTCCTTCCCCTGGGGTTTTATTTTTCTTCCAGAATTTAGGGCAATAGAAGCGAAGTGACTGGCGCCGTATAAATTTTAGGCCGCACATCGACATTGATAATTACAGGACCACCCTGCATAGTCAAATCTACCTCTAGACTGGGCTGGCGGCCTTCTACCTTGCCCTGGACAGCTGATAGCCACTGGAGTCACTTCACAGTGGTTACGGACTTCATATTTTTCCCCATTTAGGTTTTTAGCGACCGATCAGAGAGCTGAGCGGACGCTGGCGTATGCCAACTATATAACGCTGGAGTCTGGCCGTAATATACGTTATATATTTATACGTTATATATCAAAATAAAGAAGGCAACAGGAAATCGAACATGGAAGATCAATTCAATAGGAAACATGGCGCTAGGAAACGCTTTTACTCCATACATGATAAAGTCTATGCTAGAGATTTCTATAAAAATGTATGGCGTGAAGGAATAATAACAAGTCGGCGCGGTCACGTCATGTACGACGTTTCTGTTGGAAACAAATCATGGATTCGTCATGCTAATCAAATACGAAGTCGTTCTGATAATGACAAAGTCAAAACTACAAATAATTTGTTAACACTTTTAGAAATATTTGAAATTCCAAATTCTTCCACAGAAACAGAAAATAGGAATTATATGAATGTTCAAGACGTTCAGCCAGAACACGAACAAGATGTTCAGTCAGAACAAGATATTCAACCCGAACAAGAGCAAGATGTTCCCCAACTATTACGCCGTAGTATCAGACCCTCCATGCCACCTGCACGACTTATTTACAACTCAAAAGGGGAGGTGTTGGAGAGAAGATCTCTACTAACCTAATATCCATGGCAATGTTCGTCACCAGGGATATGAAAAAAACAATAAATGTTTGACAGTTATTTACTTGTATTTTGAGATTGTTTTAATATATTTGATATACCAAGTTGTGTTATATTTATTATACATACATTATAACATATTATTAGAGATATATGATACTTGTCGTGCATATTGATGTAAAGGATTTAAAACCAACACTTGTAATTGTGTTATGTAGTGACAGGCATTCATCGTTTGACTTTCTAATAATCATCATTCACTGACTAAATACCTACAAAACTCTGTAATGGGTGAAAATTCACACTTAACGTCAATTTTTTTAATGGCAAGAAACATTTTGAAAAAAAAAAAAAATAATAATAATAATAACATTTTATTCTATGATACCAAAGATTATAAAAGGAAGTATATATTTATTACCTATGACGATACCAAAAAATCTTTTTAAAAAAGAATTTTTAACTATTATTAATTAACTGAATATGAAAATGTTTTTTTTTTTTTTTTTATTAGCGTATTAGGGAGTTTATTAAAAACGCAAAATTCGAATATTTGTACAGACATTTGATTGACATGAGTATATTCCAACTGTTATCAGAGTTAGAGTTTTGCCTTCCAGGAATAAACGAGTACTTGCAGGGCCGGCGCGAAGCGGGCGAAACATGTTTTCCGAAACCCGGTGTTATCTGTTTTTTTTTTGCTCATCACTTCAGTTAGATTTCTTTGTTTTTTGCTCATCACTTCAGTTAGATTTCTTTGTTTTTTGCACATCACTTCATTTGGAATTCCCTTATTTGATAGAATCCGGCCCCACGAAAATTTTCCCCGACCCTGTGTGCCTGCGTTGGACACGTATCTACTTTTTTAATAATCATCCCACGCTATTTCCAAAAATATCAAATTAATAAAACGAAATTTTAAACAATCCAAACAATTTGAAATTTATACAAACAGTTCAATTAAATACAGCAATGGATATCAATATTGTAAACAAATATAGCTTTAGGTTAGTAAGGTATTTTTTGTGACTGTTTGAGGCTTTCGTAGGTTAAATCAAGAAAGTCTTATACCAAGTGTCACTAAAGTGTCTGTCTGTTTGTCTACCTTACTTATAGATTGGCATGTTTGGTCTACCTGTCTGTCAAATAGACAGCAATGTCTGTCTGTGTGGTAGACTTTGTCGCCAAACTGTTGGATCTAGTGAGTTGCATTTCGGCATGCAGATGCAGATCGTTGCCTCACATTTAGAAAACACTGAGAATTTCAGAAATTTCTGAGAAGACAACACCGCACGAAAAATAGAAACAAATTTGTAAACTTAAAAATTAGATGTGTGCCAGAAAAATTTTCTTGGAATGTTTAAAGAGATAGTTTTTTGGACGTTTTCGGGTTTTTTAAATGTTTCAAAAAAATCTTATTTTTTAAATTTAATCAGGAGCATCGATTTTAAAGCATAGATTAACTAACGGAAAATATTTTTTACAAAATTACTTCTTGAAGACGAGTCTTGCAAAAAATTTGCATGAAAACACACTATATCCTAGAGGAGTTGGTTGAAAAGCTGAAAAAATCAGAGTATTGTAGATGATATGATCCGGAATTAAATATTTTGAACGTTTAATTAAAATATTTTTCATTTTTTGATGTTTCAAAAATATTAAAAACTATTTGTTTTTTTTTTTTTAATTAATGTGGGCCATCAAGTTTAATCTCAATTAGTTCAGATTTAGAAACATTTACGTTTAATTTTTTTTTTTTTATATTTTCCAAATAATTATTTCCTCCACTCTATTTCCAAGAATCATCATCATCAAGTGCCCTGTCTGTGGCTGACTACGGCTGTCATGAAACGCCCAATTGTTTATATTTTCATTGTTTATTAGGTTTCTAGATTTTTTTTCTTCTCCTTTCTCTCATTTTATGACAAGGAACACTACACAAACCCTATTTATTAGTTTTTTAGTCCTATGATATGTCAAAAAATGACAGTTGTTTGTTTAATATTCCAAATATTCGTCCTAATATTCCTACTATAGTACGACTATAGTTTTTAATCCTTGGCTTTTATTACATTTCTGTTTATTACAATTTCGAAAATGGTTGATCTAAAGATTGCAATAAAGAACATTTTAATAAACCATAAATTCTTCACAAAATTGTAGAGATTAATTAAAAAATTGACGAATATTTTATATTTTCGATTTTTTTAAAATGCAATGATGGGTATTATATGAAATATTTCTTAATGTTTTCAAAATGTTATTTATTAGTTAAAGGATATTACTAAATTAAATATTTTAACATTAACGTCCATGTACATATTGAAAGTTTTAGTATACGCAAAAGAAAAGGAAAACGAATTTTTCAACTTGAATCCAAATAAATATGAGACACGACAAACAAATAATATCATTCCTATGCCATCCCATAAACTAAAAATAAGTGAGAACAACCTAGAATACATGGCAATTAAACTATAGAACCACCTGCCACCATATATAAAACAGATGAATAAGACAGGTTAAAAAAGGTAAATCAGTAATACATAAATGTACGTAAATACGGCACGGGAAACAATAAAAAAATTAATAAATATGAAGAAATTATATCATTTTGCTTAAATTACCTTGGTCATCTCTGTACAGTGTTTCCTCAGACAAGGCTCCACTGCTCTTCCACATCTGGACTAGAAAACAAAGACTGATCGCATATTCATCACTTGAAACACAAACCAGAGAGAACTAAATAAATTAAGCATGAGAAATTATATCATTTTGCTCAACTCACCATGCTCATCCATGGCCACTGTTTTCTCAGATAAGGCACCGTTCCACATCTGGTCTAGACAACAGAAACTTATGGCATATTCATCAATTGAAATAGAAATAAGAAAGAACCAAATAAATATCAAGTATGAAAAAGTATATCATCTTGATCAACTCACCATGCTCGTTCATGGCCAGTGTTTCCTCAGACAAGGCTCCATTGCACTTCCACATCTGGGCTAGACAACAGAAATTGATGGCACATTCATTACTTGAAACAGAAATAAGAAAGAACCAAATAAATATCAAGTATGAAAAATTATATCATTTTGCTCAACTCACCATGCTCATTCATGGCCAGTGTTTCCTCAGACAAGGCTACATTGCACTTCCACATCTGGACTGGACAACAGAAACTGATGGCACATTCATTACTTGAAATAGAAATAAGAAAGAACCAAATAAATATCAAGTATGAAAAATTATATCATTTCGCTCAACTCACCATGTTCATTCATGGCCAGTGTTTCCCCAGACAAGGCTCCATTGCACTTCCACATCTGGATTGGACAACAGAAATTGATGGCACATTCATTACTTGTAACAGAAATAAGAAAGAACCAAATAAATATCAAGTATGAAAAATTATATCATTCTGCTCAACTCACCGTGCTCATTCGTGGCCAGTGTTTCCTCAGACAAGGCTCCATTGTACTTCCACATCTGGACTGGACAACATAAACTGATGGCACATTCATTACTTGAAACAGAAATAAGAAAGAACCAAATAAATATCAAGTATGAAAAATTATATCATTTCGCTCAACTCACCATGTTCATTCATGGCCAGTGTTTCCCCAGACAAGGCTCCATTGCACTTCCACATCTGGATTGGACAACAGAAATTGATGGCACATTCATTACTTGTAACAGAAATAAGAAAGAACCAAATAACTATCAAGTATGAAAAATTATATCATTCTGCTCAACTCACCGTGCTCATTCGTGGCCAGTGTTTCCTCAGACAAGGCTCCATTGCACTTCCACATCTGGACTGGACAACATAAACTGATGGCACATTCATTACTTGAAACAGAAATAAGAAAGAACCAAATAAATATCAAGTATGAAAAATTATATTATTTTCCTCAACTCACCATGCTCATTCATGGCCAGTGTTTCCTCAAGCAAGGCTCCATTGCACTTCTACATTTGGACTGGACAACAGATACTGATGGCACATTCATTACTTGCAATAGAAATAAGAAAGAACCAAATAAATGTCAAGTATGAAAAATTATATCATTCTGCTCAACTCACCATGCTCATACATGGCCAGTGTTTCCTCAGGCAAGGCTACATTGCACTTCCACATCTGGACTTGACAACAAAGACTGATCGTTTATTTGTCACTTAAAACATAAACCAGAGAGAACTAAATAAATTAAGTATGAGAAATTATATCGTTTTGTTCAACTTACCATGCTCATTCATGGCCAGTGTTTCCTCAGACAAAATTCCATTGCACTTCCACATCTAGACTGGACAACAGAAACTGATCGCATATTCCTCACTAGAACCAGAAATAAGAAAGAACCAAATAAATATCAAGTATGAAACATTACATCATTTTGCTCAACTTACCATGCTCATTCATGGCCAATGTTTCTTCAGAAAAGACTTCATTATACTTCCACATCTGGACTGACAATAGAAACTGATGGTATATGCATCACTTGAAACAAGAACAAGAAAGAATTAAATAAATATGACGTATGAGATATTATATCATTTTGCTCCTCCATGGCCAATGTTTTCTCAAAGTAGACTCCTCTGCACTTCCACATCTGGTCTGGACAGCAGAGACTGATCGCAGATTTACCACTTGAAACAAAAACAAGAAAGAATTAAATTAATATTAGGTACAAGTAATTATAGTATGCTGTTCCTCCATGTACAGCGTCTCCTCAAACAAGACTCCACTGCACTTCCTCCTCTGGATTGGACAGTAGAAAATGATCGCAGATTCACCACTTGAAACAAAAACAAGAAAATATTAAATAAATATCAAGAATGAGAATTTATATCATTTTGCTCCTCCATGTACAGTGTTTTCTCGGACAAGACTACACTGCACTTTCACATCTGGACTAGACAACAGAGACTGATCGTATATTCATCACTAGAAACAGAAGCAAAAAAGAATTAAATGAATATGAAAAATAAGATATTAAGTTATTTTGCTCCTCCATGTAGAGTGTTTCCTTAGACAAGGCTCTACTCACATGCTTATCCATGCAAGGGTAATATTATTGTTCAATTCGGTCTTGTTTGTGTAGTTCTTAACTCCAAATGTGCAGCTCTATTTATAATGTTGTGCAGTATTAAATAAAAACTAATATAAGTTGTACGGGTTTTTCTTGGATTTCCACCGAAATAAATATAATATAATTATGTAAATTCTTTATTAAAGCGACTAGGAGCCCCCACTTACAACACAGCCAAATTTCTGTCCAAAATTCTAAACCCCCTCAAATACCTATCGCCATACTTCTTAAGGAACTCCTTTGATTTTGTAGAGAAAATTAAAGATCTACCCATACCCAGTACCCATACTTTGATATCATTAGATGTCAAAAGCCTTTTCACCAGCATCCCCTTGGATCTAGTCCAAGACAGTATAGTCCACCGATGGGAAGATATTCGTCAAAACACAGACATGGACATCGATACATTCATTAGTGCTATTTCATTTTGCTACAATTCATCAATTTTTAAATTCAATGGTAATTACTACCAACAAACCCAAGGTCTTCCGATGGGCGCCCCCATTTCAGCTGCCCTAGCTGAAATGGTCATGTTTCGTTTAGAAACAGAGGTTTTACAGTCTCTGGACTATACACCCTGTTTCTATTTCCGCTATGTCGATGACATAATCACCGCTGTCCTCTCAGATTGTATTGACGATATAATGTATAATTTCAATAAATTCAATTCCAACATCCAATTCACACTAGAAAGGGAAAAAAATGAATGTATTAGTTTTCTTGATGTCACCCTAATTCGCGGTCCTAACAATCGTATCCTCACTAATTGGTACCAAAAACCCACCGCCTCAGGACGTTACCTTAATTATTTTTCCCATGTCCCGCAAAAATTCAAAATCAATGTAGCCAGAAACTTAGCCCACCGAGCCACCTTGTTATCACACAAAAAATTCCACCATGATAATTTTAATTCCATTCACAAATCACTGAGAACGAATTCCTACCCAAGAAAACTCATAGACAATATCATAAATACTTACTCCATGAACATCCACACCCCTGATAATCCAAACAGACCACAGGACACGAATTATACTTACATTACCGCCCCACATATACCAAAATTGACAAGACAATTACAAAGAATACTGACACCACTCAAAATAAAAATTGCTATAAAAAATACCAACAGTATAAGAAATACCATTTTTACAAATATCAAAGATAAAATTGACAGACTAGACAGACCCAACATTATATACCAAATTACGTGCTCTGAATGTTCCAAAAGATATATCGGGGAATCAAAACAATATTTGAAAAAAAGAATATCTCAACACATTACTTATATTAAAAACAACAACCAGGAACATTCAGGATTATGTTTACATATTTTGGAAACTGGACATGACGCTAATTTTTATACAACCGCACGCATTCTAGCGGAAGAATGCAACACTTACAAACGTAAATTTATTGAAAATTGTTTTATCTTCATTACCGACCAGAATCTAAACGTTCAGACTAATTTTAACAATACACATCGGACGTATTCAAAAGTTATGACTTGCCTAAGCAACCGTTAGCATACTCCATTTTATTTTCTGACAAGGTTTTACCGCGTATTTTGACCATTATGTTAACTTTTATTTATTTTTTTTATTTGTATTTATCATTTTCAACAATCAGGTACGTTTTTATGTTTTTTATAATTTTTATATTTTTATTTTTATTTTTATCATCATTTGATCTATTTATATTTTCAAAATTATATTTTTCTATTTTCAAATTTTTTTTATAGCTTGATAATGCTTGAATGAGCGAAACTTGTCGCTTTAATAAAGAATTTACATAATTATATTATATTTATTTCGGTGGAAATCCAAGAAAAACCCGTACAACTCCTATTACATAACCACCAATAATCTTATACATTCAAAAACTAATATACATTAAAAATTAATATATTGGCAAAATCAAATTAATAGCCAAACTTTATTTACCATAATTTGCAATAAACAAGTATTTCATTATTGAATTATTATTACTACGTGCAACTCCGGATTAATTGTGTTTAATTTTTCAAATTAAGGATGTATCAAGAATTAATACTAGGAAAGGCAGATACTTTTAAATCAATACAATCCTTTAACTACTTCCCATTTTCAATACTGAAATTGTATCTTATGCAAAATACCTTTAACTAAAAAAAAAAAACAAAATTCAGCACATGCTGATGACAATTCACCCTTTCACATAGGGTGTAATATCTAAAGTACAATTTTGAAAATTCTGGAATGAAATGTCTGACGTCATCCGCCCTAAGCTAAAATAGCTTCGAGCGACCATTATTCCAACATCAGATCTTCCTTGAATCAGGATATAATTTCTTAACAACGGCCAATTTTCAATACTGAACTAGTCTTAATCTTAGAACTTAGTCGTAATCTTATGCAAAGTCTACTTAACTAATAAAACATAGGAAAGTTCAGCACATGCTTATGTCAATTCGCCCTTCCACATAGAGTGAAGTACAATTTTGAAAATTTTGGGATGGAATGTCTGACGTCATCCACCCTAAGCTAAAACAGCTTCGAGCGACCATTGTGTCATTGTCAGATCTTCCTTGAATCAGGATACAATTCCTTAATTACTTGCCATTTTCAATATTGAACAGGTAACTTATTCAAAATATCCTTAACTAAGAAAATATAATAAAGTTCAGCACATGCTGATGGTAATTCGCCTTTCCACAAAGGGCGCAGTGTCTTAATACGGTACTGAAAATTCTCGGGATGAAATATCTGACGTCATCCACCTGAAGCTAAAACAGCTTCGAGTGTCCATTGCGTCAACGTTAGATTTTCCTTGAATCAGGATACCATTCCTTAATTACTTCCCATTTTCAATATTGAACTTGTATCTTATGCAAAATATTCTTAATTAAGAAAATATAACAAAGTTCAGCACATGCTGATGGTAATTCACTTTTCCACATAGGGCGTAGTCTCTTAAGTAAAGTTCTGAAAATTCTGGGATGGAATATCTGACGTCATTCACCCTAAGTTAAAACAGCTTCGAGCGACCATTGTGTCAACGTCAGATCTTCCTTGAATCAGGATACAATTCCTTAATTACTTCCCATTTTCAATATTGAAATTGTATCTTATGCCTTTAATTTATATCCTTAACTAAGAAAACATAACAAAATTCAGTACATGCTGATGGTTATTCGCCCATCCTCATAGGGCGCAGTGTCTTAAGTACAGTTCTGAAAATTCTGGGATGGAATATCTGACTTCATCCACCCTAAGCTAAAGCAGCTTCGAGCGACCGTTGTGTCAACGTCAGATTTTCCTTGAATCAGGATACAATTCCTTAATTACTTCCCATTTTCAATATTGAAATTGTATCTTATGCCTTTAATTTATATCCTTAACTAAGAAAACATAACAAAATTCAGCACATGCTGATGGTAATTCACTCTTCCACATAGGGCGCAGTGCCTTAAGTACAGTTCTGAAAATTCTGGGATGGAATATCTGACGTCATCCACCCTAAGCTAAAACAGCTTCGAGCGACTATTGTGTCAACGTCAGATTTTCCTTAAATCAGGATACAATTCCTTAATTACTTCCCATTTTTAATATTGAACAGGTAACTTATTCAAAATATCCTTAACTAAGAAAATATAATAAAGTTCAGCAAATGCTGATGGTAATTCACCCTTCCACATAGGGCGCAGTGTCTTAAGTACAGTTCTGAAAATTCTGGGATGGAATATCTGACGTCATCCACCCTAAGTTAAAGCAGCTTCGAGCGACTATTGTGTCAACATCAGATCTTCCTTGAATCAGGATACAGTTCCTTAATTACTTCCCATTTTCAATATTGAACAGGTAACTTATGCAAAATATCCTTAGTTAAGAAAATATAATAAAGTTCAGCACATGCTGATGGTAATTCACCCTTCCACATAGGGCGCAGTGTCTTAAGTACCGTTCTGAAAATTCTGGGATGGAAAATCTAACGTCATCCACCCTAAGCTAAAACAGCTTCGAGCGACCATTGTGTCAACGTCAGATCTTCCTTGAATCAGGATACAATTCCTTAATTACTTCCCATTTTCAACATTGAACAGGTAACTTATGCAAAATATCCTTAGTTAAGAAAATATAATAAAGTTCAGCACATGCTGATGGTAATTCACCCTTCCACATAGGGCGCAGTGTCTTAAGTACCGTTCTGAAAATTCTGGGATGGAAAATCTAAC
Organism: Liopterus haemorrhoidalis; assembly: GCA_963971575.1. NCBI lineage: Eukaryota > Metazoa > Arthropoda > Insecta > Coleoptera > Dytiscidae > Liopterus > Liopterus haemorrhoidalis. The sequence goes on from OZ020611.1 coordinate 50,697,191, forward strand.
GTCATCCACCCTAAGCTAAAACAGCTTCGAGCGACCATTGTGTCAACGTCAGATCTTCCTTGAATCAGGATACAATTCCTTAATTACTTCCCATTTTCAATATTGAACAGGTAACTTATTCAAAATATCCTTAACTAAGAAAATATAATAAAGTTCAGCGCATGCTGATGGTAATTCACTCTTCCACATAGGGCGCAGTGTCTTAAGTACAGTTCTGAAAATTCTGGGATGGAATATCTGACGTCATCTACCCTAAGCTAAAACAGCTTCGAACGACCATTGTGTCAACGTCAGATCTTCCTTGAATCAGGATACAATTCCTTAATTACTTCCCATTTTTAATATTGAACAGGTAACTTATTCAAAATATCCTTAACTAAGAAAATATAATAAAGTTCAGCACATGCTGATGGTAATTCACCCTTCCACATAGGGCGCAGAGTCTTAAGTACAATTTTGAAAATTTTGGGATGGAATGTCTGACGTCATCCACCCTAAGCTAAAACAGCTTCGAACGACCATTGTGTCAACGTCAGATCTTCCTTGAATTAGGATACAATCCCTTAATTACTTCCCATTTTCAATATTGAACAGGTAACTTATGCAAAATATCCTTAACTAAGAAAATATAATAAAGTTCAGCACATGCTGATGGTAATTCACCCTTCCACATAGGGCGCAGAGTCTTAAGTACAATTTTGAAAATTTTGGGATGGAATGTCTGACGTCATCCACCCTAAGCTAAAACAGCTTCGAACGACCATTGTGTCAACGTCAGATCTTCCTTGAATCAGGATACAATTCCTTAATTACTTCCCATTTTTAATATTGAACAGGTAACTTATTCAAAATATCCTTAACTAAGAAAATATAATAAAGTTCAGCACATGCTGATGGTAATTCACCCTTCCACATAGGGTGCAGTGTCTTAAGTACAGTTCTGAAAATTCTGGGATGGAATATCTGACGTCATCCAGCCTAAGCTAAAGCAGCTTCGAGCGACCATTGTGTCAACGTCAGATCTTCCTTGAATCAGGATGAAAGTCCTTAATTACTTCCCATTTTCAATATTGAACAGGTAACTTATGCAAAATATCCTTAATTAAGAAAATATAATAAAGTTCAGCACATGCTGATGGTAATTCACTCTTCCACATAGGGCGCAGTCTCTTAAGTACAGTTCTGAAAATTCTGGGATTGAATATCTGACGTCATCTACCCTAAGCTAAAACAGCTTCGAACGACCATTGTGTCAACGTCAGATCTTCCTTGAATCAGGATACAATTCCTTAATTACTTCCCATTTTTAATATTGAACAGGTAACTTATTCAAAATGTCCTTAACTAAGAAAATATAATAAAGTTCAGCACATGCTGATGGTAATTCACCCTTCCACATAGGGCGCAGTGTCTTAAGTACCGTTCTGAAAATTCTGGGATTGAATATCTGACGTCATCCACCCTAAGCTAAAACAGCTTCGAGCGACCATTGTGTCAACGTCAGATCTTCCTTGAATCAGGATACAATTCCTTAATTACTTCCCATTTTCAATATTGAACAGGTAACTTATTCAAAATATCCTTAACTAAGAAAATATAATAAAGTTCAGCGCATGCTGATGGTAATTCACTCTTCCACATAGGGCGCAGTGTCTTAAGTACAGTTCTGAAAATTCTGGGATGGAATATCTGACGTCATCTACCCTAAGCTAAAACAGCTTCGAACGACCATTGTGTCAACGTCAGATCTTCCTTGAATCAGGATACAATTCCTTAATTACTTCCCATTTTTAATATTGAACAGGTAACTTATTCAAAATATCCTTAACTAAGAAAATATAATAAAGTTCAGCACATGCTGATGGTAATTCACCCTTCCACATAGGGCGCAGAGTCTTAAGTACAATTTTGAAAATTTTGGGATGGAATGTCTGACGTCATCCACCCTAAGCTAAAACAGCTTCGAACGACCATTGTGTCAACGTCAGATCTTCCTTGAATCAGGATACAATTCCTTAATTACTTCCCATTTTTAATATTGAACAGGTAACTTATTCAAAATATCCTTAACTAAGAAAATATAATAAAGTTCAGCACATGCTGATGGTAATTCACCCTTCCACATAGGGTGCAGTGTCTTAAGTACAGTTCTGAAAATTCTGGGATGGAATATCTGACGTCATCCAGCCTAAGCTAAAGCAGCTTCGAGCGACCATTGTGTCAACGTCAGATCTTCCTTGAATCAGGATGAAAGTCCTTAATTACTTCCCATTTTCAATATTGAACAGGTAACTTATGCAAAATATCCTTAATTAAGAAAATATAATAAAGTTCAGCACATGCTGATGGTAATTCACTCTTCCACATAGGGCGCAGTCTCTTAAGTACAGTTCTGAAAATTCTGGGATTGAATATCTGACGTCATCTACCCTAAGCTAAAACAGCTTCGAACGACCATTGTGTCAACGTCAGATCTTCCTTGAATCAGGATACAATTCCTTAATTACTTCCCATTTTTAATATTGAACAGGTAACTTATTCAAAATGTCCTTAACTAAGAAAATATAATAAAGTTCAGCACATGCTGATGGTAATTCACCCTTCCACATAGGGCGCAGTGTCTTAAGTACAGTTCTGAAAATTCTGGAATGGAATATCTCACGTCATCCACCCTAAGCTAAAACAGCTTCGAGCGTCCATTGTGTCAATGTTAGATCTTCCTTGAATCAGGATACAATTCCTTAATTACTTCCCATTTTTAATATTGAACTGGTAATTTTTACAAATTATCCTTAACTAAGAAAATTTAACGAAGTTCAGCACATGCTGATGGTAATTCACCCTTCCACATAGGGCATAGTATCTTAAGTAAAATTTTGAAAATTCTGGGATGGAATATCTGACGTCATCCACCCTAAGCTAAAACAGCTTCGAGCGTCCATTGTGTCAATGTCAGATCTTCCTTGAATCAGGATGAAATTCCTTAATTTCTTTATATTTTCAATATTGAACTGGTAATTTTTACAAATTATCTTTCACTAAGAAAACTTAACGAAGTTCAGCACATGCTGATGGTAATTCACCCTTCCACATAGGGCATAGTATCTTAAGTAAAATTTTGAAAATTCTGGGATGGAATGTTTGACGTTATCCACCCTAAGCTAAACAGCTTCGAGCGACTATTGTGCCAACGTCAGATCTTCTTTGAATCAGGATATATATCCTTAATTAAGACCCATTTTCAATATTGAACTTGTTTCTTATACAAAATATCCTTAACTAAGAAAACATAACAAAGTTCAGCATATGCTGATGTTAATTTGCCCTTCCACATAGGGCGCAGAGTCTTAAGTACAATTTTGAAAATTTTGGGATGGAATGTCTGACGTCATCCACTCTAAGCTGAAACAGCTTCGATTGACCATTGTGCCAACATCAGATCACCCTTAAATCAGGATATCTGGATCCTTAACTACGTCTCAATTTCCATTTTGAACTTGTATCTTACTTCAAAATATCCTAAACTAAGAATGCGTAACACTAATCAGCATTTATGCTGATGTCAATTCGTCCTAATACAGAGGGTGCAGTGTTGTCAACAATTTTGAAAATTAAGTATATGTTGTCAATTTAATTCTACATTTTGTATTTACTTTACAACACAGCCTTAAGTAAAATTTTGAAATTTGGGTTTATTCTGATTTATATTCATTCCATCTTGAGCTAACAACGTGAAATTCCGTACACAACCTACAACTATTATTAATTTTTACCAAAATTTCGCATGGGTCAATGTTAGCCCCTTCGCCTGTTATGATTTAATACAAATAGGAAGTCTAATTCGCGACTTTCGAATTCTTGTTAGCTACTCTTCACATTTTAAACCTAATTTGATTATATGGTATGGCTAAAATGTAGTAAAATAGGCCAATACGATGTGGTCGGGGATATTTAACAAAAATAAAAATATTAAATTAAGATTTTATAAAATATGGCCCATTTTTAACAACGTTCTATTTTCAATAATGAACTTGTATTTTATGCAAAAGATCTGAACTTGAATTGCAGAATGATAAACAATTTTAACTGGGTTCATGTTTGGGAAAAATAAAGTAGTGTGCACTTAAAAACTAGATACATAGTTAGGTTAGATTTAGTCAGTAAAGGTTTAGGACAGATGAAGTATTGGTCTAGTTTACTACATTTTTTCCTTTAGTATTTAAGTGCAAATTAGTTCATATTGTAGTTTGTATACGGAAATTCAGAGCCGCAGTAAGGAAAACTTGCGCTAGGAGCAAAAAAAGTGTTTTGGCGCCCTCTTACCTTATCTAAAATTTTAACCTTTTCTCCCAAAATCTAAATGATGAGCAAAAAAAAGGTCCTCACTTCCCAAAATCCAAATGATGAGCAAAAAAAAGGTCCTCACCTCCCAAAATCCAAGTGATGAGCAAAAAAAAAGGTCCTCACCTTCGCAATGTGGCGCCCCTTAGTCAAGCTCGTCAGCGCCCTTTTCCTTAGTGCGCTAGGGGCCGTCGTCCCCTCCGCCTCCCCTTACAGCCGCTCTGCGGAAATTAAGTCTAAAAATAATGAAAAGTTCTGAGAGATTGTACTTCGAGGTTCTTCGACGATAACATTCCACACTCCTTGAAGGGCACAAAAATCACGAAAATTCACCCTCACCATAACTTATGTAGGTCCGGAACCACAGAACAATTGTTAAAGCAGATTTAATCCAGTAATTATAAACGGAACACGGGTCATTTATGATTAGCTTCGACCAGAATTCATGAACAACTGATTTTATGAGCAAAAAATATTTAGCAACAAAAAATATATTTGTTGGAGAAAATTTTATATTCTAATATTTAATTGTTCATATTTAATTATTATTATAAAAAGATTTGAAACAGCAAAAAAATATTTAGTAACAAAAATATATTTGTAAGAAATTAAATCTCTATATTTATCTATTATAATATTTAATTGATTAAATTCAGGTTGTTGTATTTGTTTAAATTTACTAGTCTTTATAATCAATTTTATTTATTTAAGTGTTTTGTCTTGAAACACGGAACTTGTGTCAGTCACATCTTGTCACCAACACTCTTAATTACATACTGATATCTTATCTCTTACCTAAATCCTCAATTCGCTAATTAGCATAATCACCAATTAATGATATGATTAGACTTGTTGAGACGTAACATCTAATGGTATTTTGAACTGACCATTTATATTGTGTTTAACAAAATAGCTATTTGTTAAAGATTAGTTAAATTAAATTATTTTAATAAAAAAAAGATAAGTTTTTTATTATTATTTTTTTTTTATAGAAAAAAAATATTTTTTTAAAATTTGTTGTGGTATCAGAAAGAAAGCCCGTAAGACGAAGATTGATTAACGAAAAGTAGTTTTTAGGGTTTGTAGGTATGGCCAAAAAAACGTTATACCGTCATTTTGTCGTCTGTCTGTCAGTTTGTCTGTCTGTCGGTCTGTCTGTCTGTCTGTCTGTTAAAAATGTCGGTAAAAATTGTAGCCAAACAGCTAAACCTAGAGAGTTGAAATTTGGCATGCTTATACAACTCTTTAACCCGCACATAGGAAAAATGCTAAAACATCTAAAAAACATCTCCCCCTAAAAGTAAAAACAAATACGGAGTGATTATTTAATGGCGAGACGACGTCACTGGAAGTTTTAATAATTTGCCGTTTCATGCACATCGTAGCAGGCGATTATGCGCGCATGCTCATAATCTTTTTTTCTTCATAATCAAATTTTCTTCAATGTTATTATAGTCATAGTATTCTGCTAGGAGGCACGTAAAATTCGTCGACGTCGTCTCGCCATTAAATAATCACTCTGTATATGCTCATCGAAAAAAAATATTTTGTTTAAATTCTGAGTAGGGTATCAAATGAAAGCCCTTAGTACGTGGATTAACGAAAAGTTTTATTTTTGCAAAATAAATTATTTTGACGCGATTTTTGTCAAAATTGTGCAATAAATTTTTTGTCCCATACCCTGTAACCCAGATGATTTAAACTAAAAATCTGAAAAAATTCTAAGTAATGTACATTTGTATGAACCGGAATAGTACAACAGGATTTTTTGATCAGATTATGTTTTTGGAAACCAGCGCATTTTTTGTGTTTTTTGTTTGACCATGTAAAATATTTAATAGCTTATGTAACACACTATATCAGTATGCTTTGATAGTGTAATGGCTAGCGTTCTCGCGTTTTAATTTACAAAGTAGGGTTCGATCCGGTCTCGAGACAATTTTTGTTGTTTTTTTTTTTATTGTTATATTTGGACAAATGTTGCATTTAATTTTTAAAAGCGTAAATTTAATAACCAGTGGAAATTGTACTATACATAATAATGACAAAAAATGATAAACAAAAAAAATTAGTGATAAAAAAATACCATCTAAAAATAAATTTAAAAAATTAAATTAAAATTTAAAAATTTAAAATTCACAATTTAGAATTTAACATTTAAAACTTCAAATTAAAATTAAGAATTAAAAATTAATGATATATATTAGTGATATAAATTAGTGATATAAATTAGTGATATAAATTAGTGATATAAATTATTGATATAAATTATTGATTAAATGCTTAATGATTGATTTACCAGTTCAGTTTATGCTTTATTTTGGAAATGCATGACTTACGGAAACTATACATGGAGCAGTTGAATAAATCTAAGTCACAGAAGTCGTTATTATAAGTGGAAGAGAGTCTGATAACCGGAGAATTTTCGCGTGTATTTGAGCTACTCATGGGAACAGAAAGAAGGTCGACATTGCGTGTAGTATGAGTTGGTACACGGTAGCTAAATAAACTTACAATTCCATCGGATGATATTACGTTTTTCAGAATTTTATAAAGCATCATCATGTCACCTACTGTGCGACGATCTTTGAGAGGTAGAATTTGTAATTTCTTACACGCATCGTTGTATGTTGTAAATGGTAAACGGCTCTTAAAGAGTAGGTATTTCAACATCCTCTTTTGGATCCTTTCTAGTTTAGAAATATATTTGCAATAGACTGGATTCCATACAATACTGCAGAAGTTTAAAATGCTGAAGACTTGACTGAAATATAACGATTTTAAAGCTGAGATGGACTGAAATTTAGCCGTTGATCTGATTACAAAACCCAACATCTGCAGTGCTTTACGTGTGACGTGGTCAATGTGCTGATCAAAACTTAACTTGTCAAAAATCACACCAAGGTCTCTGATAGTAGTTGTATACTGCAGATCCGTGTTGCCTAGATTATAATTGAAGTGGTATTTATTAACATTTTTCGAGAATGTGATATACTGACATTTTTTCTAAATTAAGATGGAGTTTATTTTCCTGACAATAATAATTAAAACTATTTAAATCCTCTTGCAAGTTCTTCTTTCTTGCTATCCTTAGTTCTTCATGACTTGTCATAAAACCCAATGTGCATAAGGTAAATCCCGAAATCCATAGTAATCAATAACATATTTACCTCTAATATAGGGGTGTCTCAGAGCTGAATCATTAAAGCATTACCCGTAGACAGTTACCACTTTGGCAATCTTAGGGAGATCTCTCACGTTAATACACCCTGTGACGGTGGTGTTCAGGAGTGAAGGGTGAAGGGGCAGAGGGTATACGGTAGAGTTAGCATTTGTTGCAAGTTTCACTTGAGATGATATTTTGTTAATAGATGCTTTTAGCCCGACTGGATCTTAGATTGCTTTGTGTTGTTATGTATAATCAATGCTAATTCAATTAAGCTACGTTGGGTTACAGTTTCACTTAGATTAGGTTAATATGAGCATATGTGGAAGTAAGATTTCTGGTGCCAGTATAGTAGTTTGTCATACAATTATTATTATTATTATTAATACGAGAGCTACCTTTTAAGTTTTTACAAAAACTTTAAGAAAATCAGCTGTGGCCACCACAAGACCGACCGCCATCATAAAGTACTTATATAAATTACATTCTAGCAGCAGAGTAGAAATAACTTAGCCTAATATTTTCTAACAGAGATATTATTTAACATGACCATGGAAACGTTACATATAAATATAAAAAAATCAGCTGTGGCCACCACAGGACCGACCGTCATCATAAAGTCATCATAAAATCATAAAATACATTCTAGCAGCAGAGTAGAAATAACTTGGCCTAATATTTTCTAACAGAGATATTATTTATCATGACCATGGAAACGTTACATACAAATATGAAAAAATTGAGACTTGGAAAAAATTTAGAAAAATTTTACAAAAATTATTCGAAATTTTTCGTTTTATCAGAAAACGTCTCAAATAAAAGTTATTAATTATTGATTTTATAGCAACTTTTGTTCAATAAATTTTTTCTAAATATTTTTCTGTTGTGAAATATTCACAAAAATCTTAAAATCGACACGAGTAAACTCCCATTTTTAGTCAACTGATTTTTACCAAAAGTTGATCAACTTGTGCCATTGATGGCAGATAAATATAAAGTTTCATAAAAATCCCTTCAGCCAAATTTGCTCTAGACGTGTACACAGACGGACAGACGGACAGACAGACGGACAGACAGACGGACAGACAGACGGACAGACAGACGGACAGACAGACAGACCGACAGACATCATGCTAAAAATAGTCAAAGCGTTAAATAGGGACCTCAATTCGTGGAGATCAATCGAAATCTCGAAATGTCAAAATCGGTATGATCACAATACCTCCCTTATATATGTTGGCGGTCGGTAAAAAAACTGTTTTATTGCTTTCCAAAATATTCGTCTTTAAGATTTATACACTTTTGCATGCGTTCAAACCAATTCTCAAAACAATTTTTCCACTCTGAAGTTGCTATCTCAAAAATATGGTTTTCGAAGGCTTAAACAGATTCTTGAGGTGAGGAAAATCGCTGTCTACGACATTGGGGGAACAAAAAAAGTCATTAGGGGATAAATCAGGTGAATATGGGCAATCAGACATTATTCGATGTTTTTCTCCTTCAAATAATCAATTGTGTTTGACGTGCTGAGTGGGAGCTTGCATTTTCATGATGAAGAATGATGCGACGTTTTTGGTTGTTTTTCCTGATTTTGTCCATGACTTCTGGCAAATAAATTGTTGTATACCATTCAGCATTAATTGTTCTCCGATCCCTTAAAGGAATGGTTGCGACATGTCCAGTACAACTGAAGAAACAAGCGATCATTTTCTTGGAAGTGCTTCGTGAATGAACAACTTTTGTGGGTTTTGGTTCATCTTAGAAGACCCAAACAGTGGATTGTTGCTTAGTTTCCGGTTCATATGAATAAATCCAAGTTTCGTGTCCTGTAAAGATGTTGTATACGGATTTTACAGTGCCTAGGTTGAATTTTTTTAGCATTCCCATTGATGTAAATCAATCAACACGAGCCTTTATTTGAGCTTCGGTCAAATTATGCGGAATCCATCGGGAACAGATCTTTTTCACAGCTAAATGTTCATGCAAAATCGAATGTGTTACAGTCTGCGATATGTCAAAGGACGCTTCTATCTCACAGTAAGTCACATGATCATCACTGATGGACGCACGACCACGACGAAATTCTGTAAACCAATTGTAAACAGTCGTTTCTGATGGTGCTTCATTACCAAAAGTTGTACGAAGCGAATCTATGCATTGTTATTGAGTTAGGCCTTTATTAAAATCGTAAAAAATCATCCAACGAAAACCTTCATGAGTAACATCCAGTTTTTCACAAACTTGTTTTTTTTAACGCTTTGTGTCAACAAATTACTCGGTCAATTTATAAGCTGCCACTGATTTCACATTAACAAATGTCAAATTTTACGAATGTAGTAATGATACATTTCAATATTACCATCTAGTGGTCGTTTGTAAAAACATAAAAGGTAACCCTCGTAATAACATTTGTTTTGAACAAATTATTTAAGTAAACTAAAAATTCAGCTGTGGCCACCACAGGACCGCCATCACAAAGTATTTGTTAAATTTATGCTGCTTTATCAAAAAATGTCTCAAATAAAAGTTGTTAGTTATTGCTTTTATAACTTTTGTTAAATAATTTTTTTCGAAATATTTCTCTGTTGTGAAATATTCGCAAAAATCTTAAAACCGACACGAGTAAACTACCATTTGTACTTAACCGATTTTTACCAAAAGTTGATCCATTGATGTCAAAAGCTTAAATATGAAGTTTCATAAAAATCCTTTTAACCGAATTTACTCTGCACGTGTACACGGACCGACAGACAAACCGACAGACTGACAGACAGACAGATAGACCGACAGACATCATGCTAAAAATAGTCAAAACGTTATGTAGGGACCTCAATTCGCGGAGATCCATCGAAATCTCGAAATGTCAAAATCGGTATGATCACAATATGTAGAGCCCTGCGCGGATACATTTTTCTGTATCCGCATCCGCACAGACAGGATCCGCATCCGCAGCCTTTGTAAATATAAAATCCGCATCCGATCCGCATCCGCAAAGGATTTGCTGCCTGTTTGGAAATATCTAACATGTTTCGCCTTATTTGGCATATCGCTGTTTTAAAACACTACTAAAATATTAAAAATTTTATCACATTAATATTACTTGGTCCAGAAATATATTTTCTATGTAATGTCGTACTGAGATTATACTGATTAAAAAATAAAGATAGTAATTACAATTATTCGACTCTTAAACCAAGTTTATATAAAATGTAAAACTTTAAACAGTAATATCTCAAAAACTTAGTTTTTTAAAATATATCACTATTATTTTAGAGCAGCGATATTTAGAAATTATTAAACAGATTAATTTATCACATTTATGACCAATAAATAACAAGGAAAGTCCTATAAGATCAGCAAATTAAAAAAAAAAATAAGTTCTTAATAATAAAACTAAATTCTTAAATTCATCCTATTATTAAAAGATGAAAGTTATATGACGATTTCAAGAATTTTAAGATATTTTTATTTTTTTAAATTTGATATGAGCTTCTATGATTTTAAATGTGGCAAATTACCATGGTTAATTTTTACTAATATTTCCAAAAATGCAAAATAAGGCGATACATTATTATTTTTAAATTAATATTGTTGTATCTACGACTGTTATATAAACTTGACTATATTTAACTATTTAAGTAAGCGTAAAAAAATTAAAAAGTGCCGTATCGTATCATTATTTCACTCTTGCCATAAGCACAATAAGTATGAAGAGGCGTCCAATCGAAGATTTTATGTTCACACGGATATTGCGGATAAGCGGATATGATATATAATCCGCATCCGATCCGCATCCGCACGATTTAAATGATAATTTATCCGCATCCGCAGAAAAATGGCGGATATCCGCGGATTTGCAGGGCTCTAACAATATGTCCCTTATATATGTTAGCGGTTGGTGAAAATGTTTGCAAAAACCAAATGCCTTTTTTTATCCAATAAATGTTTTAGATTGCCTCATTAATTAGGAGAGAGGGCCGCAGAAACCATTTGCGCCTCGGGCCTCGATGTGAACACACTTTGACAGTAAGTAAATACGACCCAGATTACATATATGATATTCACGTGTCCAGCGTGACATTTCGACCTGTTCTATTATCCATATATTACTGGTATTCGTTTAAAGTATTAATGTATAACCATATAACAAGTTATTGTTATTTATGAAAGCATGTACATTTTTGTTCACGGTTTATTTAATGTTATTTTAAACGTAAATTGTAATTCAAAAAATATCTCATCTTAAATAAAGCAAATAATCCAATAAAGCCGTATATGTGTGCGTTGAGTGTGGTCCGGTTGTGGCTTGTTCCGGTGTCCCCGGAGTCGACGCCCTCCGGTTTTTAATGCTAGTTCCGGTCAGACGTCACAGTAACAGCCGCAAGTCACGAGAGACTCACTCCCGTACCTCCCTGCCGGACCCTCTCGACGGACACAAGCCTTTTATTACCCGTGAGCGTGTTCGGATATTTAATTAATATGCAAATGTAGATAATGTGTTTTGATTTTGATACAAGTTTACTCGTTAACAAAAAATAAGAAAATGGTAAATTTTGTAAGAAACACGTCGTGGAAGTCTAGCCTGGCTATAATTAATAAATATTAACTAAACGGCGTTTCCCAAAATGTGACATAAGAGGTGTCGAAAATATTTCTGCATGTAATTATTCATCATAAACAATAGTGTTGTTTAAAGCAGTGTTTCAGTGTTTCTCAACCTTTTCTGCCATGGGACCCCCCAAAATAACATAAATATTGTCTGCGGCCCCCCTATATATATATATATATATATATATATATATATATATATATATATATATATATATATATAATAAAATCAAATGTCACATTTGATTTTAAATTACTGACACGGTAACATCGTCTCGTTAATAACCTAATTTTTACATATTTTTATTTCTACGTACATTTTCCATGTGTTTTATAATTTTTAACTTGTAACCTCGTTTTTACTTGCCCGACCTTAATATATAAGGGGCAAGTATTGTAATCGCGAAAATTTTCGATGTCGAGATTTTGACTGATGACCACGTTTCATGGTCCAGGGAATCCAAAAAACCTATTTTCGAAGTGCCGTCCGTATGTGTGTGTGTATACACGATAACTCAAGAACGGTTCAACTGAGAGAATTCGTTCTGGTACTAAAAAATTCTCCTATTAAATGGGAAGAACCCTATTGTTTTTTTTATGAAGATCGGTTGACTAGAAATGGGAGTTTACTCGTGTCGATTTTAAGATTTTTGCGAATATTTAGCAACAGAAAAATATTTCGAAAAAAATTATTGAACAAAAGTTACTATAAATGCAATAACTAATAACTTTTATTTGAGACGTTTTTTGGGAAAACGAAAAATTTCGAATTTTTTTTGTAAAATTATTTAAAAGTCTCAGACCCGGTCTTTCCACCTTCAGTTAAAGTCCCAGGTAACTATCTGACAGATAAGGTAATTTGTAACTTCATCTGCTGAATAAATGTCAATACCAGTTAGTGAATCCAATACGTCAGTCTCATTATCCGTTAGATAACTATCCGATAGATACATTTGTATAGAAAGAAGGGGAGACATTTACTCAGCAGATGAAGTTACAAATAACCTTATCTGTCAGATAGTTACTTGGGACTTTATCTGAAGGTGGAAAGACCGGGCCTCAATGTTTTCATACTTATACTAGCAGTGTACCCGCTGCTTCGCTACCAAAATAAAGTAGTCGTAGCCCGCTTAGATCTGGCCCATTTTGAAATCGGTTCAAGACTGGTTGCTACGAATCGTTTTATATTCAAATATATTTATTTGTTTTAATCTACAATTGTATTAATATGTGCTTCTTATACAAATAATTTAAGTACGAATTTCTTTGTAAACATTGGTAGTACAGACATTTAATATCAACACGTATAAGTATCCCGATGTGCTAACCTAGGAAAATGCCCATGTGAGAATCATTGCCAAAGGCAGCGCCAGTCACGTAAAGCATTTTATGTTGCACCTTACGAAATTATTTATTATAATTTTTATGATATTTATTATAATTACTTCGTGATTATTCCTGATTTATAAATCGTACCTACAGTACCTAGACAAAATATTATAACCACTTACAAAAACAACTGTTTATTAAAAATGCCGACATATAATCATATGCTACTTTATTTATTTCTTTAACATATCGTGAATTTATTAAAAGATAAGCCATTTTAAACATCTTCAACTCTGTATTTTTATTCTGAAACTGATTTGTAAGAACAAAAAGTATCGATTTTGTCCTGGCCAGGTAATTCGCCGGATATCAATCCTATCGAAAATGTTTGGAACCCCCTGAAAAGACTTGTTTATGATTTAAATAATACTAATAAACTAGTTTTAATAGATAATATTAAAAAAGTATGGCATGGCTCTCCAGAAATTGAAAATTGTATTAGTGCATGTATTGAGAGTATGCCTCGAAGAATTGCGGCAGTAATAAAAGCAAAGAAGGCAACACAAAATATTAAAAAACATTTTATAAATGTACTAAAATAATTGGAAACAATAAAATACAAAATAAAAATAAATTTGGTGTATTACTATTTTGTTGATTTTGTGTAAAACAATGAATTTTTAAAAATTCATAAGTGGTTATAATATTTTGTCTAGCTACTGTATATAGATCAGAGCACTTTTTTTCGTTAGTAAATATTCTTGCCACCGAAGTAAGTTTTCTTCGTATTGCTTTAGGGGGTTACAATAATGTTCAATAGCGAATTTAACGTTACAATTGTCGTCTAAAATGAAAATAAAGAAAATTGTGATATATATCCTCGGGAACATTTTTGTTGCAATATTAAACCCAAAATTCGTTAATATAGGTATATTTTGAATATGTGTATCTTTTATAGTTTAAATATTTCTTAATTGATCGGAAACCTGGTGTCTTACCGCGATGATATATAGCTTAAAATCTTTCCAGACAAATTTGGAATACGCTGTTGCAAATAGCACTAAAATCGGTTTATCCGTTTTTGAGTTTTAATACATATACCGATTTTAAACAGACGCCTATGTGCCAAAAAGAAATGAAACAGGTCACTTGAAGGGTTTTATGAATATCCTTGAATCTAGATTTACCTTGTATGGGTTGATCAGAGCAAAATACTGAACCTCGTTTTTGTACATGTGTATGGGTAATCTTTGTAACCAAAAACCAAGTCGATATCTCATTATAGGTCTGAGATATTGAGGAATCCGTGAAAGAAACATTTCACCACATTAGGGGTCGAATTTAAAAAAAATCTTTCTTAATAGGTGCTCACATCATGGAAGGAACATTCCTTCCTCCACGAATTTCATGTTTCTATGTCCAGGGGGCGTTCTATTGAATAAAAAATACCAATTTACCCTTTTAGGCGTGAAAATTTAAAAGAAAACTGTCAAAAAGTTTCTAAGATTTTAAAAAGACATCTATATGCCAAAACACAATGTTATAACTCAACATACATCGGAAATACGAAGGGTTCTATAATTCACTCCGAATACATAATAAATTTATCCCTTTAAGGGTTGATTAGAACAAAATCCTGAATTTAGTTCTTAACATTTGTATGTGTAACCTTTGTAAGCAAAAACTAAGTCAATATCTCATTGGGCCTAAGAGATATTGAGGAATCCCTGAAATCACTTAACAGCCCCTTAGGGGTCGTATTTCGAAAATTCTCTTCTTAGTGATCGCTTACGACATGGAGGAAATATACTTCTCGAATTTCATGTTTCTAGGTCTAGTGATTTGGGCTGAACGTTGATGAGTCAGTCAGGTCATGTATTTATATACATATATAAGAAAATTTTATAAATGATATACCTATATACAGAAGAAGATTAAACAGAAAAGATTTGTTTATTTATTTATTTATATTATTGATATTGTAACAACTTCTGTTATACACATGTTTAATGTTAAGTCAATATTAAGAGATATTTCAAGTTTATAAGTAGCGCTCCTTCTGTCCCCCTAAATATTCAGAAGCTACACTAAACAGAAAATAATCGTTCTTCATTCAAAGTCTTTATAAATTATCTTTATAAATTGTTGATGTAAAGTAAATAATAAGGGAGATATTTCCAGTATTTTAGTTTTAGCACCTCCCCCATCTCCCTTCCCCTGCTTCTTAACCAATTGAAAAATTTATAGGATAACAGGTATTTGTATTTTTATTTTAAACAGCTTTTCTCATGTGCGTTTTTGCTGTTAAGTCAATAGTAAATGAGATATTTCAAAAGTTTAGTTTTAGGTTGTCCCTTCGTTACTCCCGTAAATCAATGCAATAAAAAAAAAATCATTAAAAAAAAATATTTGCTTTCTTATTACAGTGAAACCTCTATCTATCGTTCCTCGAATAATAATTTTCCCGTATATATCGTTATTTCTTGCGGTTCCGAATTAATTTCATACAAAACACGCAAAAATAGATCGCATCGATCATTTCTCTCTGTATCATTTTACCGCATTCATCGTTTAAATTACGCAGCAAATTTCGTGTTTTTTCAAATTGAAAACTTTTTTTATGCGCATTCGATAACTGATGCCGAAAAAAATTTAATTTGTAACACCGAAAGAATATTGATTTCTTACGGCAATATAAAAAGCCAAAAAGTAAATGACGATGAAAGATTATATACAATACAAAGTATAATTTTTTTTGTCGGCATGCAGCTTCCTTTTTTATTTCGCTACGATATTTTTTATTTAAAAAAATTGATTTATACCTGAAACATGTATCATTTTTAGAATATATATGTACGTACATATTAAACATTTAAATATGTATTAATGTGTTTTTCATTGTTTTCCCGCATCCATAGTTTATTTCAATAGGTCCCTTCAAAAACGATAGATAGAAATTTCACTGTATAAGCAATTTTTCTGTTAAGTCTACGTCTTAAGTGATGCCATTTTTTTTCTTCTGATTTTCAATTTGCCTCCTTATATTGACTGCATTTCCTACCTATATACCAAATTCCAACTCGGTACACACAGATTTTCTGTTTTATATATATATATATATATATATAAAAGATTTTACTATTATATTTAAACATTTAAATAAAAGAATAGAAAAAAAAAATAAATAAAAATAACATAAAAGTTCATAAAAATGCCCTAAAATTAAAAACCAGAAAACAGGTGCTCCACTTTAGTCTCGCTCTGCATAAACTAATCAAAAATTTTACTAAATAACAATATATAAATTTTATCAGCTAGAGCAGAGTAAAGATGAATCGCGCCGAACGACATTGAACGATGTTTCACGAACTTACTATAGTTGTCCAAACAACCATTGAAACGAAATTCCCGCGATCTCGCTGAACGCATCATACATACTTCGATGGTCCAATATAATTAAAAACAAAATTATTAATTTCTCGTTTCTGATGGGACTTTTTTGAAATTTTCGATTTTTCTAGTTATGATGAAAGCATTCCCTACCTGTATGCAAAATTTCAACTCGGTAGCGTATCTGGAAGTGGGTTAGAATTTCCGGACATAGCCACAAATATCCATTTTTATATATAAAGATGTAACGTTTCCATGGTAATTGTTTCCACCTTCAGATAAAGTTCCAGGTAACTATCTGACATATAAGGTTATTTGTAACTTCATCTGCTGAATAAATGTCAATACCAGTTAGTGAATTCAATACGTCAGTCTCATTATCCGTTAGATAACTATCCGATAGATACATTTGTATAGAAAGAAGGGATGACATTTACTCAGCAGATGAAGTTACAAATAACGTTATCTGTCAGATAGTTACCTGGAGCTTTATCTGAAGGTGGAAAAACCGGGCCTAAATAATATTTTGATTAGTTATCAGTGTCACATATATACGTCAAGCCGGTCGCTATGGCATAGTGGTCAGCTCATTTGACTGCTAACCATGGGGGCTCGGGTTCGAATCCCGGTGATGGCATGGATGTTTGTATTTGTTATAAAAAATTTCTAATGTATCCATAATAAAAAAAATAAAGATATCCTGGTTAATGACCATCGTAGCTAAGACCAAAAAAAAAAAAATAAATAAATAAAAAAAAAAAAAAAATAATAATATATACGTCAAGTAAACATTGGTAAATTGCGAAAAAAATTAGAAAATTTAAGGTTCGTTGTTAATCGTATTATTTTTCTAATATATTCTATTGTTTTCTGATAATGGTTTTGAAGTAATGTTTTCGAGGTTTTCGGTTTTTATGGGAGGGCAAGTCTAGCGGAGGTCTTCCTTCGCCACTGGGATACCTAGGATTGATACATGACCTTCCACATCTTTCTTCACAGTTCATGATAACTGAATATCACAGGCTGAAGATGCATTTACTAAAATAAATGCGAAATGTTCCATGACTTAATTATTTATTTCACCTACACGACGATTTAAAAAAGAAACACTATTATATATATATATATATATATATATATATATATATATAGAGAGAGAGAGAGAGAGGGGGGAGCGAGGGAGGGATCTCAAGGTGTATCAAGATAGAGGAAACACGATTTTTCTCGAAAAGACGATGTGTGAGCAAGTTGGGAAAAAAATTTGATGACCAGAGTTTACCCAAATAATTGGATGGTAGTATTTAAATTTTCGGAATAAACCGGAAGTACAAGATACCAAGGACAACTTCGATTTTTTATATAGGAACGTATAGCGGGTTGGGTATAAATGGATAAAACTTTTGAAAAGAAACAACTTTTACATAAACATGTTATTAATATCTGTTACGGTTACCTATAATGGCTTGCAAGTATTTTTATTCACAAGTGTTCCATTGGTCCAAGTTGGTTTCCATTTTGAACACTTTCGCATCCTTACTCTTTAGCTAACAGTAGCTCGAAGCATAACAAAAAATATTGCAAGTTCAAGTTATACCTACTTGAAAGTACCTCCAACGCAGCTGGTTCAATTACTTTAAATTAGTTGTCAAAATAAGTATAATTTATTTTATTTAAGTTTAAATGGTATATTTTAATGAATATAAATGTCATATATTTATGAATATATCTTGCAAAATTGAGCGTTTATCTATTATAATTTCATGCTTCGATTTTATATGTGATCTCGGCCCCCCAATGAAGCTTTCACTGCCCCCCGGTTGAGAAACGCTGGTTTAAAGTACGAGGTGTGTAAATTAAGTAACCGGACTGGCAACATAGCGTTTGTTCTGGCAACATTTGGGACGCGGGACTTGGAGGGGCGGCAGGTGAACATGTAATACGCTTTCAGTACGAGTTTGAACTCGTTAGAGTAATTTTGTTGTCCGTAGCGATTTTTTTCGTAAAACAGTTTTTTCTAGTGCGTTCGAAACATTCATTTCGAACAACGGTGTGCCATAAGGTTTTGCTTCAAACTTGGGCACAGTGCAACGAAAACTTTTGCAAAACTTCAGCAGGACTACGGAGACAGTGTTCTGTCAAGGCCTTGGGTTTTTTGGTGGTTCAAGGCATTTTCAGAAGGAAGAAAGTTGATTGAAGATGAATCACGCAGCGGAAGGCCTTCATCTTCAAGAACCGATGAAAATGTTGACAGAATCCGGGATCTTGTGCGTTCAGATCGTTGGTTGACAGTCAGAATGATCGGGGAAAAGTTGAATTTGACTAACACTACCGTTCATCATATTTTGACCAATGAATTGGAGATAAGAAACATCTGCGCAAAAATGGTTCCAAAATTTTTTTCACAAGACCTAAAAGACATCCGAAGGCAAAGATGCTTTGATTTTTTGGAATAGATTGAAAATGATACCCATTTTCTCCAGAAACGTGAATTACGTTGAACGTGTCATTATTTGTGACGAGACTTGGGTGTTTGAGTACGACCCGGTACCAAGCGCCAGAGCATGGAATAGCACACTTCAAGCTCTCCAAGGCCCAAAAATGCAAGAATGAGCAAGTCGAAGATCAAATGCATGCTGATTTGCTTTTTTGATAGCCAGGGAATCGTCCACAAAGAATTTGTGCCTGAAGACCAAACGGTCAATCGACACATTTACCGAGAGGTTCTTGAAAATCTTCGAATAAGGGTCATGCGTGTGAGAACAAACATCAAGAACAACTGGGTGTTGCATTACGACAATGCGCCTTGTCACACAGCAATTTCAATAAACGAGTTTTTGGCCAGTAAAAACATTCTTGTGGCTCCTCAACTTCCTTATTCGATTCCTTGTGACTTTTTACTCTTCCCAAGATTTAAAAATCACCTCAAGGAACGTCATTTTGGGACACTCGAAAACATTCAAACGTCCTTAACAGACCAGCTGAAAGCTATTCCAGTATCCAAGTTCCAGCACTGCTGTGAGAATTGGAAGAACCGTGTCCAGTGCTGTGTGGCTTCCCAACGAAGTTATTTTGAGGGAGACAATATGGAATAGTAATTCTATTCGAATAAAAATCAGTCCTGTTACTAAATTTACACACCTCGTATGCGTGAAAATGAATGCGTGACATCTTTGTTTTTCAAACTAACTACGAAGGAATAAATGCATTTATGTAACTTTTTACTAACCTCCCACCATCAAGTTCGTGATATCTTACTAAATTTTAATAACATAATTATAGCGGTAACTATAGCAATTCTTTTTGGTTTTACGATTTCCGAAATGTATTGAAATTTGTGCCACAGTATTTTTTAGATTATGTAAAGTGAGCTAGCTAATGTGTGTTTAAATGTCTATCTCATTAAAACAGCGTACTAACTATAAGTTTGGAACACTATCTACAGTCGACAATGCATAGTCTATTAAATTTGAGCTGTGAACGGTCGCTTGCGATACCATAAGACAAACTTGTTCCCGTATGCCAACCGAAAACACGATTTACCCATTTTAATTTAACACAAATTTCTTCCTGATTAATTTACAATTGATCTAACTGGCGCCAAGTCTGGCTTTATATTTCACAATGGGTTTACGAAAAAGGAAAAAAGTACTTTGTACTTACTTTGTTGTCTTAAATAGCCTTGAAATTAGATAATTTTTTGTAAAAGCGGATGTCATCTCTTGCCTGTTTTTTTTTAAATGTTCATTCATTGTTAAAATATTGAAGTGTAAAAATTTCGGTAGCGAATAAAAAATTAATGGTTTTTTAAATTTTGTTTTTATAGTTGATTCAACACACAACAAAAATAAGGCTTTTTGTACTAAATTGTAGTTTTATGCAATTTCTATTCTTCTTTTATGTTGGTGGCTGCTCTATAATAGTACATCGATCTGTTGATTTGCCACTTTACAGATTTTACGATTGGTCTTTCTGTTGGTCCAAACCGAAAGATATTCATCTATCATTTTATCAATTTACCCTTTAACCCAGCGGTGGGCAAACCGCGGCCCGAAAAAGTTTTTAAAGTGAAAAAATTGGAAAATGGAGGCGAGATCGTGTTTTTTTCTCTGCACATTAAAAATAGACGTCAGGCCGTTGTTTTTGCTCTTCACTTTCGTTCGGGGAGGGCACCAGAATATTATGTGCGGCCCGCGCCATCCTGTTATAGTGTCAATGTGGCCCGCGGTCCAAAAAGTTTGCCCACCGCTGCTTTAACCAATTGTTTTAGTTTGTCACTTTTCTGGCCTCCCTATCTAGTTTTTCAACCTGTCTTGATCAGATTACACTGGTCAACACAATTTTTGCTGACTTACATCTAAGAATTGTTTCTTACTAATTTGGTGCTGCTGAACTCAAATATCACATCAGTTTTTGCGTATCACATCACATTTTTGCTCTACAACAAATACATATTTTCGGCAAAATAATGCTTCTATCGTTTAATTTTAGACGTCGATACTGTAATTGGTACAAATTTGGCGAACAATAAGGACTAAATAATTACAAAATATTCTTAAAATTTTATTTATAGTGAAAGAAAGAAAATGAGAACAGTTTCAATTACATTTTAATGCATTGGAGTGTTAAAATAAAAATACAAAATAATTTAAGGATTAAATGGTCGTTTGTAAGATCTTCTGGAGTGCACAATTCCCGATAAGTCTCTTTTAATACTCCAACAGTAGTCAACCATCTTGTGAGTATCCCACCTTCCTTGATAACGTCTCTCCATCCCTTTTAAATCCTGATGAAACGTTCACCCTGTTCTTCACTAACATCTCCAAGATTGACAGGAAACTTGTCAAGATGACTGTTTAAAAAATGAAGTTTCACGCTCATGTTGCACCCCAGATGATGATAATTTTCAATCAAATTTTCAACGACCTCCACATAGTTTTCGGCTTTTTTATTCCCAAGAAAATTTTTGATGAGCGCCACGAAAGACTGCCATGCATTCTTCTCCATATCATCCATATGTACAGTGAAATGTAGATCATTCACTAATTTTCTAATTTGTGGCCCGTCAAAAATGCCAGCTTTTAGCTTCTCATTACTGAGACTTTGAAATGTTTCAGATATATATTTGAAACAGTCACCATCTTTGTTCAACGCTTTTACAAACTGCTTCATTAGACTCAGTTTAATATGTAAAGGGGGGAAAATTATTTTTGTTCACTCCACCAAAAGTTCGTGTATTATGTTTGGGTCTCCAATATTTAAATCTATTCTCACCGGCCAATTTTTATCTCTCATATCTCGCTCTGCTGTTCTTTTATCTCGCTCTGCTGTTCCACAAACACAAAAAACATGGATATTTTGTGAAACCACCTTGTTGGCCAAGTAAAAAGTTTACCATTTTAAGATTCCATCACATTTTTAATTGTTTCTTATGCTTCCTTTAGAAGCACATAATAACCTATTGGAATTGAATCAAATGCATTTCCATTGTGGAGTAGAATGCACTTTAATCTTCTCTTAGAGCTGTCCAAAAATAATCGCCATTCACTTGGGTCATAGCGGCACACCCATAGAATTTAGTAAACCGGGCACATCATGGCAATATACTAAATCATTGTCCACTTAGAAACTGTTGCAATATTTTAATTGGAACAGTTCTTTCTCTCTTGTACGAAAGAACATAACTTTTGTGCCTTCTTCGAGTAAATGCTTTTCGTTCAGTCTTGAAGCTAGTAATTCTGATGCAATTTTTGGAAGATTTAAATCTCTTACTAGATCGTTTAATTCGGCCTGGTTAAATCTCTGAGGTGTAGAAGAAGTAGAAGGACTGCATTCAAAATTCATGTCGTCATCATGTTCATTCATGTCACTAAACAGATCTTCCTCAAGTAATGGAGACTCACAAAAAACTGGCATAGGTATATCATCAGAATGGGGCACTGGACGCCTTGCTGAATCTAGGTTTGGGTAGGTGATTTTCTGTCTGGTTTTTTTGTTGTAGCCTGTAGTTTTTGTAAGGAAATAACAGTAATCTGTGTGATTTTTAGGCTCTCTCCAAACCAATTGGAATGCCGAATGCCATTTTCTTACGTTTTCCTTTCCTCCACTGTCGTAAATTTTCAACACAAGGCTTGCAAACTTTATGTGGAGCCCAAGACTTGTCCTGGTCGCCAAGTATAACTTGAAAATACGCTAAATACATCTTCTTCACAAAATCACTAATGTTCATCCTCTGATTTGGAACAGTAAAGCTTCCATATATATAACAAAATGTATCTGCTGTATTCAAACACTTTCTAGTAGCCATTGTTTATTTAAATTGTGTACGATTGCTTGTATAAAATTCAAAACATTAATTTATACAAAACAAGTCTAAGACGTTCGATTTAAATGAAACAACTGACCATTTAAGGATGTAGGCTGCTAAGTACATTACCCCTGATAATGTTTCCTCTTCCCGCCATTGCAAAAAGGTTGCTGTCAGGTAACCTGCAACTAAGCCTTTTCTGGGAAACTTATTGAACAACAAGTACAAACCTGAACATTTAATGGATGCACCGGTCATACTGGTATACCGGTACCGGTCATACAGGTAATGTATTGACCTCCATAGATTCCTCAATAGCTAGTGCAACATTCGTTCAAAAATGCAATAACAAAGAGAGGAAAAGGTCTATATGGATCACTAAAGGTATAATAAAATCCATTGCAATTATAGACTTTATAAGCACAGTGTGAAAGATCCAACCAACTTGCAATTAAAAAGATTATACAATACCTACAAGATTAGAATTTCAACTCTAATAAAAAAGTCCAAAGAAAATTTCTTTGCTAAAAAAATAAATGAAAATAATGATTCTAAACATTTATGGAAAACGGCTATATGTTGATAACTGATTAATTTGTTTTGTTTTGCTTTATTGTTTTATTTTTGTTTATTTACTTTTGTATATTTAACACTTATAATTGTAACATATATTTATGTTGCCTTAACCAACTCCGATTATTTGTTTATAATTTAAGTTATATCCACACACAGAACCTCGTTCTCTGTGGATCCTATTACATCATTTATTCTTTTTTAGGGTTTTGTAGGTATGACCAAAAAACCCTTATACCGTCATTTTGTCGTCTGTCTGTCTGTCTGTCTGTCTGTCTGTCTGTCTGTCTGTTCGGTAGAAATTGTAGCCAAACGGCTAAACCTAGAGAGTTGAAATTTGGCATGCTTACACAACTCTTTGACCCGCACATAGAAAAAATACTAAAACATCTAAAAAACATACCCCCCTAAAAATATAAACAAAAATGTGCTCATCGAAAACAAAAATATTTTTTTTAAATTCTGAGTAGGGTATCAAATGAAAGCCCTTAGTACGTGGATTAACGATCAAATTTTTATTTTTGCAAAATAAATTATTTTGATGCGATTTTTGCCAAAAATGTGCAAAAAAAAATTTGTCCCACACCCTGTAGCCCAGATGGTTTAAACTAAAAATCTAAAAAAATTCTAAGTAATGTATATTGGTGTGAACCGAAATAGTACAACAGGAATTTTTGATCAGATTATGTTTTTTGAAAATAACGCATTTTTTGTGGTTTTTGGTTCACAAAGTACAAAAGTTATACCAATGTTAAGACACTCACTGCATAGCGTGCGATAGCTACATGCGTTAGAGCGCTCATAAACTGGCTGGAAAACGAAGGGTTTCGAGTTCGAGTCGAGTTCGAGTGAATTTTATTTTTTCTGTTTTTTTTTTTTGCATTTTTATTATCTTGAAATTATTTTGTCAAAATTCTAGTTATATTTTGACAAATGTTGTATTTAATTTTTATGAGCGTAAATTTAATAATTAGTCTTATTATATGATTAACAGACGATAAATTATTTTAAAAATATCGTTCATTTTGCCGTGATTACTACAAAGTAAAATTTGTCCTACACACTCAGCATACCGCCTTCACTTATTATATACCTGCGAAACCCTGAAATGTGTGAATATTCACACTTCACATCAATTTTTTTTTAATTTGTTTATTAACCTGGCAACACAAAAATTATCAATGTATGGAAAAAAAAATGTATAGGTAAACAAATAAATAAAAATTATTATTATTATATTATTATTATTATACTAAGTACCTTACACTTGACCTTGCAACCCCCGCCGTTATAAAAAGGTCTATAACAAGTACCTGCATGTAAGGCGTTCCTACGAAATATGTTGAACAACAAGAACGAAGTTGAAATTAAAGTAGACGTATATCAGAACGTGGAAAGGTGAAAAAAGTCAAAATACGATAGAACAAAAATTTTACGTGATAGGCAGAAACTGTTAACATTTTTGAAATCAGCACCCCAAAATTAGTTAAAAACAAGTATCAGATCTAAGTCAGCAAAAAAAAAGTTTAAATTTGTTGATCAGTGTTATCAGTTTGTAGGTCTTGATTAATAGTTCGTCAATGGATCAATCACAATCAATACTGACTACGGTAATTTGGTAATCCGTTGATCTGTCGGTCTATTTTTCTTATCTATCCATCTGCTGATCTACTGGTTTACAAAACTGTTGGTTCAAACAAAAGAAAAAAAAAAAAAAAAACAAAAATCCGTTTTTATTATTTTTGGATTGCCAGTCCTACTGTTTATCAATTTGGTACTGTTGATTTTTCAGTACGATTTTTAATCTTCTAGTCTGACCAATATAACCAAGAATATTAATAGAAGTTTGCAGCGGATAAAACACGTAACAAGGATGAAAGAGAAATTGAAAAGGTTGACCAAAAATTCATCAGCAAATAGAAGTATTATATAGGGTGTTTATGGTCTTCTTATTCCTTTTTAAGCCCTTAAAACCCTTAAAACACCTTAGTGAAAGTACATCACAATCTATAGTAAAATACATTAATTTTTTAATTTTTTGTTTTTATGGGATCAAAAGAAAAAGATAAGCACTTTTACAGCAAATGTTCGAAGTTATCACCCTGCTGTTGTATGCAAAATCTTGTTCGGCGTATCCATGAATTCCGTCGCTGCAGCTTCCAAGATTCTCCAGGTCCATAATTTCGGTGGTGTATACCATGGTCTTCAAATGCTTCTACAAATAAAAGTTTAATGTTGTTAAGTCTGGTGACCGGGGAGGCCAAGGAACAGGACCGTTCCGACCAATCCACTTATTTTCAAATATATTGTTTAAGTGTTGAGGAACGAAACGGCTGAAATCTACAGAACTGTACGCGTTGAGGATGATCCTGACGTTGCAAAGCTTGTACTCGTTGTACATGGAATGGATATAATTAATGTTCGCGTAGTGTTCGCCATTCAATACGATTTCAGTCACCTACTTGCTGGGCAATTTGCCGTTTACTGGTTGAAGTGTTTTCGTCAGCGAGGCTTAATCTGGACGTTAAGTGGTTAGGAATCGAACTAAAACGGACAGATAAACAAATTGTAAAACAAATGAAATTGTTAGTTCGCAGGTTACTATAAGTTTTTATAACATTAATTTATCGCTTCCATATAAATTTTTAATTTTTGGGATTTTCTGCCATAACTCTCCAAATATTTATCCAATCAAAAAAAATTATTTAGATAAAAGATTTGTCTTCTTATTCTTAACAATATTTATCGTAAAAATTTTGGTTGTTAAGTCAATAATATGGGTGCAATTATTTATTATTTTTTTTTGGGTAAAAAATTAAAAATTAAAATGACTTCCTTATTATTGATTTAACAGCCAAAAACTTATATTACAAATATTGTTAAGAATAAAAAGACAAATCTTTTATCTAAATGCATTTTTTTGATTTCATAAATATTTGGAGAGTTATGATGGAAAATCCCCAAAAATTAAAAACTTAAAAAATTAATGTCTGTTTTATTATAAAACTTTTACTGTACGGGCTATTCCAAATGTTTACAAAGTTTGCCAAATTGTCAAGTTTCGTTATCTGCGTGTTTAATAAATCTTGTAGTCAAAAGCGCCGTATTAGTGAAACGCTAAAAAGAGAAGTGATGTTAAATGAGAAGTTTATAAACTCCATTCACAATAAATATGAGATGACGTCACACTTTGTTAATTTAAGTACCAACGTTATGATATGTTTTAATCAATATCAATCCATAACTCAGTTAGTACATTTATTCATTTAATGTTGGTAAATTTTTCCAATGTTGTCAGTTTGTAATTGGATTGTTCAATTTCAATCGTTATTTGTCAGGTTGACATTTAAGTGCTTAAGTGAGGTTATATTTTATTCTTTTTAAATTTTACTGTAAGAAAAATGCCCAAAGGTCTTAGTAGCCCTGCTCAAAGGATGGTTTTGTCTCTTATTAATTATTTTGAAAGATAATTAATTTGATTTTAGGAGAGCATGTTACTGTCGACACTATTAATATAAAATTACATGAAAGGGTTACATTACACACTTAATATAATATAAACCATAAATTTCGCGACAAATCGGTTAGAAAGAACTGCTGTGCATCATAATTTACATTAATTCCTTTCCTCCGTAGGAAATATAGGTTTTCAATATATTTTTAGAAGTTGTTCGATATAACCTAACTTTTTTTGACAGTTTACGAATAGAGCACTCCAAAACAGCTGATCAGATTAGTCTCTGGAGGGTAGAAAGTTTGGTTACCATAACAGTAACAAGTGATATAATAGTTTTTAGCCGTTATATTTCATTTGTATTCAAATATACTACCTATTATTATATTATCAGTTCACAGAACATAATTCACATACAAAATATCACGTAAACACTTATGTCAAAATCTTCGTTTTCCTCCACCCGCCTTAAAGTGACAGCATTCTGGAGTGCTCTATTGGCAACAAGGTGAGTTATTCCACTGTGACGTCATTTTAAGTTACGGTAAATGGACTTTATTATTCTTTTTAGTTGTGCTACGACGCTTGAATCTATGGAAATCACTGTCATATATGAAGTCCATTTTTTGTTTGTTTTTATTGTAATATTTCATTACCGAAACTGTCAATTATTTTTTAGCGTTAACAAAAATTAACCTCTCTCATTTTTCGCAACGTGCAAACAATATTTATTAATTCCACGGTTAAAAACAAAATCCTCTATAATTTTTCATTTTTAAGTATGATAAATTTATCCCCATTTAACGAGAATAGTAAAAAAGTAACCATTCAGCAACATACACAACACACATGGTCTCATATGAACGATGTATCGTTAATTCCCGAGTAAATATCGGATAAATTATTCGCACATGTCATTGTGTACGTGTGTCTGTGCATATTTTACTCGCAATACCCGCGTCTGTCCAGCACACAACACTGTTTGTACAACGGACATAGCTCAGCGAATCACGACCAGCCTGTGTAGAGGGCATCACACCATCATATCTTTAATTGCCATCACTATGTAAATTAGATTAGTTTGTGTTTTTAATTTTTGGATTTTTGCTTATTTGTTTAAGGCTCTCTGAAAAAAAGATTACGGAATTTAAACGAGTTGAAAAACGACAATATGGTATTTAATAATATATAATAATATAGTATTTATTCATGCTCTTGGGCTTTGAAATACATTGTATCTATTGCTAATAATTTCATTGTGTTAATTAGAAATCTCTTCCTTTTACGTTTTTCTTTGAAATGTTCTTATTTATCTTCGCCTTATTTCTGTTTTCTTCGTTTTTGCTGATGTGTCTCCATGTCTGTGTTTCTTCCAGAGCTGGGCAATAATCAAATACTTTTGTAATTAATTACTAAATAAATTAATTTGTCCCACAAAGTAATTTGTAATTGAATTACTTAAAAACTCAAAACAAAAGTACAGCTGTCAGTGTAAAATATTTAGATATTTATATTTAAAAATAATATAATTAATAATTATTAGCAATAAAAAGTGAATTGTGAATAATAAGTGTACGATAATTCAGTATTTACTATAAGGTAAAATAAACCAATAGTTAATAAAGTGCATTCCCGTATCCGCTGTCATCATGGCGGATGACAGCGGAGGTGCTGATCCCCCTGATATCTATGAGTCTTCGTCAATTTCGGCTGCCATACAAGCTATGGAAGTGGTGAATGCAGCTCCATTCTTGTATGAAATTAATAATCAAGACTTTGGGGAATATTTATCTGACGGCACAAGTTCTAAAAATTCTTCCAGAAACCCTCATAAAAGAAGTAGCCAAGCTCAAACAAATGCACCGGACCCAAAAAGATCGAATGCTACATCTCAAGTAATTAATGAAGTCAACACTGATACACAAATAATTCATTTAGCTGAGAATTCTACAATCGTCAAGTCTGCATATGAACTTAATAAAAATAACAGGTACAGTGTCATAGACAACGGCCCATTCATTATAATTATGGAAAGTAAAACGAAACATATTGGAAAATTACATAAAATGAGTGTCGGCAAAATGATTTTTAATAACTTTAAAGATGAAATTAAAAATATTTTAAACATCTCTACGTCTGGTCTTAATAGAATAAAAATCGAATTATCTAATCGTGTGTCAGCCAATATAATCTTGGATACGCAGGAATTTTTATTAATAATAATTTACAAGCATACATTCCTGAATCCATTATATACAGAAAAGGTGTTGTACGAAATGTGGACACACAAATCCCTGTCGAAGAAATTCAAAATGTCATCTGCTGCAGTGGTGAAATAGTTAACATTAGACGCATTACGCGCCGAATTATATCAAACAACGACGTATCGTTTATTAATACAGGAACACTAATCCTTACATTTAGAGGCCAAACACTTCCAGAATATATTAGTATTTATGGTGCTCGGTGTACGGTTTTGCCGTACATTTATCGCGTAATACAGTGTCAGAACTGTTGTAGATTTGGACATGGTACAAAACAATGCCGAAGTGTTACACGCTGTGTCAATTGTGGTGATAATCATGACTCTGATGAGTGCAATCTTGCACCCAAATGTTTAACATGTAAAGGTAATCATAAAAGTAATGATCCTCAATGTCCAGAATTAAATAATCAAAAATTAATTAAAAAATATATGGCATTCCATAATGTCAATTACAGAGAGGCAAAATTAAAATATCGAAACTTCTCCGATGTGGTTCTTTTTAATAATAACACGGACTTCCCACCTCTCTGCACGTCAAATAGGTTTCAACCCCTAGATACTGTTGACAATGACATTGAAAATAGCACCCCGTATTCGGTGCAACACTTTCCAAATCCTGGCAGAAATTCTAGAAAGAATCAAATTCAAACAATTCCTCGCCAGTCTATTAATATTAATTCTCACTTTAGAGACGAATCAAATCAACAATCTAGTCGCAACGACAGCACTACACGGAACGGTGTTGTTGGCTTCAACCCCTACCCACCACAGCCTCATATGAGGACTTCTAATGCAAATAAAAATCAATCGGGCGCTACCTATACTGAACAGGATGTATTAGACATTCTTATAAATAATATTTATTCACAATTTTCACGAAATCATATACCAAATTCTTCTAAAATAAGACAGCTCCTCTCCGACTTTCTCAGTACTCATAATCATAATGGACAGTTTTAATATAATCCAGTGGAATGCTAGATCAATTAAGGCAAATAAGGTATTTATTGAAACAGCTCTTAACATGTACAAAATTTCTTGTGCCTTGATCTCAGAATCTTGGCTAAAACCTAATGAATTTTTTAAAATATCAGGTTATAATATCATTATACAAGATCGCGTTGATGGCTACGGTGGTAGTTGTATCCTTCTTAAAAAACATATTCCTTTTGCTACTCTTGATATTAATCATTCTATTAACAATCTCCAAATTTGTGCAGTGACTGCATTAATAAATAATAAAAATTTAACAATAGGATCTGCTTATTGTAGTCCAGGAAGCAACATAAAATTTGACGCTTGGAACAATATTTTTTGTCAATTCAAAAAACCCTTTTTACTGGGTGGTGATTTTAATGCTCACCACCAAGCATGGGGATGTGAAGATATAGACAGGGCAGGGCAAAATTTGATTGACTCCATTAATGAAAATAATATGTGTATTCTAAATGATGGCTCTCCTACCCTTTTGCCAAATCCATTTAATAAAAAATCAGCTATTGACTTAACCATTTGTAGTCCTTCTTCATCATGCAAATTTGATTGGCATTGTCTAGATAATACCCCTTAGGTTCGAATCATTTCGCTATTTTAATTGAACTTCGTGAACCAACCAATTATAAAAAAACTATTTTTCCCTCTAGAAAATGGGATACCAAAAAGGCTAACTGGAGTCTTTATTATTCAACTACAAATAATATGGCACAAGAATACTCTTTTACCACATATTCAAATTACTCGTTAAACACCAAATATGACATATTAATCAATATAATAAATCAAGCTTCTGAATTAAGCATCCCAAAATTTCAAACTAAACAAGTTAATTTGTTTAAACATAAATCCTGGTTTGATACTGACTGTAAATCTCATCTATCTGAGTCCAAAGAAGCCTTTATTAAATATAAAGAACTATCAAACTGGGATAATTTCATTAACTGTAAAAGAAGCATTGCTAAAACTCGACAATTATTCAAATCTAAAAGACGCAACACATGGAGAGAATTTTGTACTTCATTAAACAAACAATCTAATATTTCCAACGTTTGGTCTAAGATCAAAGTTCTAAATAACTCATTCAAAAAATCTAGCTCATTTCCACCTGTTAACAATAACTGGATTGACCAATTTTTAAATAACTTCACTCCATCATCATGTAATGAATCTTTCATGGTTCATACAAATATAACCCATACCCAGTCTAAACTTACAGATCCATTTTCTTTCGTGGAGCTCATTCATGCTCTCAAGAATTCAAATAATACAGCGCCAGGAATAGATGACATCCAATATTCTATGTTAAATAATTTAGGTCAATTCTGTAAAAAACTTTTGTTAAATGTATTTAATCATGCTTGGGCTCAAGGCGTAATACCAGCAACTTGGTCCACTCAGATACTCATTCCTATATTAAAACCTAATAAAGATCCGAATAAACCTGAATCTTACCGCCCGATTGCACTCTCATCATGTATAAGTAAAACCTACGAACGTCTCATTAAAATTCGTTTAGAATGGTGGTTAGAAAATAGCAAAATCCTTCCGAACTTTCAACATGGTTTTCGCAAAGGACATAATTGCTACGACAGTATAGCTGCTTTGATAGCTGACATTGAAATTTGTAATTCGAGAAATGCATATTTGTCTGCCCTGTTCTTAGACCTCAAAGGCGCTTATGACCACGTCTCAATTTCTGTTTTACATAAGAAGATGATAACTATCGGACTGCCAATGCAATTTGTAAATAATGTTATTGAACTAATTAAAACAAGAACCCTTTTCGTAAGATCTCGAGGAAAATTTATCGGTCCACGTAACTCCAACATTGGACTTCCGCAAGGAAGTGTGTTATCTCCCATACTGTTTAACATCTATACTAATGATTTGCAATATTTGTTTAATCCTAACGTCAAAATTATACAATTTGCAGATGATATATGTCTATATTGCTCAGGAAAAAAATTCATCGATACAGAATTTGAATTAAATATTGCCACAAAACAATTATGCAATTGGAATCTACAAAACGGATTTACTATAGTGCCAGATAAATCAACTGTGTCTGTGTTTACTCGACATAGGTCCACACATTTGCCCAAACATTTATTTCTAAATAATATACAGTTCAAGGTTTCTGCAGTGGTAAAATTTCTGGGAATATACTTAGATAGTAAACTTAGTTGGAAAAAACACATATCATATATAATTCAGAAATGTGAACAACGCTTGAATATTCTCCGAGCTACTACCAGTTTTTCTTGGGGTTCCGACCCCAAAACAGCATTAATGCTATATAAAAATCTTATTTTATCTATCATAGATTATGGCTCAATATTTTTTAACAACGCAACGCTGACTTCTCTAAAGGCTTTGGATAGCCTTCAGAATAAGGCAATCAAACGCTATATTGGTGCCCTCCATTCAACTCCTACTAATGCATTATTGGCAGAAACCAACATTATGCCTTTACAATTACGTAGAGAAATTCTTGCAGGTCGATTTTTACTTCCACGTATCCAAACCAAAAGTCCAATTCGATTAGGGCTATATTGTGCTGAAGTATTAACGACAAGTTATTGGAAAAATAAAACTATTCCACTACTAGTCGAAAGTTATCTTCAACTAACAGAAATTTCCCCAGTACGTAATGTATCTCAGGTATTACCGTGTTTCGAAGCTCCATTCCATCTGTCATTACCGAATTATTTCTGCTTCAGCGATCATTCGTTTTTTATAAATCCAAATCCGAATAATATGGAAAATTTATCTGTCATAGACAAAATTACTCTAAAATGGCCAAATGCACACCATATTTACACTGATGGTTCTAAATCGAAAGATGGTGTAGGTTGCGCTTATTTAGATCCACAGTGCAACCATAATCATCAAGTCAAACTCCCTGACCAAACGTTTATATACAATGCCGAATTGCTAAATTCTAATAATAATATAAAACTAAGTTTAGACTATTTAAGAAACCATATTCATAATGAATTCGTAATACTTTGTGATAATAAGAGCGCTGTCCAGAAACTAAAATATCCAAACTTTTCTAAGGATAATAACTCTTTAATTTATGATATATTAAAATCTGTACAAGATCTTACCTTTAGAGATAAATCGATAAAAATATGCTGGATCAAGGGCCACTCGAACTCCAAATTTAATAATCAAGTAGTTATTCTAGCAAAGGAGGCCGTTTTAAAAGGAATGCCGCTAAAAATACCACCTAGCAACAATGAAATTAATTTAAAATTAAAAGAAATTGTTCTAAATCAATGGCAACACGATTTCCTACAGTCACTTAAACATAAAGCATCATATTATGGAGAAATCCAGACAACACTACCAAAAAAACACTGGTTCTCGTCAGACCAAAACAGGGCTTTCATCTGTACTATAATTCGACTAAGATTTAATCATAACCTCTCGCCTTCTCATCTGCATAGAATAAACTTGAAATCAACCCCGTACTGTCAATGTGATGACCAGTCTATTGGTGATGTTAACCACTTACTTTTTAAATGTCCATTATATTTCGGTAATCGTACAAAATTTTTAAATAAATTAATTTCAGAAAATATCCCATTTCCAACAAACATTCAAACACTTTTGGCCACAAACTCGATAAAAATTTATAATATAATCTTTGACTACATCAAAATAGAAAAAATTAAAGTGTAATAAAATTGTATTTATACTTAACATTAATACTAATATATTCTGGCTAATAGTCTCTTAAGGACAAAAATTTTGGTAAAAATAAAAATTAAGAAGAATAAATAAATTTTATATTTGTATTTTAATGTCTATTCTAAGTCGTAATTGTAATTTTATTGTTATTAACTATTATTATGTATTTTATATGTAACTTATATTATTATTGCTATATTATTTTATTGTATACATCACTGGTTAATAGTCAGTGCAACTAAGACCAATAAATACTAATTAAAAAAAAAAAAAATTGAATTACTTTGTAAAAAAAAGTAATTGTATTCAATTACTTTTCAAATTTTGAAAAATAATTGATAAAGTAATTGTTTTTGGTAATTTAATTACTTCAAGTATTTAAAATTACTTCAAGTAATTTAAATACTTCGAATTTAACACATTCTTTTAAGGAGATAGAATTATTGTACCTAGAAGAATAAGCAAAAGTTTTAAAACCGATTGCAAAAACACTTGATTTTTTACAAAATGAAAAAAATACTATTTATGGATTTTTATTACCCGGTATTATATCTTTAAAAGTAAAACTTGAAAAAATTATAGAAAATGATGAACACCCTAGAACAGGGGGCGGCAACCTTTTTTACTAAGTGGGCATATTTCAGAAATGCGGGGAGTTCGGCGGGCACCGTGGGACAAGGGGGGGGGGGGGTAAAATTTAAATACAAAAATTTATGCAATTTAAAATTTTAATTGTCATAAAAAAAATACATAATATCAAAGTGATAATTAATGCGATATTTGACAATGAAAATTCGCGGCCAATTCGTTGTAATATGGGATATAAGTAGAATTTCCAGTTCTCAGGCATTTGTCCAAATGAGCGTCAGTGAGGCCTGTTCGGTATTTTGATTTTAAGTATTTCATATTAGAAAACATACATTCACAAGCATATATCTACGCGAGATAACTGGAACAATAATATTAACATTATTGCTTTCTTTCATATTGGGTCTATATTGGGAATAGTTTTAAAATTTAGTTTTACAGTCAAATTTAATGAATATTAAATTATATTTATTTATAAAACTATAACACTTCTAGTCTTGTTGACAGTACTTTTATTACTAAAAGCGGCTCGGAAATAGAATTTCGCATGGTTAGGCGGGCACCGCGTTGCCGACCCCTGCCCTAGAACAATAAATATAATTGGAAAATTTGTTTTAAATAGTTTGGTTGGAAGGTTTTCATATCTTTTTTCAATAAATGAAGAGTCTAAGGATGCTATAATAGCTGCAGCTGTCACACCAACAATAAAATTACGCTGGCTGAATATTTGAACAATTGGTGGTATTAAAAGGAAATAAAAATATAACTAACAATATTATAAGTATGAATTGCATTTATTTTTCCTTGTTAAAAATGAGAAATAGAAATGTTATTTAATTATATATCCTTTATTTAACACTATTATAATCTGTTTTTTTATTTATATATTAAGTTTTTTTTTAAATAAAGTAGTTGAAAAAGTATTTAAAATTACTTACTACAATAACAATAGTAATTGGTAATTGAATTACTTTTTTCCTAGCAGTAATTATTTCAAAAGTATTTTAATTACTTTTTCGTCAGATTAAGTTTTTGAAAGTAATTTGCCCAGCTCTGGTTTCTTTTCTCTTTCAATATTTTCTTCATTATGGGTACTCCTATTCCGGAATTTTCTAATATTTCTGTCAAGCTGATTTTCACCTCTTGTATTTTACAGATATACATTATATGCCAGAGCATCTTTTCTCTCCTTCCACACAGTCGGCATTTTCTCTCATCTGGATTTAAACAAGGTATGTATCCTCGAGTCTCATTCCCGCATCAAAATCTCGGTATCAGCTGTATATTTTTGTTTTCTGTCAAATATCATGTTGATGGTTCTTATTTGACTATATATGGGGGAAAATGAGACGTTTTCTATTCTGTTCGTTTGTGCATTTATCTGTATTTCTCTTGCTATTATGATTTTCAGTACTTGATCTCCAAATACCCCCATTTTTTCTATTAATTTTGTCGAGAACCCCTTATTTTCGTAATATTTTCTTCTATTTTTCTCCCATCTGGATTTTTCTATTTCATTCAACTCTCTTCTCCTTAATTCTCTCCAGCATTGGTGTAATATTGATTCATCTGTCATAATCCTTATACGTTCCTCGTATCTCATCGCCAACTTTCCTGCATGTGTTTTTTTTTTTTTTTTAATTTAAATTATAGTGCTTCAACTGTGTAGTCATTAGCACTTCTTAATTCTAATTACAGTATTTATATATTGAGTATTTCTATAGTATTTACATGATATAATCTGTCTCAGTTTGTAATACGAAACTAGATCTGGTTACTTTGGTGACTGTTGTGGTGTAAACAGATTTTGGCGTATCCGTGTGAACCAATACTATGATAATATTATAAATGTATTGTCAATATACAACATAAAAAATGAACTTTTCCTGTTAGTTCCGTATTACAAAATGAGACAGATAATATATATGTATAAAAATATGGTAATAAGTATTTAAATTTAAATTTGCTGGTACAGGTTAATGTGTTTCTTCTAACATTAAATAGTTGGGAATGTGTTGAGCCAATCCTAATCTGAGGTACTTTATATGGAGTTTTTCTATTTTATCTTGTTCTACCCATCCCCATATTTCCGCTCCATATATCGCTATCGCCTTGATTATACCTTCAAACATCATTATTCTTATCTTAAAATTATCTTTAAATTTTTTTTTTCTCAAATTCCCCATATTTCTCTCATTGCTAACAATGCTTTTTTATGTATCTTTCTTATTTAATAGGTATTTATAATTATTTTAAATTTATTTATCCAGTATCATGCTGCTTGAAAGAGAAAATGATGAACATTATTTGTATTACTCAGTGGCGCAGCCAAGGGGGGGGGGCGACGGCCTGGGCTCCTCCCAGGACCAGCAGATTACACGATGCTGCTCCGAAAGTTGAAGATAAAATTTGTTAACCACAACAGTAGTTAATTTTTAAATTACTTCATTGTATACAAAATTGTCATTTTTTTTTTCGTATAAGTAAACATTTTTTTAAGATTGCCTACTCTTGATAAAGTGACATAATTATTGTTCAAGTGAAAATACATTTACATTTTATTTTTAGGTTTTCGTAGGTATAATCAAGAAATCCTTATTCCGTCACACGAGTCGGTTCGTTCGGTACAAATTGTGGTCAAGCGGTTGATTTAGAGAACTGAACATAAGTAAGAGAAATATTGAGACAAAAATATATCCCGCGAAAAATATAAATAAATATATATTTATCGAAGAAAAAATCAAGTGAAAGTTCTTGATACATGGTTTAACAATTACATTTTTTATCCACAAATAATGGAATTATTATTTGATATAAACATCAATATCCAACAGCAGGGGTGTCGAACTGGTTTGGGTCGCAGTCTATTTTACATACAAAATTGTAAGCAGTGACGGAACTTTAAATATCCCGAAGGGTTTCTTGACATTTTTTCATAAACAGAAAAGGAGAAGAGAGTATATTTTACATTTTTAAATATATTTTTCCCTTAAATAAGCTCAAGTGATTTTGATTACCGCTTCAGGGGCCACAAAAAATTAGGTTGAGAGCCGTCTGCGGCCCGCATGCTCTCGAAATATGATTCGGCCCTCCCCAAGAAAAAATCCTGGCTGTGCCACTGGTATTACTCAACAAAAATATAAGGAGATTTTGAGTCCTTTTCATTTTCAATTTGTATTCGAAGCGTAATCGAAAAATTCGTGCAATATTTGTTGTTAATGATATTGTTGTTGTTGTTGTTGTTAATACTGTCACTTTTAAAGTAATCCCTATGCCTGACGGGCCATTAAACTAACACTGATAGTGATATAACAATGATCTGACTATGATTTTATGAAAATATGACTTAAAAGTAACAGGATAAATACAGCGCTCACTACTATGATGAAGTTTAGTTACAATAATATCTTTGGAGCACGAAGACGTCTATGCATAATAAATATTATTCAATGATAGTTATTAGTTATTGGTAGGGAAAAAATTAAACAATTTGAAAAGATCATATCAATAACATAACCTAACTTATTTTGTGAAAAAAAACTAACTTTTGGAGAATCTGATACAGCAGGAAATTGCGAACAGAATTAAAGCAGCTAATGTATTGTATTTTGCACTTGGTCCCCTCTTCAAAACTAAACTCCTGTCTAGGAATACCAAGATCAGAAATCAAACCAAATTATACTACATCCAGTACAATTATATATGGCAGTTAAACATGGACCTTAACTAAGCGAGATCAACAACATTTTTCGAAAATAAAATATTACGCCGAATCTTTGATCCCATTCAAATTAATGGTGAATGGAGAATTCGTAAGAACAAAGATATCCGAGATCTGTACTCAAGGCCGAGTATCACACAAGAACTGAGACGATTACAGTGGACGGGACACGTGATTATATTTTCGGGAAATTACAATATTTTCTAAAACCGAAATGTGATAAAAATTTCTCTCGTACGTTTCCGGCTCAGATAAATGTACACTACTTATAATTTTTTCAGATTTTTAGTTTAACCCCGTTGGAAAAAAAGGGCGGGACAAGAACTTATTTTGCACATTTTTGACTAAAATCGTGTTAAAAGAAAATAATTTAAAAAAAAATACTTTTCGTTTTAATCTACTTCTTAAGAACTTGCTTTTGGGATAGGGTGGGGGACAAAAGTTTATAGACATATTAGGTGTGCAACTTTGCCTCCGCCGTTTTCCTATAGATGGATTTAGCGGTAAGTAGTGGTCGAAATAAATAGATCATAGACGTCATGCAATAAACTTGGGCATCTGTCAACATAATCCCCTAAAAACATTAGTCGATTTGTGTCTGCATCATAAAGTTATTCTTGATTGAAAATGACAGTTTAGGAGCCAAATTCTCGTCATTTGCGGGAGGTTTTAATTTTCTGCATCAATATGAAGAAATCTGCGGCTGAGGCTCATCGAATTCTTTCAAATACTTATGGTGCGGCTGCTATTAGTAACAGAACGTGTCGTGAGTGGTTTCAAACCTTCAAGAACGGTGATTTTTACGCCGAAGACTGGCATAGCATACCGACATTGCTCGACCCCATGTTGCGAAAGTGGTCAAGACATATCTGGAAACGTTGAAATGGGAAGTCCTACCCCACCCGCCGTATTCTCCAGACGTTGCTCCCTCTGACATTTTTTCTGATCAATGGCACACGGGCTGGCTGACCAGCACTTCCGGTCTTAAGAAGAAGTAAAAAATTGAATCGATTCGTGGATCGCTTCAAAAGATGACCAGTTTCTTCAACGCGGGATTCGTATACTGCCCGAAAGATGGGAGAAAGTAGTGGCCGGCGATGGACAATACTTTGAATCATAAATGTATAACCAGTTTTTTACAAGAAAGCCTCGAATTTCGGAAAAAACGGCGGAAGCAAAGTTATACACTTATGTATTTTTGGCGAAATTCCATAAAAAAATGATTTTTCAAAAATAAAGTTTGCTTGTTCATCCACGCATTAAGAGGTTTCATTTAATATGCCATTCAAATTTAAAATAAAAATATTTAATTTTTTTATTAAATACATATTTATTTATATTTATCTCGGGATGCGTTTTTTGAACTCTCAGTATTTTTCCTATATGTGGGTCAAAGAGTTGTTTGTATAAGTATACCAAATTTCAACATTCTATGTTAAGCCGTCTGGCTACAATTTCTACCGTACAGATAGACAGACATAAACATGGGTGCCGTTATAAGAGTTTTTTCGTGGTCATATCTACAAAACCCTAAAAACATTAAATTAACAACGTAGGTCATGTAATGGGATATCGCTTAATTGTGCAATGAGGATTTATAACTGTATTATAAAATTGCATTTGCAATGCAAATTAATAAATTACAGGAGCTGCAAAATAGAGATATGCATGTCATTTTGTAGTGTGACAGACGCACAACAATTAAAGAAATTAGAGAAATGCGGACGAAGCTTAATTGGTAAAATGTGGAACAGTTTATTAATTTTAATGAAATTTTGCATATACATAAAATAGAATTATGTCACTATAGTCGGATTGCTGATAAGTGACTGTTCGTTGCTACAAGTATCGATATTCAATACTATATGCTTTCTCTGTCTATATCATTATAATTATTTGCATACCCATAGTAACGTATAGTGACCCAAGTTGACAACTAGCCTTCAAAATTATTTTAATAAAAAACAAAACATTAGAAAGAAACGGCATGATTCCTAGATATCTTTACTAATTTGAGCGCGAAAATAAATTTAAAGCAGTACTCAAACAAACAAAATTTAAATTTTAAGGTAATATTTATAAATAAGGAAAAATTTATACTCATACGTAAATTTTGGATTATAATTTGTTGATTATTCCAGCAGATTTAAAATTAAAGTTTGTGAATTTAATAATAATCCGCAAGCCATATTTTAATTAATATTTATTACCAGACACTGGTGTCAGGACAGAATTGCACTGGACAAAATTACACGGGACAAAATTACACAGAAGAAATTACACATAGACAAAATAACTCAGGGAAGAAATTACACAAGGACGAAATTACACATACGAAAATTACACTAAGACAAAATTACACATTTAATTTTTTTGTGTTTATGAATTTTCTGTTTGTGTTCTTTTATATAAAACATTTTTTTAAAGGGTTGGATTAAGTAAGTTTTGATATTTTTTTTGGAAAAATAAAAAATTGTATTTTAAGGGTTGGAAAAATTAAATTTTAGTGTTATATGAATAAATACAAAAAAAATGTGTTTTCAGGGTTGGCTTTAGTAAATTATCGTGTTTTTTTAATACATTTTTAAAATTGTAATTTAAGGGTTGGATTAAGTAAACTATCGTGTTTTTTGAATAAATTTAAAATAAATGTATCTTAGGGTTGGATTAAGTAATTTTTGGTCTCAAATATGAATAAACACAAAAAAATGTATGTTCAGGATTGGGTTAAGTACATTATTTTTTAACGTTAAAAAAATCTAATTTCAGGATTGAATTAAGTAAATTCTAATGTTCTTTTTAAAAAATAAAAATACAAATAATTTTCAAAATTAACAAATTTTTTAAATTTGTCAAAATATTTTATTTTCAAACTTGTGCCGGTAAGTCGAGTGAAGCACACACCAGATTTTTTTTAAATTTATTCAAAAAAACACTCAAATTTACTTAATCCAGTCCTGAAAATACAATTTTTTTACTAATTCATATAACACTAAAATTTACTTATTCCAACCCTGAAAATACAAATTTTTATTTATTAAAAAAAAAACAAAAAGTTACTTAATACAACCCTTCAAAAAATTTTTTTTATATAATAGAACACAAACAGAAAATTAACAAACACAAACAAATTAAATGTGTAATTTTGTCTTAGTGTAATTTTCGTATGTGTAATTTCGTCCTTGTGTAATTTCTTCCCTGTGTAATTCTGTCTATGTGTAATTTCTTCTGTGTAATTTTGTCCCGTGTAATTTTGTCCAGTGAAATTTCGTCATGTAACCCAAACACTGACAGTTAAGATAAAAAACATTTTTAAAATCGCTGAAAAATGGTAACTAGATTATTATATGAATGCACTACTTGATACATACATGTAACAGTCACCTATCAGCAATTCGACTATAGCTTCTATACTTTAAGTAAAAATAGACCAAGAAATTGGTGTTCAGTGGTTTTAAAAGTTTTGGTGGTTTTTGGAAATTGGTGGGATGAATTTACTTGAGACATTTTACGACTTTTATTTTGTCGAAAAAACCTCGAAAAACTTTTCTTTTTCTTCAAATACTTTCGTTCCGTTGCAAAAGTCGAAAAAAAAAATTCTAATTCAAAAATCTATCAGGGATGAGTAGTCGTAGTTGTAGTCGGGAATCGGAAGTCGAGGAGTCGAAAAAAGTTATCGACTCCCGACTCTTTAATTCAATTTTTATCAAGGATGAGAACAAACTGAAAACGAAAGTAAAATAAACATATTACCAGAATTTTTTAAAGCACGGAAACAGTAACTGCATTTTGTTCTCTGTTCAAGAACAAAAATGAAATTAAAAATATACAATAGCGGTTTTACTTGGTTTCCTTCATGCTTGCCAGTTTAAAATTTGATTAATACTGCTCATATTAACAGATTAATACGATGCAGTAAAGATATTTGTTTTTACTCATATCCATATTATCTTTTTCTGTATACTCTGTTTATTATGTTTAAGTGGATCTAATCTGGATTAGTTTCTCAAGTTGAAACGAGCTTCGTGATTATTTCATGTTTCATGTTGGCAGCCAAAATCTAAATGTCAAAAGGAAATGTGACATATTATGAAAAATAACGTACATAAAATACAATTTAAACAAGCAAACCTGTAGCTGCAAGCCTTAAACCGCTCGTATCTGCTGCTTGACCGCTAAGCAAGGGCACGGACGTAAGTTCAATTCCTGCTTATGTCAAATAATTTGTGTAAAATATATTTATACAAATTACAGGCGGCAAATCTGCTTAGCGGTTCGCAACCGGCTTTAAACTGTAGGTGTCTTTCTGTGTACGCTAAAAAATGGACGTACTACTGACCATATTACTTCTGAATGTACATAGATTGAAAACATGGTCATGAAACCTAGAAACAGGAGGCATTGGCTCACTTCGGGCTGTCGCGCCAATGATGGTGATGAAAATACAATTTATGAAAACTAATATATTCGAAAATTTGTATTAAATATGACACAAAAAGTCAAGGTGAAATGAAAATGACATTTATAGAAACAGCTCACCCCAATCTAGGATATTTAATGTAAGTATAGTCTATTTCTTTAGTTTCAGCGGAACTAGATATTGAAATTTACTTACTTTTAATGATCGAACAGACTTTTATTCTAATTTATTTGTTTGTCAGATTTATTTATTTATTGTTTTATTTATTCTTTTTAATATATATATATATATATATATATATATATATATATATATATATATATTAAAATATACCATACTAGCTCAAATCACTATGGATACTTTACTGGATACAGTTTTGAAAAAAATTGAATTCCAGATTCCTTTTTTAAAAAAATATGTGGATGATTTGGTCTTGGCTGTCCCTAGTGACAAAACAGACCACATATTAGCCATATTTAATGAATATCATCCTAGCATACAATTTACCATAGAATTAGAGGATTCTAGTAGGAGAGGCGTACCTTTTCTGGACACCTTTTTCTTTAGAGACCTTGAGAACAATCTTAAATTTGATTGGTACACTAAAAAAACCTACTCAGGTAGATATTTAAATTTCTATTCTTTTCATCCTCTTAAATATAAAATTGCTCTCCTCAAAACTATGAAACATAGAGTCACGAAAATTTCTGACATTTCTCTTCTTAATAAAAATTTAAAACGTCTCGCTGAGATTTTCATCCAAAATTCTTATCCAAAAAAATTGGTTTATAGAATCATTTTCAATATAGATGTTACACAAGACCTTGGTCCTGGGGGTGGGGAGGTGAGATCGGTGGATGGGACTTCACATGTGGCAGAACCTGTCAAGTACAGGTCTCTCTCATATTTGGGACATATGTCCAATAGCCTTAAAAAGGTACTTAAGTTGAAGAACTTAGTGGTTGCGGATAAACCATTGTTGAAACTTTCCTCTCTTAATACAACTTTAAAATTTAAATATAATGTCACAAGCACTAAAAAGTGTATTTATAAATTAGAATGCCAATGTAACAAAATATATATAGGAAGCACGATACAAAAACTAAAAAACAGGATTATCCAACACCGTTCTGACGCGGAGGTTAACCCCAAAAAATGTACTTTGGGCGCTCACATTAATAGTACCAAACATGTGGTAAATTTTGATAATCCTAAGATTTTGGATCGGTTTTCCCATGATTCTAGTAGATTCTTTAAAGAAATGTGCTACATTAATCATTACGAACATACACTGAATTCTAAAACCGACACGGAGAAATTACATTCGATCTATTCCTTTTTGCTTACGTTTAAAAATATAAAAAATTCTCAGTTCGGGAATGGAATTTAGTGGTGATCGGTGAGATAGTATACATAATTATCAGGTCTTTAATAACCTTTCTTTCATAATATTCTCATTTATATATAATATATGTTTCCCGCTCATTCCTCTCTTTTTTCTTTTTAAAAATTTAACATTGAAATCTACTGCGCCTGCGCAGTTATTAATTTCCCATAAATAGTCAAGTGCTTATCCCTCTACACTTGATTTGATTTCTAACTTCCGCCACCTTGTTACATACAAAATGGCGTCATCTTTAATGTGACTTAGTTTTTGGTTTTCGCTAGTTTCTTAAATATGTTTC
Organism: Liopterus haemorrhoidalis; assembly: GCA_963971575.1. Lineage (NCBI taxonomy): Eukaryota > Metazoa > Arthropoda > Insecta > Coleoptera > Dytiscidae > Liopterus > Liopterus haemorrhoidalis. Next base: position 50,741,728 of record OZ020611.1, read on the forward strand.
ATTTCTAAAAGTTTACAACTATGAAGTTTTTTTGTTCTCTTTCGGTTCAGTTCTACATAACATCTAGTTATTTTACATCCATGTGTCTCACTTAAGTATTTCAGTAAGTAACATAAAACTAGGGTTATGTATACATAAATCTAACTGCGTTTAATGTTTGTTTGTAGACCTTGAATAAAGTTAGCGAATGGCTAACGAAATATAGGCCTTAATGAAATAATTGTGGTTACTATCGACACAATATCTTCTTTTCCCAACTATTCCAAACGTATATACTTTGTTTCAACGAGAAGAAAGAAATTCTCCGTTTATATATATATATATATATATATATATATATATATATATATATATATATATATATATATATATATATATATATATATATAAGTCAATGAGATGGGCTGTGTTAGATGCATATAGCCAATTTTATCTAAATAACTATCTAACTAATTAACTTACATCACGATTGAAGCCATATCTTCCACTTTCTCATTTTTACAGGCAGAAATGGTTTTCATTTGTTGTCTTTCCCTTTCAGGAATAGTCTGTTAAACCCTTCAAAAACGTCCAATGTAGTTATTTTTAATTAAATTTTTAAAGTGAAACCAATTTAAAATAAAACAATCTAAAATGTCCGCGAAACGGAAAGTAAGTTGTCGGAGAACTGTCAGTGTAGTTAGTACATCTAAATGCCGTTGGTGGCAGTGTGTCCGTTCACAGTCTCAGTTTCCTATATAGATATCTTTTGACACAGCAGAATGTTAATGAAAATGCCTAGAATATAATGACTACGTAGATAACATTATGTACCTACCAACAAAGTTAGTTTAAACATCGGCTAACATTGGTCAGTGGAGATAGAAACCCTTTCTGACGTGGCATTGTGTGTTGCCTCCAACATAGCCGCCTTTATTGGCAGCCGCAAAATGCACATTCTTGTTTTCAAACTAATCTACAAAGTTACACAGTTACTATGTAAATAATAACTTACAAACGACCTGTTTTAATTGCTTGTATTTATTGCTGGTTAGATTACTTCTGCTGGTTCTCTGGTCACAATGTCGAATTTAGGTTAACAAAGGAAAGATGTGTATAAGTGTGCAATTACATTGGATGCGGAAACGTGCGATTTTTTTGAACGCACGAGAACTGACAACAAAACAAACACACGAAGTTAAATGAGCGTGGTTACAGTACATGCATACTTGCGTGCGGTAACTTGCGTCGACGCACAAATATCTTTGTTTTTTGATGCGTCCAGCAGGCCAAAAATATGAGTTTTGATCTAAAGACTTTTTTTACAAAATTAGAAGAAGAATAGAATTGTTAATATGCTGTTGCATAACAATGAAGATTTTTTATTTATTTATTTCGTTATTTATCCGTTTATTTATTTATTTTGTTTTCTTCATTTTTTTGGAGTTCTACAGAAACAAATAGGTTTGTTTCTTTCCAACAAAATCAACAAAATATCCATTCTTGTCTGTCTGTTTTTACTGTGATTCACGTAAAAATTATTATTCATCCAGATGAAAAAGTACTTCGGAGAAGAATATTTGTTTTTTATTCTAAACAATTTTTGTCATACACGTTTTTGCTGTTAACAATAAAGGAGATATTTCAAGATCTTTTGAAGTTTCCGTAACTCCCCAAATATTCATCTAAAAATGCATAGAACAAAAATAATTTGTTTTATTACTATAAATAATGTTGTTTTATATGTTTATGCTGTTCAGTAACTGAGATATTTAAAATAAAATAATTTAATTTGAATGAGACCGCACGCAAGTCGCACGTATGTACTGAAACCATCCATCCCCAGATCAGGACAAGAATGTTCAGGGTAAACGCTCGTTACCGCACGCACGGATACAGTGTAACCGTAGCCTAAGACGGAGTTTAATATGAATTTAATATGAGAAAAATCAACATAAAATTTTAAAACAGTGCTACTTAGTCATCAGATGCCGGTACGCGGTGAATTTTCTGAAAAGAGAGAAATAACAGTATAATTTAATATTAGCGCATCTAAGATTGAGGTTACAGTTCGGGCGACTGATTCAAAAATGTAGAATTAAACAGAAGTGGTTACATTTGAAGCGAAGAGTCGCGTGATTATCGCTAGAAGTTCAAACAGGGTTGTTTCCTTCGCGCGAAATACATGCTCTCTATACATTTTTAACTAGTTTATATATATGAATGAAAATTATTTGGTGTGAATTTTCACACATTTCAGGGTTTATTCCTGCTATAAATGACTTATTCCTCTTATACCGTAAAAACAAAAAACTAAAGTAATTCAAACATAAGATTGAATTATGACGTATAATAGTTGGCGGTGCCTACTGAAAACTAAATTCTATATATATGAACCCCATTCTCAGTTGTTAAAAAAAATATATTATATTTTTAATTTCAAAAAAGACTCACTACCTTAGTCATAAATATAAAAAATCAGCTGTGGCTTCCACAGAACCGATCGCCATCACAAAGTACTTGAATAAAATACATTCTAGCAGCAGAGTAGAAATGACTTGACCTAATATTTTCTAACAGATATTATTTATCATGACCATGGAAACGTTACATATAGATATAAAAAAAAATATAATTAAAAAATTTCGAAAAATTTTTCAAAAATGTTTCGTTTTATCAGAAAATGTCTCAAATAAAAGTTGTTATTTATTGCTTTTATAGCAACTTTTGTAAAATACATTTTTTCGAAATATTTTTCTGTTGTGAAATATTTATATATTATTAAAATATATATATAGTTAAATATTCGCAAAAATCTTAAAATCGACACGAGTAAAATCTAAATCCCAAATGTTTTATTATTTCCAAATTATCTATCTTAAATGTCTTATCATAAAATTGTAAATATGCATCATTGTAAATTAATGCCAACATTCATTCTTGTAAATCAATGTAAATGTATCGGGGTGCTAATAGCCACAGCAGTTGAATCGCCCTCAAAATATATTTTAAATAAATAAAAAATCAGCTGTGGCCACCACAGGATCGACCGCCATCACAAAGTACTTGCATAAAATAAATTCTAGCAGCAGAGTAGAAATAACTTGGCCTAATATTTTCTAACAGAGATATTATTTATCATAACCATGGAAACGTTACATATAAGTATGAAAAAATATTTTGTTTTATCAAAAAATGTCTCAAATAAAAGTTGTTAGTTATTGCTTTTATAGCAACTTTTAATAAATACATTTTTTCGAAATATATTTCTGTTATTAAATATTCGCAAAAATCTTAAAATCGACACGAGTAAACTCCCATTTCTAGTCAACCGATTTTTACCAAAAGTTGATCAACTCTTGATGTCAAAAGCTTAAATATGAAGTTTCAAGAAAATCCATTTAGCCGATTTTGCTCTGCACGTGTACACAGACAGACAGACAGATAGACAGACAGACCGACAGACAGACAGACAGACAGACAGACAGACCGACAGACAGACAGACCGACAGACACCATGCTAAAAATAGACATCCGGTTCCTATCAATGTAAATTATGGGGATTTTTTTCAGTTTTTTAACGTTTTTTGTTTGTTTATCCACGTATTTAATAACCTACTCAAAATTTAAAAAAAATATTTATTTTCCCAATAAATATATATTTGTATATATTTATCCAGCGCTGTATTTTTTTGATCTTTATATTTTTGCTATTTGTGGGCCAAATAATTGTATAAGCATGCCAAATTCCAACTTTCTATGTTCAGCCATTTGGCTATAATTTCTACCATAGGAACAGACAGACAGACAGACAGACAGACAGACACATAAGTCACGTTATAAGGGTTTTTTGGTGGTCATAGTTACAAAACCCTAAATAATGGATAATAAAAAATTTATATTCTTAGTTTTTGACAGAAGAACACCGTGTGATCAAAAATGTTAAGAAGATAAATACATTCTTGAATGTATTTGTTAAAAATAAGTTTAGTTTGTAATTTGAACTCCTGTCGATGGCGTCTCTTTCGCAGATTTGGGGAACTGGACAAAGAAAGTTCAAAAACAACTTTAGACTAAGAATGCTCCTTTTCGACAAACTCGTGGCCCCCATATTGTACTATGGGGCTGAGATATGGGGATGGAAAGAGCAAGAAGAGATAGAGAAAATCCACAACAAATATCTACGATGGACACTTTCAATCGACAAAAGAACACCGCTCTACATAATAAACGAGGAAACGAAGAGGCATAAACTATGCGTTGAAACGGGCAGAAGAGCAATAATCTACGAGGAGAAAATAAGAAGATCTAATTGGGAAGAACTGGTTTTTGCATGCTGGGAGCAGATAAGAAGAAAAGAAGAAAATAAACTAAAGAAGAATGACTGGGAATAAAAACGCTCAAAGTATTGCGAAAGAAAATGCCATTCAACAACAGAAGTAGAGAACCGAAGACGAATGGGAGATAGCCTAAAAGAAGAAATTGTGAGAAGGGAAAAGGACATGGAACTGCAACAACGAAGAGAGATACAGATATCAAAGTACAATCCCAGATAGAGGTTTTTAGAAACAATAGACATGCCTCTGTATCTAAGAAAACAAGCCAAAAACCAAAAAATAATAGCCAGATTCAGAATAGGAAACGAAGAAAGAAGGAACGAATACTGGAGAGAAAAAGAAGAAAAGAAGTGCAGAATATGTGAGAGGAATGAAGAGACAATAGAGCATCTAACACGTGACTGCACGGAAGAAGTGAGAAACCCGAAATCAGCTATACAAATACTCAATGACGAAAACCCGGATGAAACCTGGATGAAGAAGATACTAAATAAAAGAATGTAAATGACATAAAATTTAAAAAATGTATTATCGTTAATATTTAATTAGCTACCGTGTGTTAGTAATTTCGTAACACTGACGTCATTTTTCCTAAGGTTCTCGTGATTGGCTAACTGGGAAACAGGGTGCTCCCAGTATGACTTGACTGACAGGTATTTTGCAGATTTATTCTTTAAGAATCTACGAATATAATTACATATAGAAATTTATAGGATTTCGTAGGCATAAACAAGAAACTCTAGATACTCCTATATCATTTGACTGATATCAACAATATTTTGCAGATTTATTCTCTAAGAAACTGCGAATAAAATAACATATAGAAATGTCTAGAGTTTCGTAGGCATAAACGAGAAACTATATACACTGCTATATCCTTCGACCAATATGAATAATATTTTGCAGATTTATTTTTTTAGAATCTACAAATATAATTATTTACATAAATGTCTACGGTTTCGTAGGCATAAACAAGAGCCTCCTATATCCTTTGACCGATATGAACAATATTTTGCAAATTGATTCTCTAAAAATCGGCGGATAAAACATCGTATAGAAATATCTAGAGTTTCGTAGGCATAAATAAGAAACTGTAGACACTTCTATATTCTTTGATCGATATTAAAAATATTTTGCAGATTTATTATTTAAAAATCTGCGGATAAAATAATTTATAGAAATGTATAGGATTTCGTGGGCATAAACAAGAAACCCTAGGGTACTCCTATATCCTTTGACCGATATGAACAGTATTTTTCAGATTTATTTTCTAGGAATCTACAAATATAATTATATGCATAAATGTCTAGAGTTTCGTAGGCATAAACAAGAGACTCTAGATACTCCTGTTTCCTTCGACCGATATAAACAATATTTTGCAGATTTATTCTCTCAAAATCTACGAATATAATTACATACATAAATGCCTAGGGTTTCGTAGCCATAAACAAGATACTTTAGATACTTCTGTTTCCTTTGACCGATATGAACAATATTTTGCAAATTTATTCTCTAAGAATCTGTGAATATAATTACTTAAATAAATGTCTAGGGTTTCGTAGGCATAAACAAGATACTGTAGATACTCCTGTTTCCTTTGACCGCTATGAACAATATTTTGCAGATTTATTCTCTAAGAAACTGCGGATAAAATTTTATATATAAATGTTTTGGGTTTCGTAGGCATAAACGAGAAACTCTAGACAAGTCTATATCCTTTAACCGATATGAACAATATTATGCAGATTTATTTTCTAAGTATCTACGAATATAATTACATATAGAAATGTCTAGGGTTTCGTAGGCATAAATTAACGTCTCAAATTATTTTTAGTTTTAACAATATAAATGTAATGTACTAAGTAAAAATGAATCGTTTTCTCATCTTAAAAAGTTTATGAATAAATAATCTAACTATGTAATTAGCAAGTGTCTGTATGTAGTGTCGGTAATATTATGACGTCAATTTTTCTAAAGTTCTCGTGATTGGCTAACTGGGGACACCCTATTTCTTGATTGGCTGACAGGTGACGCCCTCTCCCGTGATTAGCTAACTGGTGATATCCTGTCCCATGATTCGCAGACTGGCGACGAAAGTAGGATACGTTAAAAAATAAAACCAAATACACATACAAACAATTGAAATTTTTATATTATAAATCCGTCATTGTTGACGGGTAATAACCTAGTACATATAATAATTGTACACTGTTTGCTACCTGATTGTAAATGTATGAAAATTTTAACACCGCAAGATGAAATATAAATCTTTACTACTACTACTACTACTACTATAAACTAATACCTCTTTTATTTGTATGATTCAAAATATTTTTAAAATTCACCCTTCGATTTTAAGTATAAATTTCGATTATAAATCCTCTAAAAATCATCTTTCAAAAGTTGTAAATTCCCAGATCATATATGTTAATATAATGTGAGGAAACTGTATAAAACATTGGGTTTTTGAATAAAACGCACATGAAATGAAAAAACTGAGATAAAAGTGACTTAGCCAGCTTACAGGTAACTGTCTAGAGTTGTAACATACATATATGTATGTGTGTGAATCATATGTGTTGGGCGTTACTGGGGAGAAACTGCACATTTAGAACTCTTCAAAAGATTGCTGAAACGTTTCTTTTATTTTTTATATTATTTTTATGCCTTCCACAAAAATATTTGAGAATTTTTTGTTCTGAAAATGACAATGAGAAAAAGTAAAAAGACTAAAGTTGTTGAGTTGATATATAGATCAGAACATCGCGTTAAAATTTTCGCTATTATATCCGCCTAGATATAATATATAAATAAGTTTATCTAGGGCCATCAAATAATAACTGTATTATGTGTCCATTTGTTCATATTGCAACTACTGTAAAAAAAAGACGCGCATGCGTGCTCATCCCGAAAAATTTACGTTTTTTTACACTACAAATTTTTATTTAGTCAGTGTCATTCAGGTATTAGCTTGTAACATTATAAAATACGACCACGATATTAATATTCATTTTGTTTCTCTAAATGAGAAACAATAGTATTTTATTTTTCACTTCGCTGTTATTTGGTCATAATGCCTAGGATACGAGATATTTAAACATATGCATAACAACCGGGCGTAATGGATCCATAACGCCTGCTCATTAACGCATTACGCCCTCAATTTTTTTTATTCCGTTTTAATAAAAACTATATCGAATAAATAATAACTAACTTTATTTTAGTACTTATAAACATCAGAACTTACTAAAATAAAGAAATCAATAACCTTACGTATCCAAATATGTGAAGAATGTTTAACTTAGCAATTCTTGAAAATACGCCAACAGTACAATCTCATTTACGGCCGGTACCTTATTTTCTAAAGCAGCGTTTCCCAACCTTTTTTCATGGCGGACCGGCAAGCGACCTAGAAAAAATTCGCGGACCGGCAAGTTTATAAAGTAATGTGTATCGCAAAAGTTTTATATTTTTTATTGCGCTGATTACAAACACACACATAAAACAAATCAAAAAATCACATATAATTAGTGAAAAAAGAAACAAATTATTACTTAAGCAATTAATAGATTAAGGACCGAGATTTTCATCTCAAAATAAAGTGGGTTTTAACTTATGAGGCGAATATATGCATAGTAAAAAAAAAATCTCGCGGACCGGTGCCGTTCTACGGACCGGCGGTTGGGTAACACTGGTCTAAAGGTTTCATATTCTTTTTCATATTTATGTTATGGTTTAGTTGCCAACAAACTTTTTGTTGCCTTTTGTGCATTTATGTTGATATATTCGGGCAATTCTTGCATATTTATTTTAATTTTAATATCATTTCTGACAATTAAATGATTAAACTAAAACATTTGTTTTTTGTCTATAAATGCATGTTTTTGCCATACGCTACCAGCTCTGTTAATTTTTACTTTTTATTTTATTTGAAGTGAAAAATAAAATCTTGTATACACCATTGGCGTTACTGGATGATTACACCCATCGAGCGACAACCACCCCTCGGGCCAGAGGCCCTAGGGTTGTATAACGTTACTCTCCGGGCGTAATAATCTTAGTAACACCCTTGGTGCATAAATAGCTATTATTTAACAAGCATATAATGGGAGCTATAATTCACGGGGATAAAGTTTACCACCCGAACCTGAGGGATGTAATCATCCGAGTGAAATATAACCATTGTATGCGAGTCAAATACAATATTTTATTTACAACTATATAGTTGTAGTATTTGTTTGATGAGTAAACTATGTACATAGTTTACTCATTAAAAAATTAGTAAATTTAATTTAAAAACACAGACATTCTGGGCATCAATTGTTGAACTTCAGAACCCACGTCATCAAGCTGATTGTATTATGCAGCAATGTTTAAAATACTATTATTTATTATTTTATTAATTCTTTAACTTATAAATAATATTCTAGTTATATCTAAAGATGGGCTGTGTGAGGCGCAAACCGTAATCTGTGTTGAACGACAAACATATTAATTAACTAACTTACAAAAAAAAAAACTTGCAGTGTAGAAAAATGTAAATTTTTCAGGGGTGAGCACGCATACGCGTCATTTTTTACCGACCGTCACATATATAAGGGAAGTATTGTGATCACACCGATTTTGACATTTCGAGATTTCGATGGATCTCCACGAACTGAGGTCTCTACATAACGTTTCGATTATTTTTAGCATGATGTCTGTCGGTCTGTCTGTCCGTCCGTCTGTCTGTCCGTCTGTCTGTCCATCTGTCTGTCCGTCTGTCTGTCTGTCTGTCCGTCTGTGTACACGTGCAGAGCAAATTCGGCTGAAAGGATTTTTATGAAACTTCATATTTAAGCTTCTGCCGTCAATGGCACGAGTTGATCAACTTTTGGTAAAAATCGGTTGACTAAAAATGGGAGTTTACTCGTGTCGATTTTAAGATTTTTATAAATATTTCACAACAGAAAAATATTTCGAAAAAATTTATTGAACAAAAGTTACTATAAAAGCAATAACTAATAACTTTTATTTGAGACGTTTTTTGATAAAACGAAAAATTTCGAATAATTTTTGTAAAATTTTTCGAAATTTTTTCCAAGTCTCAATTTTTTCATACTTATATGTAACGTTTCCATGGTCATGATAAATAATATCTCTGTTAGAAAATATTAGGCCAAGTTATTTCTACTCTGCTGCTAGAATGTATTTTATATAAGTACTTCATGATGGCGGTCGGTCCTGTGGTGGCCACAGCTGATTTTTAGACTTGTTGCGATATGAACAGCTTTATGTATTTACAGTTGGACTTATAATGCATTTATTATTTGAGGGTCGTAGATAACAGCTATTTATGCACCAAGGGTGTTACTAATGATAACGCCCGGAGAGTGACGTAATACCGCCCGAGGGTTGGATGTCGCTCGATGTGCGTATTCATCCAGTAATGCCAATGGTTCATACAAGATTTTAGTTTTAACTTCACATAAAATAAAAAGTAAAAATTAACAGATATTTATACCTCGCTGGTAGCCTATGACAATAAAGTTGATAGACAAAAAACAAATGATTTTGTTTAATCATTTAATTGTCAGGATAAATTTTACAATCGAATGTATATGCAAGAATTACCCGAATATATCGAGAAAAATGCACAAAAAGCAACAGAAAGGTTGTTACCACTTAAATGTTAACAGAAATATGAAAAAGAATACGAAACAATAAAAAAAATATGGTACTAGCCGTAAATGAGACTAATATTTGTTGAGGGCGTAAAGAGAGGGCGTTACGGATTTGTAATGCTCCGGTTGTTATGCATATGTTTAAATACCTCGTATTCTAGGCATTGTGACTATATAACAAAGAAGCGAAAAAAAATAATATTTTTCATATCTTAATTTCAAATGCTAACTCTGTAGCCAATAAGAACATTTGGCTTTACATAAAATTTACTTGGTTAGTGCATAAATGTTTACAAACGTTCCGTTCTTTACTAACTGTTCCAGAAAAGCACATAAATATAATGCAGTCCTGAATTTAATATCTAAGTATAATATGATTTGGTCATGAAACTGAATTCCATAAATATCGTATTGGGGTGAAACATGTAAGCAATATATCTGGAAAATCAAATACACATTCAAAGGGAGCCCTGGCTTTCCCTTGAAATTATGCAAACCGAATAACATTTCTACACTGCGGGTGATCGCAAGTTTATTGCTGCTTTGTTTCAGACAGCTGGCTATCAAAATTATATCGCCTACAAGACATTCGGGACAGGTCTACACAAGTTCACAATAATTCTTGCATATTAATTTCAAATTATTATTTTGTATAGATAGATATTATACAAAAACAAAAAAAAGCTGTGTGTTTGTTTGTTACTAGTTCATGTTCACCACACGATATGTTCTAGAATCTAGTCCAGTGGCTCTTAACCTTTTCAGAATCACGGAACTCTTACAAATTACAAAACTTTCGTGGAACACAGTAAAATAAAACAGTATATATATTAGGATCACTACTAGTTCCTGGACGTCCTTTGTAATATGTAATGTTAGCAACCATAACATAATGACATATGTGTGACAGATTGTAAATAGACTAACGGCCGTTTGCACTGGTCATAATTAACTCTTAACTAATAATTAAAAAAGAAATTTCACAGAAGAAAGATAGATTTATTGAATTAGAGGTACCAGACAAAAGTCCTTACCCTCATTGTCATTACATTGTCAATACAATTTTGTTAAATGAGTATCTTAAACTATACTTATCCTAACTTAACCTAAGCACATATTATGGATATTTACAGGGAAAAAAATAAAATGTAAGAATACAAAAAATAAAAACCTGTCACATATGAGAACATATTGTGTTAATTTATCGTTATCGTCTTGCAATTATTATTTTTGGTTTCTTGTGTTTTGTCCTGCTGTATTCGTCGTAGTTGCCGAGGTTTTCAATCAGTGGGTTCTGATGTCCTTTGAGTTGCCCATACAGTGTTGTGGCTTGTTGAACTATGATGTCTTGGATAGGTATTACTTTAAAATCGTTTAATAGAGTTGTGTTGCGGACATAGTATGGACAATTTGCCACAATTCTTAAAAATTTGTTTTGTATAATTTGTAATTTATACAAGTGTGTTTTTGCGGCAAAGGCCCAGGCTGGTGATGCGTAAGTTAGAATAGGTTGTATTAAGGATTTGAATAGAAGGATGGAGTTTGAATAACTGAGTTTGCTTCGTCGATTGATCATAGGGTATAGTAAGTAGAGTCTGCTATATGCTTTGTTTAAAATATTTGTAATATGATTATGCCATAATAATTTTTTGTCTAGTGTGACGCCCAAGTATTTACTGTCGTTACTCCATTTTATAATTTTACCATTTAGTGAAATATTCTGGAAAGGCAGATGTCGTCTTTTAGAGAATATTATTGCTGTGGTTTTGTCTGCATTTATTTTGATTCGCCATCTTTTATACCATTGTTCGGCTTTTTTAATATAGTCATTTATGGTGATGGTTATATATTCTGGGGATTTATCCTGACAGAATATAGCAGTGTCATCTGCATATATCGCCAGATGTAAATCTGGAGTAGCTGGCGGAGGAATGTCATTAATGTAGATGTTGTATAGGGTAGGGCCTAGGATGGATCCCTGAGGTACGCCGGCAAAAGCTGTTCGAATTGCTGAGCTAGATTTATTTATTTGAACAAAGAACTGTCTATTCTGTAGGTAGGATTTTATTAAGTGAATTATTCTGTTTGAAAATTTGTAGTGTCTTAATTTATGTATTAATCCGTTATGCCAGATTGAGTCAAATGCTTTTTCGACGTCCAGAAATATTGCACCAGTTGATTTAAATTCGTTGAAGCCGGTAGTTATGAGCTCAGTGACCCTGAGTAGCTGTTGAGTTGTAGAATGATGCGAACGGAAGCCGAATTGCTGGTTGATCATAATATTGTTGTTCTCGATGTGCTTATTTAGTCTAATTAGTATTATCCTTTCCATGATTTTTGACAGTGATGATAACAAACTTATTGGACGGTAGCTACCAGGTAGACTTTTGTCTTTACCTGGTTTTGGGATGACTATGATTTTAGCCGTTTTCCAGATGTCTGGATAGTTACCAAACTTAAGTATCGCATTGCAGATGTTAGTAATGTATATTATGCCTTTTTTGGGTAACATTTTTAATGAGGCATTTGTTATAGTATCATGTCCTGGGGCCTTTCGAACTTTTAATTTTTTAATAATACATTTCACTTCTTTGGGTGTGGTGAAATCAAATACTTCGTTAACGTCTATTGGTGGCAATGAAGCAATTTGTCTGTTTATTTTAGCGATGTGAACTATGTTATTGTAATCGGTGTGTGGCTGAAATGCTTTTTGTAGGGTATCCGCTATGACATTCGCCTTTTCAGTATCAGAACAGGCATATCCACTTGATGTTTGTAAGGGTGGAATGCCAGAATATTCCTTTAGTATGGATTTAGTAGTTTGCCAGAGAGATTTGTCCTGTGTATTAAGCTGTGCAAGTTTAGAGTTCCAGGTATTTGATTTATGCTCCATAATTACTCTTCTCAGGTTATATTTAATTCTGTTGTAAATAGTTTTGTCTGATATTAAGTGATGTTTCTGCCATTGTTTACGGGCGGTGTTTTTCTGTTTGATTAGGGAGATAATTTCGGGGGTTGCATTTTGTAATTTAGAATTTATTTTAACTTTACATTCAGAATTTTTAAGAGCCAAACTAATTAAATCATTAAATTCTTCTATTTTTCCAATTATGTTTGCTGGGTCTTTAATTTTGAAGTTACATTTTATATTTTGTTCGAGAAAATTGTTAAAGTTAGACCAATTAATTTTTGTTTTAAAATTGATGATTGAATCATTTTTAGGTGTATTTATGTTTAAGTTAAATAAGACTGGATTATGATCCGAGTCTAGTTCCGGAATAGATGACAGATTCATAGGAGTGGAGATACCTTTAACTAAACAAATGTCTAATACATCTGGTAGATGGTTCTTTTGCGTAGGAAAGTATGTGTATGAATTTGGTGCAGTAATCGAATAATTGTTTTGGTTACAATGTTGGAATAGTTTTCTACCTTTGGTATTACAGACACGGCTTGACCAAGTAGTATGTTTACAATTTAGATCGCCAGCTAGTATGAATTTTCTGTGCGTAGTTAACAAGTCTAGATCCGCGAGAGCCGCTGCACTTAGTTTAGATTCCGGAGTGTGATAAACTGCACCTATAGTGATTTTGCCCTGAGGGGTATTGATATACATTAGAGTGGATTCTATTGTTGTTAGTTGTGGATTTGGTAAAATAGTATGATCAACGTTTTTGTGAACGATTATTGCTGTGCCTCCGCCGTATTGGTCTCTATCGTTTCTATAAACGAAGTAGTTGGGTATCCTTAATCTGTCTGTATCGGTTAGGTGTGTCTCGTTGATAAGTGCTAAGTCAATTTTATTCTCAAAAATGAATAATTTAAATTGCTCAATTTGTGGACGGATGCTATTGGCATTCCAGTACATTATTTTTAAATTGTTAGAAATAGGGTTATTGTTGGCAGTAGCCATTTTATTTGTTATTTAGTTGGCAGTTTATTGTCATGACAGATTTAATTAATTGTTGTAATCTTAATTGGCAATTGTTAATTACGTGAAATAATTCATTCATTTCTCTAATTATATCGGATAAAGGTATTGAAGTAATACCCTCATTAGTGTCTTGTGTAATTTTGTTTATGTTTTTTGTCACGTCGGCGTATGAGCTGTAAGTTTTGTTACTTTTATTGTTATTATTAGCGTTTTGTTTATAGTTTTTAAATTTATTATAACGTGGAGTAAACGACAAGTCGTTATTGGCAGTACATTCGCTTGGGGCATTTAATTGAACTGATGTTACATGTTTAGTTGCTGTGGGTTTAGTTTTTTTTATTATAGATTTATAAAAAGGGCAATTTAGAAAATTTGAGGGATGTTTTCCACCGCAGTTTACACATAGTGCAGGCAGTTCTCTAGATTTTTTACAATCTTTAGTCAAGTGTTCTTGAGCACATTTCATGCATCTAGGAATGAAATTTCATTGCACCGCATATTTAATTCAGGCTTAAGCTGTTGACTATTAATAAAATTTAATCACTATCATGGGTACGGATTAAATAGTAATTAAGAATTTGACATTTGAGTATAAAAGAAAGATTGATTAGTATAATTTTATTATAAATATGGATGAAGAATAGACATAGATATACGTTTCTTTAGATTTGATGTTGCTAAAAAAATCTGTAAGAGCAAATTATTATGCTACTATAGACAAAATTGCATGTATAAATAATAGGTAAGGATTTCGTTTATTCAAAAATAGTTTTGTGCTAAAACGATGTTTCCAATATTGGCTTATTTAAAATAGATACCATTAATAGTTGCTGCTTCTGTACTTCACAATATACGAGTATGTAAAAACTTAATATGAAAGAATATTGTGCTGCCAGTCTGAGCCCAACCAAGGTCTTGCTGCATCCGAGGCAAAGTACCAATTTTGCGCAGCCTCTCATCGGTGATAAGCAAAAGAAAAAATAGATGGATCGAAGTGATGAGCAAAAACAAGGAAAATAATTTTTGCGCCCTGGTCAACTTAGCGCCGTCGGTACCTGAAGAACTGGATGAATACATGTTGCATCAGTTGATAATAGAGTGACAAATACCAGACGAAAATTTAAATGCACGGGACGCAACTGGAATTGAATTACGTGAACAATTAATAAATGAATATTAAGAACGACTTTTGTAATTAAAATATTATAGAATAGTGTAAAAAAAAGTGTATTTATTGTTAATTTACATTTTTAGCAGATATAATTTAAGGAGAGCTAGACAAAACGTCAATTTGTCAAAACGTTAAACGTCAATAACATATTTTATTTTTGACAGTATGTCACTCAAATTAAACAAACAAAAGAAAAATTATATCTAATCCGATTTTTTCATGACAATGTCGCTAAGTTAAGAAAAATAATTACTGATGTTCCGTTTATTCAGTACTACCAATAGTAATTTTTGTGGATTTCTTAGCTACCACATCAACAACATACGGTGCAATGCTATGCACATTTAATCATTAATTAAACTTAACTCATAAATAGTTAAACAATTTTTTAATTATGACCGGTGCAAACGGCCGTTAGTAATAATTGCTTATATGTGCTTGGATCTTTGTGTTTTAATTAATATTATTACATACGCTAGAAAGCGTATCAGAAGTGGGATCCGCACATTTGACGATATGAAGAGAATTAAAAAAAAAAAATGTTAGAATGGACGAGCGTTTGTCTATTGACAGATAAATAGTAAGAAGGTAACTGATTAAATTGAGGATGACTAAATTGTAAGAGACGTTTTATTGTTTTGACAAAATGATAATGCACCGAGTATGAATCAGCGACAGTCACTGAGCTTGTTGGGTACTGTAGACAACCTATAATGAATTAAACTGATAGATAGTTGAGTTGAGAATTGATAGCTTGTTGAGTACCGCAAGACACTTCTGTTTTGTTGACTCTGGATGGTCAGGGACCTCAAGAAGTTCTAGAGAACTGTAGATGGTCAGGGACCTCACGGAGTTGTGTTTGTTTGGTTTGACTCTGGATGGTCAGGGACCTCAAGGAGTTCAGAGGAACTTTGGATGGTCAGGGACCTCAAGGAGTTGGGTTTGTTTTGTTTGGCTCTGGATGGCCAGAGACCTCAAGGAGTTCAGAGGAACTCTGGATGGTCAGGGACCTCTGGGAGTTGTCGGACCTAAAATGTTCGTGTTTGTCTTGTTAACTCGGAATGGTCAGGGACCTCAAAGAGTTGTGTTTGTTTTGTTTGACGCGGAATGTTCACGGACCTCAAGGAGTTCAGTGAAACTCTGGATGGTCAGGAACCTCAAGGAGAGAGGCAAAACTGACATTATGTTTTCGTTTCCTATGTTGTTATTTGCAGTTCATAAATTCTGAAGATGCCACGAGGACGTGGCAGGAGCAGTACGGCCGTGTTAAAATAGCAAGTTGTTTTATTTTCCAATTAAATTTGTAGATGCCGCGAGGACGCGGCAAGATCAGGTCGGCCGTGTTAGGACCACTACTAGTTCCTGGACGTCCTTTGTAATATGTTACGTTAGCAACCATAACATAATGACATATGTGTGACAGATTGTAAATAGACTAAGTAATAAATGCTTATATGTGCTTGGATCTTTGTGTTTTAATTAATATTATCACATACGCTAGAAAGCGTATATCATATATATATTTTTTTTATTGCATAATATGTAAAAATCGCATATACAACAGTTACCATATTAGTCAACAGTCTTAATTTCATTAATGTTGAAAAACCAAACTAGCGTAAGTACGATGTTGAAAATTGTAATAAATTTTTGATCGATTTCTCAGACATAATTTTAAACTCGGAAAAAAAAAACTATTATTTCGGAAAATTTAATTTTGAGAGTACGATCCGTTATAGAAATCGATAAAAACTAACATAAGTGCCTAAGTACTAGTCAAGACTACAAGTAAAGACGAGAAAACTAAAAACAATAACTTTTGCTTTTTTGTTTTCCTTTTTTTTTTAATCTTAATAACCGTTTAATTCTCCACTGATTTTAATATTTTGGCAGAACACTTTCTACATATTCACGGAACACCAGTAGTCCAGACTAAACGTACTCTTTTTTAGAGTATTATACTATTTTTTGAGTAATATCCTCTATACCAGTGTTTCTCAACTGAAACTGCATCGCGGACCAGTAAAATATTAAATTTTCGACCGCGGACCAGTAAAATATTTAATTTTCTACCGCGGACCCCTAATAATAAATGTACTAATAAACAAATTGTATATGTAAACTCTACATATATCTTAGTAATACAAAATCACTGAAAAATGAACAAAATACACAGAAAATTAACAAAAAATTGTAAAAAAATTAGCAAAAAATCTCAAAAATAATTATTTATAATCCTTTCGCGGACCACTAAAATTTTGCTAAGGACCACCAGTGGTCCGCGGACCACCTGTTGAGAAACACAGCTCTATACTCTTACTTTTCATTAAAAAAAAACTGATTATACTCTGTTTTGCTGGTCACTTGTTTTTTACTTTTATTTTGAGGACCTTGTTTTTTTTGTGCTCATTACTTCTGTTTTGGGAGTGAGGTGAGGACTTTTTTTGTTTGCTTATCATTTGTATTTATTTTGGAAGTGAGGACCTTTTTTTTTGCTCATCACTTCTATTTTGGGAATGAAGACCTTTTTTTTGCTCGTCACTAGTATTTTTGAGTGAGGACCTCTGTGTTTTGCTCATCACTTGTATTTTTGGAGTGTGATTTTTTTTTAGTATACTCTTTTTCTGTAAAACAAAATCTGGCCAGCCTAGTCCACACTATACTCTGAGTCACGTAACAATACTGTGTGTAAGGAGATAGGAACTGTTTGTACTTGCTTCTGATTGGTTTAGAACATCACCACTTTTACAATGTAAAAAAAAAATGTTTTTAGTCCCCTTTGACAGATATTCAGTGACGTGCATGTGAATAAATTAATATTACTATTATCGTGAATATTCTACATCAAAATATATATTATCTATAGGGTATATTTAGTTATTATTTACATATTTAGACATTCATTTATATTCTTGGCATAGATATTATGGAGAATGTTAGTAATTTATTTTTATGCAGTTATATATTTTTAGGTTACATCTGAAATATAAATATTTTGATATATAAGTAGTTTTTTGTGAGTAAATTAATATAATTTGGCAGAAAAAGAACTTGAAGCTGATCCTGCTGGTATAATAAAGCATAAACAAGCGAAGTATGTCAAAAGTGGGCAGCGATGTCTGGTAAATAGTTAAAGAAATGAAGGATAAGGGATCCATCTCTTCGCCACCCAAGAAAAGAACATGTGAAGTTATATTGACATGTTGGAGGAACAGCATAAAATTGCTCTACGCAAAAAAGCTGTCATATATATGTATTTATATATAGGCTATTCTCGAAGTTTAAGTGAAACTAATTAGAATTTTCAATTTTTTAAGTTGTCTTTTTAACAATTAAAATTGGCATTTGCTAAAAAAAAGATCGAAAGCTTCACTTAATCGATAAATGTTACAGGAATTATGTAAATGAAAGGTTCAGTGTTTTGATTCTTATAATTACTTTTGTAAAATACATCACTTCAACTGATTTAAATCTACATCACTAGTAGAAACTTCGATTGAAACTATAGTGATAATAGAGAGAATCATTATAGCATGACCACGTATTGTATGTTACTTCCCTGTTTCACTGAGCGTTATCTTGTTCGTAGTCAAAACATATTTACGTGTTTTCTATATGATGTCTTATGTATATACGTTCTATATGATCAGTGCCGTCTTAAGAAATTCGGCGCCCGTGGGCTATTAAAAATAATGTGCCCCTCTTCGTAAGAAAATTCACAGAATAGCAAACGGGAGCGGGGTGTCAATAAAAATTGCCGCCCGAAAAGGCTTGCGGCCTGGGGCTATAGCCCATTTAGCCATGTGGTTAGGGCGGCCCTGTATATGTTATATACAGGTTATATTGCATTATATATATAGTTTTTATTTTAACGGCCCAGTTTTTATTGTGTAGATACAATACAAATTAGTTAAAATGGTTAATTGTTGTTCATTTGGGCGTACAAATCGTGGCTATGCCAAAAGCAAGTATCAGTTTGCAGCAGAAGAAATTAATTGTCTTGTATCATTCATGCGTAAGTATTTCTAATTTATTCAAGTTTATTAAGACTTTTACCTGTTTTTTTAAGCTTATTATTATTTTTGTTATAATCTAATATGCTTTCTAAAACATACAACAAAGTATATTTCGTTGTATACAATGTATACAACGTTATTAACAAATAAAATGTTCATTAGTGACACATTTCATTATAGAAAGATATTATTTTGAAAATATTTTGCGATGTACTGCGGAGATTTGCAAGCATCTCGATGTCTAGGTTTGGATAACGTAATTGTCAAATATTTTTGGAGCAACTGTAATTTAATTAAAGGATGCTTCAAGTAATAAATGTGTATTAAAAATAATGTTCACGTATCTGAACTTATACAAGTATCAAGTAACTCTTATAAACAAAATTAAGTGTAATTAGCTAGGACAAAGCTTCACAAATTCTTGTCACAATCGCAAAAAGTAAGTCCATATCTCCTCAGTTATAATTTAGTTGCTTCTTTGCCCGGTAGGGGTTTGACTAATCTTTTCCACGTGACCTGAGTAAATACTTTTCACAAACAGTGGCGTAGTTTTTGATAATAGTCTTAAATAGTTATATAGGAGGGTTTCTAGCTAAGTTGTATGCTTAGAATTTATGATGAAACAGAAAAATCATATATAAAGTGTATCAGAGCACCTGTCCACTACTTTTTTTTCTCAAATACACGAGGTGTGAGCAAATTGGGAAAAAAAGATTTAAGGACCAAAGTCTATCCAAAGAATCGAATGATGGTATATAAATTATCCGGACAAACCAGAATTTTAGGATAACAAGGACAATTATGATTTTTAAATGGTATCGTATGTCAAGTTTGGTGTCTTTGTATAGAGGTTTTGAAAAGAAATAACTTTCACTCAAACATTTTTTAATGTTTTAATTTTTAACGAATTAATTTATTTTTTATCGTATTATTTGGTTTTACGTTTGGAAAACTTTTTTGAACTAAGTCTGACAAGAAGTAATGTAAAATCCTAAAATGTAACTAATATTAGTTACATTTTAGGGTTTTGTAGGTATAATGAAAAAAACACTTATAACGGCACTTATGTGTTTGTCTGAATTGTGGCCAAACGGCTGGACCTAGAAACTTGTAATTTGGAAAACATTAGAAATGTGTTAAAAACATTCTTTTCCCGCACCCTGTAATCCAGAAGGGGTAACCCCCCTAAGCCCAATATAAAAATCTGAAAAAAATTCTTAGCAATGTACATTAATCTGATTCGAAAACGAACGAAAGGAATCTTTGATCAGATTGCGTTTTTGAAAAATAATTCAGATTTTGCGTTTTTGACAAAACTGATTATTTTTTTAAATAATTTGCTAGATTATGGCTATAGGCGGATTGCTGATAGGTGACTGTTACATGTATGTATCAAGTAGTGCATTCATATAATAATCTAGTTACCATTTTTCAGCGATTTTAAAAATGTGTTTTGTTATTTGTCTTAACTATCAGTGTCTGGTAATAAATATTAATTAAAACATGGCTTGCGGCCAATTATTAAATTCATAAACTTTAATTTTAAATCTGCTGGAATAAACAACAAATTATAATCCAAAATTTACGTATGAGTATAAATTTTTCCTTATTTATAATTATTACCTTAAAATTAATAATTTTGTTTGTTTGAGTACTGCTGTAAAATTATTTTCGCGCTCTAATTAGTAAAGATATCTACGAATCATGCTGTTTCTTTCTAATGCTTTGTTTTTTATTCAAATAATTTTGAAAGTTAGTTGTCAGCTTGAGTCACTATACGTTACTATGGGTATGCAAATAATTATAATGATATAGACAGAGAAAGCATATAGTATTGAATAGCGATACTTGTAGCAACGAACAGTCACTTATCAGCAATCCGACTATAGTAATAATATGGCTTTTTTGTATACATGGCTAAAGTAGTGTATGTCTTCATTAAAAATTTTAAAAAAAGATGAGAATCGAACTACACTTTTTATGCAAGCAATGTTATGTAATGCAAGATGTGTAGCGTTCATGACTGAAAACACCACCTTTAGTTTTTAAGGTATCAACAAGGAATAAATCGTTTATAGTAGTGATATACTTTCTTAAAAATCAAATAACATTGTGAATATTGAGAATTTGATTTTTGAAATTGAAATAAAAAAAAAATCTATTGTAGTGTGGCCGCATAGATTTAAACGCTGTGTAACGGCCAGAAGTATCTTGTTTAAGATACAACTATGTATTTTGTACTAAAAGAAAATTAAAATGTTATTAAGCATCTTGTGGAATTTCACTTAAAACTTTGTAACAGTATTTATGAAAATACTAGGTACATACTATCTAATGGTGGGTTCAGTCATCATTAATTTTAGTCTTAACATAAGTTTTAGTGTTAGCCTTAGATTTGGTTTTTGTTTTGTGTGTTTTATGCGTAATTAAATGAATATGAGCTTGTGCACGCGCGTATTTACCTCGTTTAGTGTTAACAATGTCAACAGAAATCTTTGGTTATAGACAAGGATTAAAAAAACAAACATTGTGGTAAAAATATACCGGAATAAAAACAATCATGAAATTGTTTTTTTTTTTTTAAATCTAGTATTTGGCTGTGGATGTTGTCCGTTTAGCCAGCTATCTATCTTTATTGGTTGATACATACAGAGTGATTATTTAATGGCGAGACGACGTCACTGAATTTTACGTGCCTCCTAGCAGAAATACTGGTGAATACTATGACATAATAACCTAAAATTTGATTATGAAGAAAAAAATGCACGCATAATCGCTTGCTACGATGTGTATGAAACTGCAAATTATTAAAACTTCCAGTGACGTCGTCTCGCCATTAAATAATCACTCTGTATATACGCATACGAACATGTACACAGTTAAATATGTATATTCAGAGATATTATGATTTTTATGGTAGGGAAGTGGGTAAGGAAAAGTATCGGACGGGTATGCGCCGAGAGGCCGTCACGGCGGGACTTCGGTTTAATTGGAGGTAGCCATGGGGGGATGACAGTAGAGAATGTTTATTAGTAATGAGATGATTCGATAAGTATTTGTTTTGAAATAGATTTTTTTTTTTAGTGTTCTCATATATTTATGTCTGTTTCAGCTAGATATTCAGCTAAAGCGTTTTTTATATCTTCATTGTCCTGCATTAGTGTCAAGATGTGCTGGACGCTTGTTGGGATCGGTATTGTGCGCTGTAGTTGTTCTCGTTCTTTTTTGTAATTCACGCACTGTAAAATTCAGTGATTCGGATCCACAACAAGTCCGCAATGTTCGCAGGTATCAGACTCAACTATACTATAGCGCTTAAGATGTGCCGGGCAGCTGGTACGGTTGAATCTTAGTCTGCACAGTTTGACAATTATTCTCCTTTGCAGTTTACTATTTTGAAACCAAGGTTTCTTGACAATAGTGTTATTAATTGAGTAGTAAAAGACACCCTTGCCCTTACTTTCCTCGTCGTACTCTTTTTGCCACTGTTTCCAACACAGAGTTCTTTTAATGTTTATATATTCGTCGGGAATGAAGTGGGGGTGTATAAGATCACCTTCTGAAATGGATTGTTTAGCCAGTTGATCCACCTTTTCGTTAAATTTAATTCCACAATGTGATTTTACCCAGATAATTTCTGTGCTAATGTTATGTTCATCCTTTAATTTATTTATGTTTTCTATTATTTGGTAATAACAAGCAGGTTGTTATGCATTCCCGGCTGTTTTAATTTTGTTAGAGCACTTTTGCTGTCTGATGCAATTATCAGTTTGCTATTAGATGAAATTGTTAACAGTGTGTAATGTATAACCCCTTGGTTCTCAAAGCGTGTTCCGCGATGCACCTTCAAATGTTCCGCGAAAAAATCAAATATGTAATTTAATTAAAAATTGTTTGCAAATAAAAATCAATTCAATGTAAAATTTACACGTATGCCCAAGAAATTAAACAAAGTATTTGATCAAGTAGTTACTATGGTTAATTTTATTAAAATGAAACCGATGAAAAACCGAATTTTCAAAGAACTTTGTTTCGATGGAAGCAGATTATGTGTGTTTACTTCTTCATACCGAAGTGAGGTGGTTGTCACGAGGAAAGGTTTTAAATCGTGTGTTGAAATTAAAAAATGAATTACTTGTTTTTTTAAACAAGTTTTTTGAAAATCAAAAAACTTTTGTAAATTATTTAAAAAATGATGATTGGTGCAATAATTTGGCGTATTTGGCTGATATTTTTGATTACTTTAATACTATCAATATAAGTATGCAAGGAAAGTATGAAAACATTCTTACATCGACTGACAAATTATGTGCAATGAAAAAATGTTTTATTATGGAAAAGACACGTAATAGAGAGAAACACAGAAATGTTTCCCTCTGTGCAAAGTACCAACGAGGCAATCGTTTCTTTAATAATGGAACATTTATCAACAATAGAAGAAAAATTTGAAAAATATTTTCCATTGTTAAACACAGAACAATATGATTGGATAAGAAACCCATTTCTTTCTTCCGGATTTAAAAGAAGAAGAAGAATTGACGTCGCTTTCTTCAGATCGTGGATTAAAATTACAGTTCCATGAAAACACTCCTGAACATTTTTGGATCTCTGTTAAAGCTGAATACCTGAGTATAAGCAAAAAAGCCCTGAACATATTATTGTTATTTTCCACGTCACATCTTTGCGAACCATGATTTTCAACCATGGTTAATATAAAGACAAACAAACGTGAGATTCTAGGGAATTTAGAAGAAATGCGTGTGGATTCATCATTTATTCGTCCCAATATCGCTGAGATCTGTAAAGATCATCAAGCTCATGTATCGCATTAAGTTATAATGGAGTGTTTTTGCGAACATTATTCTGTTTTTTATTGCTCTTTTGGTTTCAAAAAGGTTAGGTACCCGCGCCCCCTGTTTTAAAGTTTATGTTGTATTGTAGATGTTCCGCCTAAAAATATATCAGAGTTTCCCCGACTTCAAAAAGTTTGAGAACCAATGGTATAACCTACACATTTGTCGTAGGTGTGTGTATGCTCATTTATGCTATTTTAGTTTTAGCCGCAAGAAAAGATAAAATATAGTTAACTTTCAAGATTGGTCAAGTCAAAATCTTTGGTTATAGACAAAGATTAAAAAACGAGCATTGTGAGTAAAAACAGTTAACAGTTCGTAATATATAACCTGCACACGATCACCGTAGTTTGTGCGCACGCATATCTGTGCTGTTTTAGTTTTAGCCGTAAGTAAAGATAAAAGACAGTTAACTTTCAAGGTTGGTTTTGGAAAAACATAGAACTAAAACTAAAATTACGACTAAATGTCCCACCAGAACTATTCGCATGCGCCGTTATAAGTCGAGTCTCTAAAATATTTAAAATGTTTAGATTAATACCCATTCTTCTTTTGATTTCTTACTCTATAATATCGAATCAGAGAACAAGTTTTTTTTATATTCCAATTACAGTGCTAGTAATTTGTTTTTCTATTTAATTTATTAAATTAAGTACTTCCATTACATGTCTCCTGAAATGTCTGTTCCGCCACTGTTGGCGATGTCTCAAAAATACCGGAGTATAGCAGGAAGCTCCGGTTTGAACGAGACCGCAAGCTAACGGACAGTGATGTATACTGTCATATAAGATAGAATCTTGTTTGATCGAGAACACTATTTTTTCCTCATATACTGGGGATTTACCACAATGTTATATTGAATCATGGTAGGACATGAATAAAATACTCATTTGTTTTGTTTTCTGTTTTTAGAAATGGACGTTGGATGATAAGGAAAATGATTTTTCATTGTTTTTTGCCCTTGTAATAGTTTAGGAACATATATTTTGGAGATAAGGAGATTTGTGGATAGTTTTCTGACGTTGATTTACTTGAGAAAAGCTTTATTGAAAAATAAATAAGATGAACTTTTCAAATATGACTCAGTGTTTATTCGTATCTAAATATGTCCACACAAATTTTAATATTATCGTACATAATAAGAAGTTTTGTAGTACACAGATTAGATTCATAAAGACTTAAGTAGTTCGTACATGCTAAAAGAAACCACTAAACCAAATAACAATATATTGACACACGCTTCCAACACACCAACTTCCAAATTAGAATATCGTACTTACATAAGCTCAGTATTAAAACAATAGTTAACAATTTACAGTAATGACCCTGCTCGGTCTTTGGGCATATGAATCGTCAAGAGGTCATTCTCCTCCTGGACAGGCTGACTCGCTGTCCACGACGGGTACTCCTGAATATCGTTCCCCACAAGGTATGCTTCCAAAAGTCTGCATATAAAACGCTTTCCAGTTGCTTCCTAACATCTTCACGGTTTCTGAGCTCACTCCAAAAGACTTTGCGACGTCTGAGCTCATAGACCGGGAGCTCATGACATTTTTGGTCTCCGATTTCATACAGCATGCCTTTTGGAGGAGAGAATATTTACCCTGTGACAACAAAAAAGGGATGGTACTAAACCCCTGCACGCTTTCCGGTTATAGGGAAAATTGCATTTCCACTTGCACAAAATTTTTGTGTTTTTCTCTGATCTAATATTGCTTGCCCTTTTGTCAAAAGAAAGTTATAACAAATTTAAAGTCTTTTAATTATAAGCATGCTGTATGAAAACGCGGAAAATCATATTTTTTTATTACAAGATCACATGACCGTTTGAGCCCTTTGGGACCCTCCGAATCGCATGTTTATATTTAAAAGACTTTAAATTTGTTATAACTTTCTTTTGACAAAAGGGCAAGCAATATTAAATCAGAGAAAAGCACAAAAATTATGTGTTTAAGTGGAAATGTAATTTTCCCTATGACCGGAAAGCGTGCAGGGGTTTAGTACCATCCCTTTCTTGTTGTCACAGGGTAAATATTCTCTCCCCCAAAAGGCATGCTGTATGAAATCGGAGACCAAAAACTGTCATGAGCTCCCGGTCTATCACTCCAAATGACTTTGCGGCACCCCAAATGACTCTGCCCCCGCGGGCCGGTGAAAATAGGATAAATATTTGGCGCACCGGCTGAGAGCTAAGATACAAATAAAAACCAATATATATATAGTATTTTATTGAGACGAAGTGCTTCGTTAACATCCATTCGATTTCTCTGTTTAGTTTTTATTGTTGAAATGGCTGAAAAAGACTTTTCGCATAAATAGAAGTCGAAAAAATTACCAAAAACTTTATAGCTTTATAACTCAAAGATGGATATTCTTATTCTAGTGATTTCCAGAATTGAGACAATGATTGCATTTTATGTCTGGACACCAGAGTGACGTCAGAAAACAACTCGATCAGCATTTCTTATCACGAGGATCAAGTACACATGACTTTATTTCTTCCAAGAATGGATTATTAATCCAGTGGTTACCATTACGAGGATCCTCATTTTCAGGGAAATAATTATTAAAATTTTCAACTAATGCTCTTAAATGTTGACTTATTGTGTTGAATATGAGTTTCTGGTTGACATCAGCAGTAATCAAAAATTCTTCCAAAAGTGGAAACATTTCTACATCTTCCTCTTGAAAGCGACTATTTCAAAGAGCTAGTTTTTTTCTTTGAACTCATCAATTTTAGACGAGAGGCGTTGTATTGGGACTAGTAAAAATATTACATAAATCATGGTTCGGATAAAAGTTAGCTTCTGCGTCGACTAAAAAATTGTGCTATATACATGTTTCGGTCAAAACATCTCGCGGACCGGCAGGAATTTTCTGCGGACCACAGGTTGAAGAACACTGTCTTTAAGGATGATCGTAGTAGACCACCCGCTTCACAGTCGTGGTTTACCAAAAACGTAAGATCAAGGGGCA
This sequence comes from Liopterus haemorrhoidalis, assembly GCA_963971575.1. Taxonomy (NCBI): domain Eukaryota; kingdom Metazoa; phylum Arthropoda; class Insecta; order Coleoptera; family Dytiscidae; genus Liopterus; species Liopterus haemorrhoidalis. The sequence continues at coordinate 50,768,657 of OZ020611.1, forward strand.
GTAACACTAAGTTATTTTCAACAATATGTTGCCAATATACCACGCCAAATCACACCGTAACAGTATATAAAAAAATCAGCTGTGGCCACCACAGGACCGACCGCCATCACAAACTACTTGTTTATGAATATTTCAGTCGAGTATCTCTTGATTCTAGCAGCATAGTAGAAATAACTTGTCCTAATATTTTCTAACAGAGATATTATTTATCATAACCATGGAAACGTTACATATAAGCAGGAATAAATAGATACTTACAAAAAAAATTCGAAACTTTTCATTTTATCAAAAAACGTCTCAAATAAAAGTTATTAGTTATTGTATTTATAGCAACTTTTGTTAAATAAATTTTTTCTAAATATTTTTCTGTTGTGTAATATTCGCAAAAATCTTAAAATCGACACGAGTAAACTCCCATTTTTAGTCAACCGATTTTTACCAAAAGTTGATCAACTTGTGCCAGTGATGGCAGAAGCTTAAATATGAAGTTTTATAAAAACACGTTCATCCGAATTTGCTCTGCACGTGTACACAGACAGACGGACAGACGGACAGACGGACAGACGGACAGACGGACAGACGGACAGACGGACAGACGGACAGACGGACAGACGGACAGACGGACAGACGGACAGACGGACAGACGGACAGACGGACAGACGGACAGACGGACAGACGGACAGACGGACAGACGGACAGACGGACAGACGGACAGACGGACAGACGGACAGACGGACAGACGGACAGACGGACAGACGGACAGACGGACAGACGGACAGACGGACAGACGGACAGACGGACAGACGGACAGACGGACAGACGGACAGACGGACAGACGGACAGACGGACAGACGGACAGACGGACAGACGGACAGACGGACAGACGGACAGACGGACAGACGGACAGACGGACAGACGGACAGACGGACAGACGGACGTCTGTGTACACGTAGTACACGCAGAGCAAATTCGGTTTAAAGGATTTTTATGAAACTTCATATTTAAGCTTTCAACATCAATGGCACGAGTTGATCAACTTTTAGTAAAAATCGGTTGACTAGAAATGGGGGTTTACTCGTGTCGATTTTAAGATTTTTACGAAAATTTAGCAACAGAAAAATATTTCGAAAAAATTTATTTAACAAAAGTTGCTATAAATGCAATAGTTAACAACTTTTATTTTATTTGGCCACAGCTGCTTTTTTTTATTATTATTACTATTATTTCTTTTTTGTACGGTAATTTTGAATCAAATACGATAATTTCTCAAGCGCATGTACGATATTCTAGCTTCAGACCTCTGGCAACACCGCTTAATTAGTATAGGCATAATTTTCTAATTATGCCTATACTATGTAATACTATGTACTCACATAATTCATATTTTCTAAGGCAAAACTATTCCAGTCTTAACACTGAAACACTAATCACCTTATGTCCTGGGAGTAGCGATTTATTAAGGACGCATACTTTTAGTCATTACTTTTATTTTATTTCTGCACGAACTAAAAAACAAAAGCATATTCTGTTGACGTCAAAAATTCCTGTGTACTTGCATTGATGTGTACGCAACAACAAACGAATATTTTAACCCTATAAGATTAAGCTGTGACATTCTATGATATTTTTGCGAGAGCTGAGGTAAAGCTTGTCGTAGCAAGGCGGAGGCAGAGAAATGCCAGTCGCCGCATGTTCAACAATGTCGCGTATGCTTTGTAACATCACATACAAGTCAGGTACAAGAACATTCTTCAGATGTTGCACGTTGTTATGCGAATGTTATGTCCATGAATGTCAAAATCGTCATATGTTAATCGCTATATCAAACGGAGTTTTCTAAAAGTTATGTATATACGCGGAGAATCACGTGCTTTGCTTTATGCATATTTTGCAAAAGTTAAGTAACAATTCAAAGGTTAATTTTGTCAAATTATTGATGGTTTGTTTGTATATGCTCTTTGTGCTTGTGTAAATGTTCCTACTAGGAAAAATGGGACAGTCAGATAGGAAGAATGAAAAAGCCATTGCATTTTCGTCCTCCTAGGAATTATTCGTTCTTCAAAAAGCGTTCTTAGTACTGACATTTGTAATTGTAATTCCAACTTGCTGAAACCATCTTCCAGGACAATCAGTTCGTGCAACAAGATGTTCGAAATGAAGTCGCACAGGCTCCATTAGATCAAAAAATCATTACTATTAATTTATATGAAAAAAACAGTATTTTACTGTTAAAAGTAAACATTTTAACATTTTGATATTCTTAAATCCTATGTAATAATGTCTATCATCTGTAATAACCATCTTATACAATAGACTTTCTACAACATTATTTTCTACTCCAAATATAACCTGTTCAGTTCTTTTTTTCATTTTCACGATTTTACGCACACTCTTGTACCTTGGAACAACAACAAGTATTGTACCTGGATTTCAGTTCCTACAATCTAAAATAGTTATATTTATCATACTTTTGTAAGAAAGAAGAATTTTAAAAAATAATATGAAAAAGAAATAATAATATAAAAAGTGCACCAGCTGGTAGAAGAACAATCAAACTTTATTTTATATTATTATTAAATTTTATCTAAAGTAACTTCAGTATGAAAATTTAGAAAAAACAAGTGTTCAAGTGGTGGCCAATTAAACGGAGACTATACAGTAGTGGTTTGAGAGCAATGGTTGCAAAACATGCATCACTGACCCCAACCCCATTGACTACAAATTGTGAACCTGCATGAAGACGTGAAACCCTAACGAGGATTCCTGGCTGGTGATCTGTAAGAGTATAGAGAAGTTAAAGTTTCTTCTAGAACAATTAGAAGACGTCTAGTGGAATCTAATTTGCATGGAAAAAGAGCTCGCCGAAAACAACTGTTGATCGGGCGACACAAAAAACTTGGGTGGGCCAAAAGACATTTAAATTTGACACCTGATGAATGAGCGAAAATCATTTGATTTGATGAGTCCAATATAGAAGTAAGCATTGTAATGGTTTAATGTATCTACGAATTTAACAGAAAAATAAATGTCTAAGCAATTATTGCACTAACAATATAAAATTTAATTTACTATAAATATACGAAATTAAGGTTTGTTTTTCTCTTTTATGGATCAGCTTTTTCGACAACCTGGAGCTATCTTTGTAAGACGTAGGCCGGGTGAAGCTTTTTATCCTGACAGCATCATCCCTACGGTCAAATTTGGTGATGGTAGCATCATGATCTAGGGGTGCATGTCTGCCAGTGGCTTAGACGAAATCTTTTTGTGCAAGGAACGCATTATTCTGCTCGTTATATTACCATGCTTAATGAAGTTTTGGAGCCATCAATATTAAAATTATTTAATGAAGACAATTCAGAATATGTTTTTCAACAAAATAAGGCCCCTTCTCACAAAGCCAAAGCAACAAATGAAAGGTTTTCCAAAAACAATGTGCCACTTTTTGCATGGTCGATTCTGATAAACAAGGTGTCTCTTTACAAATGCAAATCGAAAGAAGAATTGAAGAAAATGATTATGGACAAATGGTTCAATTTACAATTCTATGTACGTAAAAAATGTGTGGACAGTATGCCTAAAAGGGTACTTGCGGTAATTAAAGCACGAGGTAGGACCACAAAATATTAATAATTTTGATTGTTGTCAATTCAGAAGTTGTCATTAAAAGCTTTATGTATTATTTTATTTACCATTTTTCCTGTATTAATCCTAATATTCAATAAAACGTAGTGTGCTCCATACATTTGTCCAAGGCTGTATATTTCATTCTGTTGAATATTATATTTTTTCAACGTTTTGTATTGAATTTCCACTTGAAATCCACTATAAGCTTACCTTTTTGCATGTCCCTTCTAGATTTTTCTAATTTAAAATCTTAACTATGTGGTGGCAACTTTCTCCTCCTTTTACAGTTTTGGTAATTTCACCCCTCTGTGGGGGCATTTCTAGGATCGGTCGAAACGCCAAGGTTGACTAAATGAATTTAAAATAATTTCATTGTACTTCATGGTACTTACTTTGAAAGGCCCACCACATAGTGGATTCCAAGACTTGCGAGCGGTATCAAGTCTGAAACCCTAAAGGATCCGCCGGTCGGTTGCTTAGATTCTTTATGAGAGGAATAGGTGTGTTTGAATTAAAGTCTGCATGTTACTTAATCTACGTTTAATGTTTAGTTAGAATCGAAGGTTATTAATTACATTAGAACTTACAATTTAATGTTGGCTGTAAAATCCCATGAGATACACTCAAACACAAAAACCTCACAATCACCGTTATCACCTCACAAGTCGCTAAACACCTCATAACACTCACAGTGTTTAACCAGTTAACGAGGTTCATTTATTTCATTAAACTGTCCTCAACACTTCCAGATTACTTCTGGTATACCCACTACACGCTACCAGGTTTCTCTACCAAAAATGCTTAGGAGGTTCGTCCGTACACGGTGACGGTTTGCTCATGACTCCTTTTGTCTCCCACAAGATTTTTCCAGCTCTTTTCTTAAACTAATAATCTGGTCTCTGGCCCCCATTTTTTGTCGTTGTAAAAATAATCAGCTCTCCACATTAACAACAAAACCCTTTTATAAACTATAAACCCAAATAATTAATTTGGACTCTAATTACTACGAAGTCCATATCACTGAAAATATATGGTTGCCTATCACCATCTATATAAACATTTGACTATGCTATTTGATATAAACAATAACGTTCTTTCAAACAAATCATATAATATACGACCGTCATTCACTCCGTATCTTTTAACACTTAACTAGAAAAATATATGATAGCTCAACTAATCTTTGAGGATGTTTATCTTAATATAGATTAGTTTTTATATTTGAATAATTTGAATATATTTTAATTAATTGAATAATTTTATTTTAAATAATAATGAAATTTTATTTCTGAAATTACCACTCCCACACCTCTGGCTGTTACAGTACACTAGAAATTAATGTATCTGATTTAACCCTGTAGTGCCCAAATTTTTTCTTGGCCAAAAAATTACACCAAGATAATGAAGGGTAAGTAACGCTAAATTTACATTTAAATTTAGCCTAAAATGTAACTTATTACCTGTACACCAATAAACGGTAAGCTCGTCCTGAGTCGAATCTAGGCAGGTGGACCAAATGGGTTTATATGTATATGTCAAAAGGTTTGTATTGGTGAAATAAGTGCAATAATTCTTCTATTTTTTGTGTAATTATTGTTCAAGAATTACAATCCCTTTAGTTTTGTAAATTGTTTTTTTTTTAATAGTAACGGAAGGCTAATATCCGTATTACGTCAACTCTTTGACTCAACTGATTGTTTTTAATGCAAAAATACGTGTAATTTTGCGTTTCGGCGTAATCGGCGTTTGTAACTGTTTCATTGCACAGTCGTCTGTAGGCGGTCACGGGAATTTCGATGAAATTTGCACGTATTGTACTTTGAGATGGATTTATATATGATCCACCTCGAGGCGGTGAAGAAAACTAGATGGTTGAAATATCAGTTTCAAGATTTATTAAAAAATTCTTAGGGAATTTTCAACATCAATTTATAAAAACTGTGTTATGGAAGAGATAGAATTGAATCGGTCAATGAAGAAATAACTAAAATCAAGTTTATAGCGTAAATTGAGTGTCAGTTCTACATGTTGCGCAGAAACCTAATATTTCCGATAAAATTTTGCCGATGAACTACATATTAAAATGAAAATGCATCGTATAAATATAACGGGTTGGATACTGATTAAAAAAAGGCTCAATTACGGTGTATAACAATATAGGTAGACGGTTTTATGAAACATAATTTTTCTGTCATAATTTTCACTTATTTTAAAAAATCGATGAGAAGTATGAATTTCAGGGTTTTATAGGTATTTAATAAGGGTAAAAAGTTAATAGATTTTCTTCTGTAATCACATCAAAATCAATAGTTTTTTAGATAATCATATTATTGTTGTTTTTTCGTTATTTGAGTACTAAGAGCTTTCATTTAATTGTTTTAAACTAAATTCAAATAATTTGCGAAATTTCATCACAATAAAATTTAAATTAAAAAAATCTGTTTTTTCTACATTTATTTCGTATGTAATTCTTCATTAAATTAATAAGAAACATATTGATAAATGGCTTCATTTTTTCGATTTCAGAAATGTATTTCTCACTGTTCATTGATTTAATAAATAGTATTTCATTACTATAATGATTTATTCATTTTTGGTACACATAAAAAAAAAAAACTAAAATAATTTAAACAATAAGCAAAATAAACAATTAAACTTATATACTAGTTTTTTTTTTTATTATTATGCTTTTAATTTAAAAAGAAGACATACATTACCTTAGCCATAAATACAAAAAATCCATAAACTTATTAGCCATACTTTGGCCATGAATTAAAAAAATAATAATTAATTTTGACAAAAAATACAATATTTTCAAAATTCCTTTCATACTTTTCCGGTTCATTTCAATTTTTCAGATTTTTAGTTTAACCGCTTTGGGTGTGGGACAGTAATTTTTTTGTACATTTTTGGAAAAAGTGGTGTTAAAATTAAAATATTCTAAAAAACTGCGTTTCGTTCCTTAATTTACGTCTTAAAAGTTTTAATTTGATAAATTAAAAATAAAAAACATAATTTTCTTCTTCTTCTTCTTCTTCTTCTTCTTCTTCTTCTTCTTCTTCTATGTTTATTGGCTTGGGTTTCCCGTTCCACCAGTGCTTAGCTGCATTACGAATTACAAATTAATGTCTTACTGCGTGTAAGTAGAGTAAAATTGTACTGCATATTTCATGAGTTTGTCGAGTTAAAATCATTTTCATGGATAATAGTGTCTCAATTGCTTTTCCGAGGTCTCGGTATAATTTGGAGGAATGTTGGTAATTGTTGGGGCAGTTGAATAAAATGTGCTCAACAATACCAGACTCTCCACAAGGGCAGAGGTTGGAGGTTATCACTTTGATTTTCTTCAAGGCACTTCGGAGTTGCAGTGATTAAAACGAATTCGGATGATAATTTTATTCAACGAAACAAAACTATGCGCCTCCATGTGTTCTTCGGTCGTCCGATCCTCCTTTTTCCTTGCGGATTCCAGTGAAAGGCCTGTCTGGTTATGTTGTCTGAGTCTCGCCTAAGTATGTGTCCCAACCATCTCCATTTGCGCAAGCGTATCTCATTTCCGATCTCTGACTGTTTTGTTATTCGCCATTGTTCTTCGTTGCTTATGGTGTCAGGCCAATGGATTCCCATTATCCTTCTTAAACATTTATTAACAAAGACTTGCAAAGAAGTTTATCGGTGAATGTCTCGTTAACCAACCATGTCTCACAGGCATATAACAGTACAGACTTCACATTGCTATTGAATACTCGGATTTTCGTTTTCTTGGTTAGGTGGGCTGATGACCAGAATTTGATCATTGTTTCATCAATGTATTTTATTGAAAGTTTTTTTTTTTCAGATGTTTAGATCAAACCCACTGGGCAACAGGGTGGGAGAGAAAAGTTTTTTGACATATTTTAAGCAAAAAATTCCATGAAAAAAAGAATCAAAAATATAAATTTATTTATTTCTTGTTTACATTAAGAGATTTCATTTGATACTATATACAAAAATTTTAAAATATTTATTTTTTCATTAAATACATATTTGTTTGTATTTATCTCGTGATGTGTTTTTTTGAACTCTCACTATATTTTCTATATGTAGGTCAAAGAGTTGTGTCAGCATGCCCAATTTCAACTTGCTATCAGGGCCGTTTTTTTGTCTAGGCCAACGAGGCCATGACCTAGGGCCCGCTAATACATGGGGCCCAGTCGCCGGTGTTAATTTAATTTTGTAAAGTTAATGATTTTACAAAAAAATTAAATGACAAAATTAACACAATTCATAACATTAACATTATAAATATATCAAGAGATTCATAATTCTGACAAACTCCTGTTCGGCACTATAGAATGTATGTATTTAAAATGTAGTGTCAAAAAATATTTATATGTCAGGTAACCTAAAAAATATATAGCTGCGTAAAAACAAATTACATGGAGAATTTTCTCCATAAAATCTACGCCAAGAATATAAATAAAAGTCTAAATATGTAAATAATAACAAAATATACGAAAAAAATAAAATAATATAAATAATGTATATTTCCAATGTACGTCACTGAACATTTGTCAATTTTGACTAAAAACAATATTGTAACAGTGTAACAGGGATGACGTTCTAAACCAATCTGAAGCAAGGACAAACCGCTCCTGTCTTCTTACACACATTTTTCTAAGGTGACATAGAGCATAGCTTGTTCTTACAAAAGTAAACTGCTTATATTCATAATGGTAACCAGACAGCTGGGACCGTAAGACAATTCGGGCCGTTCACAATTGGGGCTTTTCACAACTGGGGTCATTAACAACTGGGGCGATGGACAATTCGGGCCGTTCACAATTGGGGCTTTTCACAACTGGGGCCATTAATAACTGGGGTGATGGACCATCCGGGCCGTTCACAATTGGGGCTTTTGACAACTGGGGCCATAACTATAAGAGCTAGAGTCTTCTTTTGTTTAAAATTAAAAATTATTATTTTACAAGTTGGCATAAATTAAATTGCGTGTTCGTTTGAAAAAAAAAATATATATATTTTAAGGGTTGGCTTAAGTAAATTTAAGTGTTCTTTTGAATAAATAAATAAAAAAAGTATTTAATTTTAGAAGTATTATTTTGTAACTAAATTTAATTAATATGAGTCAACTACGAGAAAATCAGTTATTTGTTGTTTGACTATTTGTTTTTCTTAGTTTTTTTTTTATGTATGTTAGTATTTTTTTGTACATAGGTATTTTATGTATCTCGTTTATATAAAACGGGATCTAGATAAATATAATAAAAATTAATAATTGATAATATCTATCATGGTTCTAATGTGACTAAATTTTCAAATACATAATCTTCATAATATTTGCCGCTTTGAGATAGTCTTGCCGATAGTAAAATTTTATTAGAATATTATCTTCGAATGCACGTGTACATAAACATTTTCTATTGGTTCAGAATTTAATGAGTGCGGGGAATATATACAGTCTGTTTCAAACGGTTAGGCGGAACTAAATGGGAATTTCGTTCTTTTAGGTTGTCACGAAAAGGGACCTTGCTTGGGTTATTTCATTTTTCACGTTGGAATGTCAAAATATAAAATTCCAACAATGAATCCATGGAAACGAATGACATATGTCAAAATTAAATTATTTTTCTTATATATTTCAATGACAAAAAAATAAACAAATGGGATTTTCTTTATATTTTGATTTTTTTTGTCATTCTTAATACAAACTTCACATTTATTTATATTTTTGTCATTAAAATATGTAAAAAAATAATTTAATTTTGACATATGTCATTCGTTTCTATGGTATCTTTGTTGGAATTTTAAATTTTGACATTCCAACGTGAGAAATGAAATAACCCAAGCAAGGTCCCTTCTCGTGACAACCTAAAAGAACGAAATTCCCATTTAGTTCCACCTAACCGTTTGGAACAGACTGTTGTACTACCAAAATTTTTATTTTAAACATTGTAATCATGATTTTTTTAATCAAAGATGCACTATAACAAAATTGTGGTACAATTTCAATTATTTTTTTAATTTTTATTAAATAAAATGGATATACAGTCTGTTCCAAACGGTTAAGCGGAACTAAATGGGAATTTAGTTCTTTTAGGTTGTCACGAGAAGAGACCTTGCTTGGGTTATTTCATTTTTCACGTTGGGATATCAAAATTTAAAATTCCAACAATGAAACCATGGAAACGAATGACATATGTCAAAATTAAATATTTTTTTAGATATTTTAATGACAAAAAAATAAATAAATGGGAAATTTGTATTAAGAATGACACAAAAAATCAAAATATAAAGAAAATGACATTTTAAAATGATATTAACCTTAATCAAAAATTGTTTATTGTAAGTATGATTTACAAAGCTTAAACAAAACGGCCGAAAGGCACGATTTAAACGATGAAAGTAACTAGATTGCAAAATCTAGTTCCGCTTAACCATTTGGAACAGACTGTAAGCTGTTCACTTTTGTAAGAACACACTACAGTCTGTTTCAAACGGTTAGGCGGAACTAAATGGGAATTTCGTTCTTTTAGGTTGTCACGAAAAGGGACCTTGCTTGGGTTATTTCATTTTTTACGTTGGAATGTCAAAATTTAAAATCCCAACAATGAAACCATGGAAACGAATGACAAATGTCAAAATTAAATTATTTTTCTTACAAATTTTAATGACAAAAAAATAAATAAATGGGATATTTGTATTAAGAATGACACAAAAAATCTAAATTTAAAGAAAATGACATTTTAAAATTATATTAACCTTAACCAAAAAATGTTTGTTGTAAGTATGATTTACAAAGCTTAAACAAAACGGCTGAAAAGCATGATTTAAACGATGAAAGTAACTAGATTGCAAAATCTAGTTCCGCCTAACCGTTTGAAACAGACTGTAGATCTGGTTATTTTGGTTACTTTTATGGTGTGTTACTGACTTTAAATGTCAATTAAAAATATTCCTTACGCTGTAAAACCGACTTTAGGTTGATAAGGTTATGATCATTATAATTAAGATATCATTTTTCAATATGACATATGTCAAATGGATCGACATTTTAAAAAAGTGACATTTTTTAATACCAACATGACACACAGCTCCAAAGGTGCAAACTATTGAAAACAAAATTTATTATATAATATATAAATTTAAATGAAACTTAACCTTTAATATTCAAACCGCTGACAAAGGAGGTTATTAAATTAGAGCGAGAAAGAGAGATGTGACAGCGCAGACGCAAACTTAAGAATGTAAAAATTGCTGCTTTAGTTTGCTTAATAGGGGAACCAATGTTGCCAATCAAACCCTGGGGTCTGTCGGCTTCTTCAAAGGCTTGCGCTTCTTTTTATAATCCAGTGAGTTTAGTCGGGACTATGACCTGCCGGGATTATGATCTGTCGGGATTTTGACTGTCGGGATTTTGACTGTCGGGAATTTGATTGTCAGGATTTTGACCCGGACCCCTGACAGACAGACATATGAGTGACGTTATAAGGGTTCTTTGGTGCTCATACTTACAAAGCCCTAAAAAGCCCTTACAAATATACATTTTTGTAAGGAATTCATCTCTATGACATCTCTATCGCTGTAACTGAATTAGTTTAAAAGGAAAAAAAAAAAAAAATTCCTATCTCTGTTTTGCTAAAAACAATGACGAAAATGCAATTCTCTTCCGTTCCTTTATCTATTTTAATTATTTGTCGTATTCTGGAGTAATTTTCAATCTAAATCCAGTGTTCTGATGAAGACAATTGAGCTTGACCGATCATTAGACAAAACTTGTGAATACGCTCCGTTGAACAGTAGAGGGACATCGGGCGGAGCAGCTCCAAATGTCCCCGGCTTGAAACATTACGTGGTCAGCTGAATCTAACTACACAACTTTATCACATGGCATCCTCCATTTGTTACCCGATCACCGACCACTGGACTTCATTTAACACAAGTAAAAACACACATCCTACGACTTTACCACTGTCTGCTACACACTCAAGATATACTACATGGTATTAGCTACAAGTTTGTTAACTTCTTGCAACAAATATTAACATTAAAACACAGTTACGCAACCAAGGGCGCACCAGGCATTTTATTTTCATCGGGCTCTTAGACAACTGGTCGAATAAAAATTATCAATACCGGTATCGTATCGAAAAAAATATCGATATTTTCTATTAAACGTAAAAAAAAAACATTTTATTCTTATAATAACAATTTAATTGTTTTACAATAATAAATAGATTAAATTAGTATGGGCATTAAAGTAGTATACACGACTGAAAAGTGACAGATGACCTAGATAACAATAAATTGGACACCTAGAAACAACGTAGGCGAAGAAGATGCGTTCATGGAAAGACTAATAAATAAGAGGTATTCATGAAGAGAAGAGGTAGACGAGGCCATGGAGCCTAACAAGAGTTCATATACACACCAGTTTTGCAAGCGAAAGATTAGAAATCCCTTCGTAAAATATTTATTATCTATTATCGTTTTCCTAATTCTGCTGTCCTAGATTTTTACTAACTCAACTTAACCTAATTACCTAAATTGATCGTATTTACCAGAGTTTATTACACTATTTTTAATGGACTAATGTTTGGGGAAAAATAAAGTACAGTATACCTAAAAACTAGGTAATTAGTTTAGGTTCAGTTAGTAAAAATCTAGGACAACAGAATTGGGAAAATTAGGAAAACGATAATAAACAACATACATTTTACGAAGGTATTTCTTATCTTTCACTTGCAAAACTGGTGTATGTGTGTATGAACTCTTGATGAAGCCTGTAGGTGTGAGTGATTGTTTAAAATAGAATTAAACACTCAACTCTTCTTCATTGCAAGCACTGATAAAACTCCTTGGTCTATTTTGGTAAAATAGGTCCACACTTTGATTCTTGCTGGTGAAATTTTTAATTAAAATACAAAAATAACTAATATCATTTCATAACCTCAAACGTAGAGGAAAAAGGCGCCAAACGCCAGCAATATCTAACCCGTTCAACGCATGTTTCTTGGCGTACTATGTCCTGCACCACTGAAATTGCATACCTCTTCTACCAGTTTTTACAAGAGTACAATTTTTATAAGTGTTTCTTATTGAAAAAAAATTAATCACAGTAATATTTATCTGTGATTAAATACAAAAATTACGATAAAAGAAAAAAAGAAACGATACGATACTGGGTCAAATGTACTGATATTAATAAAGTATCGGAAGATTAGTATCGATACTAAAATCGCGATATCGAATGAAAAATATCGAAACTGGTATCGTTGCAATAGTATCGGAACATCCCTACCCATCACTGCTAACCCGTTTTTATCTACTTTTCTGCTAAGCTATATTTAACATTCTTTGCAATAATAATAATTATAAATGGTATTATTATTATTATTTTTTTATTATATTTAATTTTAGTTTTATCAAATAATCATAAAAATAATTCATGGTATGCAAAGTAAATGTTTTTTAGGGTATTATAAGTATGATCATAAACTCCCTTATCTGTCTGTCTGTCTGTCTGCAGAGTTGGGCATTATTTAACTAAACTTTCAATCAACTAAAAATTTGAATGAAAATGTAATCAAACTAAATTAATCATTCTTTATTCAATCAATAATGGATGTAATCATAAATCCTTAACTAAATGATAATCATTAGTGTCAAATCATTAGTTTTCAATCATAAGGTGATATTTTGTCAGAAAAATTTGAATCGTTTGGATCAATTTATATATTACATATATAATATCCCTATACCCAAATTTTCAATAAATTTCGGTCGTCTTGCAGCTTTCGAAAGATCATTACATTTTGCCTCTCTACCGACCAGTGGCGCGCCCAAACAGGGGGCACGGGTCCCCCCCTAAGAAGGAAGGAAATGAAAATAAAAAGACACAAACATACTAGAAAATTTTAAAAATACAAATGAGGAGCTTTTTTTTTAAGTCGTCATTTGTATTTTAGAAGTGAGGACCTTTTTTTTAGGTCATCATTTTATATTTACATAATTTAAATAATTTTGTCTTTCGGGCACCCTCCAACAAAAATTCCTGGGTGCGCCACTGCTACCGACCTTAGAGGAATAACATACAGTCTGTTCCAAACGCTTAAGCGGAACTAGATTTTGCAATCTAGTTACTTTCATCGTTTAAATCGTGCCTTTCGGCCGTTTTGTTTAAGCTTTGTAAATCATACTTACAATACCATTTTTTGGTTAGGGTTAATATCATTTTAAAATGTCATTTTCTTTATATTTTGATTTTTTGTGTCATTATTAATACAAATTTCCCATTTATTTATTTTTTTGTCATTAAAATATCTAAAAAATATATTTAATTTTGACATATGTAATTCGTTTCCATGGTTTCATTGTTGAAATTTTAAATTTTGACATCCCAACATGAAAAATGAAATAACCCAAGGAAGGTCCCTTCTCGTGACAACCTAAAAGAACTAAATTCCCATTTAGTTCCGCTTAACCGTTTGGAACAGACTGTATTTGGTAATGTCTTCTTCAAATTTTTGTTGTGACAATGTTCTAATAGTTCTTGATTATTGAGAAACAACTGTTTGTCTACCTTTAGAATCAATATTTTTTAAATGCAATAAATGCATCGTTTCCATTTTTTAAGATGAGATATAAAATTCAATAAACAATATTTGTCTACTTTGCGGTCATAAGACGCTCATTTCCACATTCATTTGAGTGCTATAAGAAGGTTTCGACATTTCAACACCCGAATTTTAGTTATTGGAGGTTGGTAACACTGAATGAAATGTCAAATTCTGATGCTGTCAAGTTAACCTAATATATTCGTGGACTTATGATTTTTTGTTAAATTTTTTTGCAAAGTTTTTCTTGAAACGACTGAAAAGTTTTAGTTTTTTGTCTCTAGCGTCTAAGGGCTTCAGAATTTGAGGTTTTTAACGTGTTTTTTATCCCCCCTTCATAAAACCTCTCTCCAATTCAAGAGTCCGCATCTTTTGCGGTGTATAACCCCCCCCCCCCCTTCATTCATATTTATGATTCGTTTTTTTAACTATCTCTCTTGAGGAAATTCCCACTGAAATTGGGTTGTAGATCCTTCAATGCCAGGAGGACGTCCCTTCTTTTCCTTTTTTGGTATATGAGGTAACTTCCCCTCCCCCCAATATTATAGTGGTGTTCAATGAACTTTCCCCAAATAAGTTATATTCTCTGTCGTATGCCTCTTTTGACTTCCGGGGAAGTAAATTTTGCAAGGTATTTACTACAATATGGTGGGGTACTGACAGCTGACAGCACAACAAAACAACAAATCAGTGATGTTTGCTATTAATACAAATTTATCAAATTAAACAATAAATGGCAAAGTAGAAAAAATAGTGAAAAAAACTCGTTTCATAAGGCCTTTGGCCGCACTTATTAATTAGAAAACTCGTGAAAAAAACAAATCTCAATCCTCAATTTAGTTTCAATCATAACTAAAAATTTAATCATAATAATGAGTAAATATTTAATTTAGTTACCAGTGTGAATAACTGCATTATGAGTGATGTACCTTACTCATTAATCAAGTCTTGAAATTAAATTTTTAATCTCAATCGTCAATCATTAGTTTGATTGCAATTTGCCCAACTCTGTCTGTCTGCCTGATGGTAGAGATTATGGTCAAACTGCTGGACCCAGAAAGTTGAATTACCAGGTATATACCCACATAAAAAGTAAATTTGTCAAAAAATATTTTTCCTACGACTACTATGGAACTGTCTTATTTCAATACGGTTAGTTGACAGGAAATTAGCTTAATTTCACATATTACCCTCATGCGCGCGCAGGCGATGCGGGAATGTTAAATGCGCCCCAATGCGCATGTGCGTTGTGTGGGAAAGAATAAATTCGCAGCAACGCGCATGAGCAGTTTCCCAAAATTTTCATTCCCGTACTGGCTGCGTGCGCATTAATGGTTGTTAACCATATTTATATTGTATTTTCTTGATTATTTATTTATTGAAAAATGAATTACATATTTCCGCACTCGAATTATTTGCTTCACCCGCCTGCGGCTCGTTTGCAAATTTCATTCTTGTGCGGAATATACGGCATTCCCCGCTAGTTGCACAATATACTAACTGCTTACAAGAAAAACTAGTTATACCCCTGCGTCCGACTGCAAATGAGTTATGGGTGTTCCCGTTTAAACAGTTTACATGAGCCTACTTTTTAAAATATATCCTACATGTTAATCAAATAGACGTTTCTCTCAAGTTTAAAAATAACGCTCATGTAGACTGCTTAATTAGATTTTTAATTGATTATTGCATATTCGAGTCTTATCTCTAGTGATGTAGACCATAGTATTTTAGAGTCCATAATGACGCCAAGGTTTCTTACTTCTTTTAGTAATCTTAGAGAGATTTTTTTACACATATTAAAACGAATTTGAAAGCTAATACAATTGAAATTAACTACGTCATAATTATGAATTCTGATTATATAAATCGTGGTAAATCTCAGTGACGTTTGCATATTATTATTCATTTTCACATTGACAATATGAAGTAGATTATATAATTTCAACGAATTGATGCAGTATCTCCCCTCGTTATTAATTAATTTTTTTCTGAAAATCCTTCCCCTTTCTCTTTCTCTATTCAATATTTAGTAATACGTTGTTGACAATTGTAATTTGTTGTTTATGATTGTATTATAAAGTCACGTTGCAGTTTAATTAGATTTTGACCTTTATTTGTCGACAAGAAAGCTCTAACCTTTATGTTGTTTAGTGTTTTCAATCAGAATTGACCTTTTCCGCGTCGGTCTGGTCTGTCGATGTCGAGCAAGGACTATTATAATATCGCACGTCAATGTTTTGACATTTCTGAATAAAATATTAAAAGTTAATAGATTTCCGTCTGGATCACTACACCAGCTTATTCTACCTGGATTATTAATAAACTAAATGGAAATATGATGCAGGTTTTATAGGATTTTATTGAATTAATGTATTCGGGATCTGTACGAGAAGGACAGCGTCGTATGGTGATTCAGAAACATTAAAATTGATCATCTTTCAGTAATGATTAAAGCCCGGATAAAAAAGTTTTTCTAGGAAAATAGTTCGTTTTTAATTTTTTATAGTAAGGAACCTGCAAAAATATTTGTATTTTTTATTGACTTTTCTAATGTTAGATTTAATTATCCGCAATTCAAACAAATCGAATTGATACTACATATAGTGATCTACTGAAATAACAACCTACAACCAATTTGAAGTGTTATACATATCAATCACATTACATAACTGGATAACTGTAGCTCATTAAAATTTTGTAAGAGATTTAAGATATATTCAGCTGACGTGCATATATGTTTTTTTTTTTTTTTAATTTTTGTCAGCTGAATTTATTTCAGTCAAAAATTAACGATCAACGAATTAAATGAAAAAGGACTGTCAATGAGGGACAAGTTATTAAATTCTAAGATTTTAATTGTGTTAGGAATTGTAGAAAAATTATCGTGTATATAACATAAATTATGAAATAAATTAGAAGTGCTAGGGACGTTTTTGCATATTTCTATACTTGACGCATCATTATTTAAACTATAAGGAAAATTAAACACTAAGGGAAGTTAATCACAAATCATGTTCCCGAACGAGTTAATACAGGTTCGGGTGGTAAAAGCAAATTCGGGCACAATATTTTTTAAATGCAAAAAATAGCTGTATAAATAACACTAAATTCCAAGACCGACAATAATAAACTGACAATGCCTTGCATAAACTAACAAGTTATTGCCACGTATTTACGTCATATATGTAGAAATACGAAATAGCATTAGATAGTTTAAATTTGCTTTAAATCTATTGCATTAAAAGCATGTTATTATTTTCCTAAATTTTTGGAAAACTTTTAAATTTGAATGTTTTATTTTATTAAATTCATTATTTTATACGACGCCCATGGTCAAGCTAATAATAATTAATCCCACATCGAACTATCCGGTCCCTGTTTATAACATTTATTAAACGTAAAAAGGAACGTGACACAAGTCAATTAATTAAGATGAATAAATCGATTAAACAAGTCCAGGCTACGAAAACTCTTGAAATTTATATAGACGAATGTTTGAACTGGGATGTACATATAAATAAAGAAAAAGTATTAATGCGATAATTATAACTCTATTATTATAAAATTAATATTAAAATTCATCCTCATCTGGAATCGAACCCGCAGGCTAACGGATTGGAGCCATGGGGAAACTCCCAGGATGTTGATAGGATTTTTAAATTGCAAAAGTACCAGCGAGAACATCATGTAGAGACCTATTTGTTAAATATAATATCCCGACTTTACACAGTCTTTATATTTTTAAATGTCTACTTTATGTCAAACAGAATATAAATAATTTTGCAACAAATAGCTTCTACTATCGGTATGAAACAAGACGAGGTAACGACATAAGAGAAATGACACGCAAGTATAGTTACCTAAACAAAGGGATCGATATTATGGGCCCAACAATATAATAATATATCTCTTTATTTGCACAAAATATATACACATATATATAAATAGACAAGATAAAATAAGTATAAAAACAAACAAGAGTAAATCACCCCCCAAATGGTTTAATATTTGGGGAGTGTACACCACTAATACCGTAAGGTATGCGTGTGGTATCTATATATTAATTAATTCTATATAATTATTCTAATGTATATCGGACTGTGCAATTAATGAAAAGAATGAAATGGAATACAATACAATTTAGATTTTATTTTTATATGAAAAAATATAATCAAATTTTAGTAACAAGAATTTCATCTATTTTATTTTGATCTAGTTGTAAAATCCAGGTTTTAGCAATTTTAACTGTTTGTTTCCCCAAAAACATTAAATTATTTTCATTTAAAGAGTTATTAAAATTATTATAATATTAGGTATAAAATAGGTGAAACATCTTTGACCAATGGTTTTTTTAGTTCTAAACAATAAAGCTTGACCAACATTTCTGGTATTATATTCATGGGATGTTCGTTGAATGGGTAGTTGCATTCTATACATGTATTTGATTATACTTAAAATATATAATTGCCTAATGGTCATTATTTTGGTTTCTGAATATAATTTTTCAGAACAGTAATAAAGTGGCTTCCGAAAAATAGTTTTTAGGATTATATTTTGTATAACAGATAATCTCTTGATATGACTATTAGCTGCACCTCCCCATGCAACTATACCATATGTAAGTATGGATTGTACCAAGCAATAGTAAAAATTAAGCAATAAGTTGATAGGCATGAAGTCTCTTAATTTTCTAAAAACATAGATGGTTTTTCGCAGTCGAATATTAATTGTTTGAATTTGTAAGTCCCACTTAAGGTTATGGTCAATGATTACACCCAGATATTTCACAGAGTTAACTCTTTTTATAAGTAGACACATACAATTTATTTTGGTACAGCAATCAGTATGGATTTTAATAGAATCAAATAGAGGTTGGGTGGTAATATTTGTCGAGAAAGTGACAAAGTTTGATTTTATATAATTAAGTGATAGAAAATTAGAATTCATCCAGTTCTTTATGAGTACAAGGTAATCTTCAGCTATTAATCTCGCATCATTCCATGTTTCTGCTTCTGTTAGGATTACAGTATATCATCTGTTAGGTAGTTCATTTCTTCGGAGCTGATTGTAAATAGAAACAAATTTGATTCCCCGCTTGTTGAGAATTTGTGACAAGTAATAAATTGTATTCCTTAATTTATAAAATGCTAATTAAAACTTTAATTTATAAATCCTCAAACTGTACAGGCATATAATATACACGTTTGCAATATTCAGTGGCGCAGCCAAGGGGGGGACGGGCAGAGCCGCAGTAAGGAAAACTTGCCCTAGGGGCAGAGCCATTTTTTGGCGCCCTTGACAAATAAAAACAAGGTTCTCACATCCAAAATCCAAGTGACGAGCAAAAAAAGGTCCTTACCTCTCACAAACCAAGTGACGAGCAAAAAAAAAGAAAAGATCCTCACCTCCCAAAATCTAGGTGATGAGCAAAAAAAAAAGGTCCTCGCCTTCACAATGGCGCTCCTTAGTCAAGCCCGTCAGCGCCCTAATCCTTACTGCGCCCAAGGCCGTCGCCCCTTCCGCCCCTTACTGCGGCTCTGTCGACGGGCCTCGCCCTCCCCCAGGGCCAGCAGAATTATTATGAAGTATTATACAATACTAGCAGATTAACCGGCGCAGAGCGGGGAGTTGAAGATAAAATTTGTTAACCACAACAGTAATTTAATTTAAAATTACTTTGTAAGCAATATTGACTTTTTTTACTTGCCCGACCTTAATATATAAGGGGCAAGTATTGTAATCGCGAAAATTTTCGATGTCGAAATTTTGACGGATGACCACGTTTCATGGTCCAGGGAATCCAAAAAACCTATTTTCGAAGTGCCGTCCGTATGTGTGTGTGTCTGTGTGTCTGTGTGCCTGTGTGTATTCACGATAACTCCAAAACGGTTTAACTTAAAGAGTTCTTTCTGGTATTAAAAAATTCTCCTAATAATTGGGAAAAACTCTATTGTTTTTTATTAAAATCCGAAACCGGAAACGGAAGTTATTAAACTTTAAAAATTTAAAAAATTCGTAACTAGTAAACCAAGCCTTGGACAAAAAAATGTATAGGACATAATTTGATGTATTTTTGAAGATTTACCTAAATATTTTTTTAAATTAAAAAAAAATATATGTTTTTTTTTATTATTTTTTTTATGGGAGGGCAAGTCTAGCGGAGGTCTCCCTTCGCCACTGGTTTTAGGTTAAATACACGCTTTGGAGAAAATCGCAGTCTAAAAATCGGTCTTTGGTTTTGTTTTATAGATAAATGTGAATATTCACACATATTGGCCGATGTGCGATATCCACGGCCATATCGAGGCCAGTCGCAGTGTAAGCCATTACGTTTTCTACCTGGTTTTCATGTATTTTATGTTTCATGTGGATGCTTGCGGAATTAAATATAAACGCAAAATTAGGTAAAAAATCTGCTTACACAGGGCAGGCCAGACAGGGTATATTTTTCAAGTTAAAAGGTAAAAATTGCAAATGTACTGCTCGAGGTCAATTTCTCATCGATATTTACTCGTTGTCAATAAGTATCTAAGAGGACAATGATACGATGGAGCTCCAGTTAATACTGGTGAAGTAAAAAGAGTTCAGGCTTACGTCAGACAAAGATACCCTACTGCTATTTACATTGTGTAGCTCATTCCCTAAATCTAACACTATCTAAGTCTTAGACAATACGTGATATCAATAATTGTTTTGGAACAGTTGAAAAATATATGCGTTTTTTGAAACACCAAAACGAAATGCAGTATTATCCGAAAAAAATTATGAATTCGCTCCTGAAACGAAACGCCAGAAACTTAAACAATTGTGCCCAACACGATGGGTGGAAAGACATTATTTGATAATCGTTATGGCACAAATTTTAGAATCAGTCC
This sequence comes from Liopterus haemorrhoidalis, assembly GCA_963971575.1. Lineage (NCBI taxonomy): Eukaryota > Metazoa > Arthropoda > Insecta > Coleoptera > Dytiscidae > Liopterus > Liopterus haemorrhoidalis. The sequence goes on from OZ020611.1 coordinate 50,789,772, forward strand.
TTCATGCACTGGAAGAAATTGCCACCTGGAGAGAAAATACGACATCTTCTTTAGCAGATATTTGAATGTCCGGAATACAGTAACCAAATTTCCTGATCTCGTTATTATCAACAGAAAAAGTATTTGGTTATACATTGCCAATAATCTAAATATTAGCAATCCGAAATTAGGGATTTAAATATGGTCATTCAACAAGCAAAAAATGTTCAATCGGTGCTTAGCAATATTCGTATAAATTCAAACAATGATTTTTTTATTTTCTTAAATTTTAATGGCCTTCGCTACTTCGGCAATTAGCCAGGACGATTCTTATTTTTTCGAAAATTCCATACCTGAACGGGATTCGAACCCGAGACCTTAGCAAAGCAGAGCAGATGTGTTACCACTAAGCTACATCAGTCGGCCAGACAATGAATTAAAAATCATTAATGAAAAAGCAAAAAATATCATTATTAACATTTTTAATTATAAATCAAATATTACCCAACCAAGAATAATGGACTATGTTAACTCAGAATTGAATATGAGATTTATTAAACATAAAAAAAAACAATTGAAATCATGTCAGTGCCTAATTCCGACTGAAAATAGTCCAATTATAATATAATAAATAAAAAAAATTCTATATATCAGTTTATTTGCATTTTTAATTCGGCCCTCCACAAGACAAAATACTGGCTGCGCCACTGGCACTATTCCTACATTTAAAGTAGACACTAATAATTATAATAATAATAATAATAATTCTTTATTGACCAAGTAAACTTGTACATTATACAGATTTTAGTCAGTCAGATTATTACATGATACATAACATGGCAAAACCCATAAAATAACATAGGTAATACAAGGTGTCTCAAAAGAAATTTTATATTTATTTAGCTTACTGCGTGAACGCAACGTATCCGAGGGGCGCGGGGGTTATGTCAATCGGTAGCCTGGCTCTTGGGAATTCAGTCGCTATGGAGCGTTTCTCGGGAGCAGACCGCGCGTTATGCGTGCGAGAGTTTTACAAAAACGGTGATTCGGCGACTGTAGCGCGTAGAAAATTCTGCAGTATTCGAGGTTTTCGCCACTTAAATGATGCGCCAAGCATTCCTCTCATTCGACATTGGGTTAAAAAGTTTGAAGAGACTGGTACAACGCTGGATAAATCAAAATCCGGGCGACCTAGGTCATCAAGAACGGTAGAAAACGTGGAGAATGTTGAACCTTTCAATTCGGAAGCGCGCAAGTGCTTTAAATGTGCATAGATCATCATTACATCGCATTATGCACAATGACCTAAAGCTGCACCCCTATAAAATTCAATTGGTGCAAGAATTAAAGCCCCAAGATGCCAGTCAGAGGCTTAATTTCGTAAATCAGGTGATTGAGCGATTTTCAACGTTTACCAACATTTTGTTTTCGGATGAAGCTCATTTTCATCTTAATGGCCACGTAAATAAGCAGAACTGCCGCTACTGGAGTGCAACGAATCCGAAACGCAAACGTCAGAAACCCCTACATTCGCCTAAAGTGACCGTATGGGCTGCGATGTCGGCGCGAGGAATTATCGGCACTTACTTTTTTGAAGACGAAAGGGGGCGTGCAATTACAGTGAATACAGAGCGTTATGTGGAGATGTTAGACAACTTCTTTGTACCTGAACTGCAAAACTTTCCTGGCTATAACCAAAGAGCATGGTTCCAACAGGACGGAGCAACTTCACACACGTCCAATATGTCTCTGCCACGTGTTCGTGAAATTTTCTCAGGCAAATTGATCTCCCGGAGAGATGACATAAATTGGCCTCCACGCAGTCCAGATTTAACCCCTATGGACTTTTTCCTATGGGGTTATCTTAAATTTAAAGTTTACGCCAATAAATCGACTTCACTGGCGCATTTGAAAGAAAATATCCGTCACGAAATGGCAGCCATCCCTGAGTCCACCTGCCGAGACGTCATAAGTAATTTTACTGTTCGATTAAATGAGTGCCGAGAACGCGAGGGTCTACATTTAGACGTTATTATTTTTAAGAAATAAATCCCCAAAAAGTGTATTTTAATAATTAATAAACATTTTTTCTACATACGGCTTACTTTTTTTTTAATCGATCCACTAAATATAAAATTTCTTTTGAGACACCTTGTATATTATAACTAGTTGTACATTTTGAAACTAATATTGTTAAACTCCTCGAAAATATATATTGGATTGCTAGTTAACATATTTTTTATGGTCTTTTTGAAAACATTGAAAGGTGATGATCTAATACCTATGGGTAATAAGTTGAAGAAACGAATAGACAAATAATTCGAAGCGTTTCTAGATTAGTTGAGACGAATAAAATCAGAACGTATATTGTTTTTAGAGCGCGTGTCATGCGTGTGTTACGCACTAAAGGTACTATACGTGCTCCTATGATTATATATGAATATAAGGCACTCGTATATAAATAAAAATTGATGTGAAGTGTGAATTTTCACACATTTCTGGGTTTTGCAGGTATTTAGTAACTGAACGATGATTACTTGGGATGCCAAAACAAATTTTATGTCAAAATATTTTTTTATGAATTTTAATTCGAATGCCTAATACCATTATTTAAGTTTCTAAATATATGCAGTATTTTTTTTTTTATAGCAAAGTTCATTAAGATTTTGAAAATTGCACCTATGGCTTCCATTGGTTGCTTACATCATAAGTCCCGCCCTTTGATTTCGTCAAACATAGAATTAAATTATAATTTCAACACTTTCCACTGGTTATTAAATTTACGCTTTTAAAAATTAAATGCAACATTTGCCAAATATAACTAGAATTTTAACAAAATAATTTAAACAAAATAAAAATGCAAAAAAAAAACAAAAAATAAAATCAACAGGATTCGAACCCTAGTTTGCAAGTTAAGTTATATTATTAAGCGTACGACAAATCCAACCACGCCACGAGAGCTACTGATCTGGTATGTTACACAACGTATTAAATAGTTAACATATTTTATTTATTTATTTATTTATTTATTTATTTAATTTACGTCTGTCCTACGGAAAGAATCCAAATATGGACAGGTACATGGTAATATCATATTTAAAGTTACAGTGTAATATATGAGTTTAAGTAGTTTCCTAAGTCTAATACATATAATACAAAAAAAAGTTCATAAATATAAAATAAAATATAATACAGTAAAATGTAAAACATAAATAATATGGCAATAACATAAAGGTAATGAAACAATAATGTAAATTAAAAAAAAAGATACATAAAAAAAATGATAATAAAATAAAAAGAATAAAAAATAAATAAGTTAAAAATGTAAAAATAAAAGTAGAAATAGTTCAAAGGCCAACTGAGCAACGTAGGAACTGAGACGCTTAGAAATCAAAATAAGAAAATTAAGAATTGATACTAAAAGAGATCAATATGTTCAATATCTGAATGATGATATGAACACATGCGGTTAATTGGGGACTTAAGAAAGAGATTAGTACGCGCATGCGGTAGGTAAAAAAGTAGTGGGTTACGAGTGTGGGCATGGGGGGTATGGAAACTTAAAAGTTGAAGAAGTGCAGGATCATCAATTTTATTAGATATTAATTTTTTTAAGAATGACAATGAATTGATTTCTCGGCGTTTGTATAATGGTTTGGTTGAAAATATTTGAAGCAGGGAGTCATAAGGAAGTTCAGGAGGAGGGTAAGATCCCATGACTTTAAAATAAATGAATTTAAGAAATTTATGCTGGATCCTTTCCAAAGATTTCTTCTGGACGTTATATATTGGATCCCAGACTACTGAGCAATATTCAAGTTTGGATCGAATAAAGGAATAGTACAAAGTAAAGATGGCAGCAATGTTAGTAAAAGTCCTGGTATTACGAATAATAAAACCAAGCATTTTACACGATGAGGCGCACATATGATCTATGTGTAGATCAAATGTGAGTTTTTCATCAAACACTACTCCCAAGTCTTTAATATTATGACATCGAGTTAGATGGTGATTAGCTACAGCATAAGAGTAAAGGATGGGGGTTGTTTTACGGGTAAAAGACAGAATTTTACATTTAGATAAATTTAGTTTAAGTTGGTTAGAATTACACCAATCACTTATACGTTTAAGATCGTTCTGGAGTATATGGCAATCGTCAACAGAGGAAATTGTTTTAAATATCTTAAGATCATCTGCAAAAAGTAAATGCTCGCTAGAAATAACGGCATTAATATCATTTATGAACATTAAGAAGAGGAGAGGTCCAAGGTTTGACCCTTGTGGAACACCTGACGTAACAGAAAAAGGTGAGGTGTTGTGCCCTCGAAAAGTAACAAAAAGAGAACGGTTTAAAAGGTAAGATGACAATAACGATATTAGAGAAGGCGAGAGCGCAAAAGAATGAAGTTTTAGTAATAGGGTATTGTGGTCAATGGTATCGAAAGCTTTAGCAAAATCAGTATATATGACATCAACTTGGCTTCTTCTATCTAATGCTGAAGCAACATAGTGGGTGAAGTAGCATAGATTACTAGCTGTAGAGCGGCGTTGCATAAACCCGTGTTGAAAGAATGATAAATTGTTTTTTATTTGAAAATATATAGTTTTGTAAATAATACTCTCGAAAATCTTACTGAAGGTAGAGAGCACTGCAATAGGTCTGTAATTACTAATAAGAGTCTTGTCACCAGATTTATGTATAGGCATAACACGTCCAATTTTCCATGCAGAAGGGAAACTACCGGTACTAATTGACAAGTTTAAAATATGGAAAAGGGCTTCTGAAAATGGTTTAGCACAGTCTTTAATGATTAAATTGGGGATAAGGTCGGGACCACATGATAGGTTATTTTTAGCTGTTTTTTTGATGGCCGATTCAATGTCGTCTAAGGATATATAGGTTAAGGATACCATATTGTTTGCAATTGGATAGGAGGGAGTATTGGAGACGGGTGGATGGGATGCAGATGAAAATACACTTTTGAAGAAAGTGACAAACCCATCTGCGATGTCTGGGATAGTAGAAAATGTGGTATCATTAAGAGACATGCTATTAGGGACGGATGATTGCGTTTTTTTGGAATTCACGAAAGACCAGAATTTGTTGGCATTTGAGTAAATGGAAGTTTCACAAATTTGAATATAGTTTTTATAAGATAATTTAATGTCGAGTTTGATTTTGGAACGCAAATATTTATATTTTATGAGGTAAGTACGTTTATTAGGAAATTTTTTATACATTTTGTAGAAATGTTGTTTTTTTTTTAAATTAAGTTTAATTTCCCGAGTGAACCATGGGGGGTAAGTTACTTTGTGACTAGGTTTATATGGGATACATTGTGCAAAGAAATAATAAAGGGTAGAATATAGAAAGGATACAGCACTGTCGACATTATGGAAGGTATTAATTTGTTTCCATTCAAAATCAGCAATTAGTTTGTACAGTTTAATGTAGTTAGCTTTCTTGAAGTCATATATACGAGAAGTATTAAAATATTTGGGATGAGTGATAGTAGATATGTCCATACTGATCTCTATATTTAATGTAGGATGAGAGCGGTATTCACGGCTAAATATTAGAGATGTTTCGCGAGTGACGACACAGTTAGCATTTGAAAGTATCAAATCTAGTATATGATTGTCTTCATTACAGATGCCATTATACTGAATTAGATTAAAATACAAATTAAAATTATTTAACAATTTTACATTTTTTGAATTAGAGTTAGAAACAATGTTCGGGATGTTGAAGTCACCAATAATAATAAATTTATTATTGTATAAAAAGGGTAATGATTCAAAAAATGTAAAAATGTTGTCATACTTATCAGAGCTAAGAGAGGGAGGCACGTATGTGCAAAATACATAAAGATTTGAAGAACCTAATGTAATACGAGTACAAACGATGTCTATATTTACGAGCAAACATGAGAAGTATTCATCAAGTGAAACAGCAAAGGAGTTAAGATGACTAGATATAAGTAGAAGAACGCCTCCACCACGAGAAACACCGCACTCTTTAAAATTACGGTCCTTACGGTAAACAATATAGGACTGGTCACTAATTTCGGAATCATAGACACTATCAGTCAACCAACTTTCTGACAGAGCAATGACGTCATAATTAAGTGAAGGGATGATCGAGTATAGTTGGTTGAGCTTCATGTTGAGGCCTTGGATATTCTGGTAGTATATGGAAAGTGAAGTTTTATTTCTAATTGTTCTCTCCGGAATAATGTTGTGGTGTGGAAGAAGAATTGGACTGCTGTCAAACACACTGCGTAGTACAGTCGCTGTCTTTGGGGTTGCAGTAATCAGAGTACACTCCAGGAGTTATATCAGATTTAAAAATTCTCTTTCTAATAAGTGATGCAATTTTTTCTGTTATCATAACTTTTGCAGGGGTTCTCAACTGGTAACCCATATAAGAATATAACTGTGCATCCAGATAAAAATTTATATCAAATAAATAACAGTCCTGATGTTGATCCAGGATATCGAACAGTAATTCATTAAAATAAAAAATGTCTTCGTTGTGCTGAATATTGTCGTACCTGTACGGGATAGTGCTTATTATTAAATTCGTATTAGTACACGAGTTGATTATTTTCATAAAGGCGTTTGTTAGAGAGAGACTGTTCCCTGAGAAATTGTTTGATCCACCTATTACAAATACGACGTCATTCTTTGAAAAATCTTTTGTCAGTGTTTCTATATCCGAAATGACATTAGACAGTTGAGCACCTGGTTTGGTAATTGTCAAGATGTCCGAATTAACAAATTTTTCTTTCATGATGCCGCTAAATTTGCGCAGATGGTCGTCACCCAGTAAAAGAATGCGATTCGTTATTTTAGCATCAGATTTCTTAGTTAGGGTCCTTGTTGTCGTATCTGAATTGTTAGAAACTAGAAGCTCAGTTTGAATTTCTTTGCTAAGTTTGCTAACAGGTATGGTTTGCGTAGCAGTATCAGCTGACATTTTGGGCTTATTTATAATTTCATGGAGGTCATTTATGAGTGAATTTTTACTGTCGTTCTCCATTTTTAGTTTAGTTATCTGTAATTCTAATATTCCAATGGATTTTAATAGTTCAGCATTTTTTAAGTGGACATCGGCGAGCTCATTTTGTAGTTTTAAGTTTATTTGTTTTAATTCGCATTTCGGCGAGTTTGTTTGAAGTTCACTATAAACTATTGTCTCGTAACTAGTATTAGCACAATTTTTGTTGAGCAAACGTCTTGATCTGGTGCTAATCTTATTAGTTGAAGACATTATTTGTAAGATTATAGTAAGGTGTAATTTATTAAAAATTAAAAAAAAAAAAAAAAACAATTATTAATAGATAATAAATAAAATACCAATATTGTCAATATAAAAAATTGCCAAAAGATAAAAATATAAAAGAAAAATGTCGAATATTAAGAAATAAAAAATGTCAAATGTTAAAATAACGCATATATAGTCAGATTAACTTAAGGTAAAACAAATAAATAAATTAAGGGATTAAAACAAGGACACAATTCTTCACCCCTTACGGTTCATCAAGAGGACTTAAAGCAACAAACAAGAGAACCACGGAAGGAAAGAGGTCATTGACACACATAGGATAGATTAATACTTGAAACAAAATAATGGATTAAAATATATGCGAGTTGTATTTGGCTTGTTACCTTGTGACGTCAGACGTGTAAAATATGTTAGACTGATAAATTAGTTTTGGAAACGTTGGTCATACACCTTATCGAAAATAAAATACGTTAAATTAAAATAATATGAATAAACTAATATAATAAACATTATATAATGAAAGTATGTAATATATTTTAAGTAAAATTGTTTTTATATTTTGTTATCTTTAATTTTTCCTATGCTTTTTATTAATAAATTGGTGAAAATATAAATAAAATTATAAAAATTAATAAAAAATAAAAAAAAAAAAATTTAATTGGTATCGGGCGGTCTTGAACGCACGACCTCACCATTCAAACACAGTGTCAAAACCTCTGAGCTATTAATTATATATTTTGAATAGGTAAGAATTAGTAGATACCAGTCATCTACCTATCATACAATCACTTGATTGTCAAGTTGGATGTGAATTTCGCCCTTATTGACTCACAAGGCAATTTATAAATTACCTGCACAATTAATAATAAGAATGTATGATTCGAATCTTACTGTTGTTATCCACTAGTCGATGTTTAAATATGGATCTGAAACTCTATATTTGAATTAATTTACACTATTAATATGACAATATGACAAAAATATAAGGAGCACAATTCACTATTCACTGTTAATCTTCAATATATATTTTAGTTAAAAACACAAAAAATGCGTTATTTTCCGACAACATATTCTGATCAAAAATTCCTGTTGTACTATTCCGGTTTACACCAATGTACATTACTTAGAATTTTTTCAGATTTTTAGTTTAAACCATCTGGGCTACAGGGTGTGGGACAAAAAATTTTTTGCACAATTTTGGCAAAAACCGCATCAAAATAATTTATTATGCAAAAATAAAATTTTGATCGTTAATCCACGTACTAAGGGCTTTCATTTGATACCCTACTCAGAATTAAAAAAATATATTTTTTTTTCGATGAGCACATATTTGTTTATATTTTTAGAGGGATATGTTTTTTAGATGTTTTAGTATTTTTCCTATGTGCGGGTCAAAGAGTTGTATAAGCATGCTAAATTTCAACTCTCTAGGTTTAGCCGTTTGGCTACAATTTTTACCGAACAGACAGACAGACAGACAGACAGACAGACAGACAGACAGACAGACAGACAGACAGACAGACAGACAGACAGACAGACAGACAGACAGATGACAAAATGACGGTATAAGGGTTTTTTGGTCATACCTACAAAACCCTAAAAATGGTAGAGTCATTATTTTAAATTTCACAAAAAGGTCACGACGCGCGAAAAGGATCACCTGCAATAATACTTAAAGGAACATAAATAAATCTTAGTGAAAGTGCTCAAGAAGAGATATAACTATTTTTATTATTATAATTATAAATGAATATATTCTTCTTTTGAAACTCCAATCCTATTTCTACAACTAGTTATTGACACAAGTGTGTAAACTACTGTGGAATATAATATTATATTTAGTCTTCCTTAGAACTATAGTTAAACTCCAATATGATCTAATATCGACGGTTAACAATTCTCAATGGTTTGTTCACAACACAAACATCAACTAATGAATAACTGGCCGCCGTAGCAAACATACAGAAACCAATGTGAACAGCCTTAGGACACTTGAACGTCTAATGTCGCCGATATTAATACAGCGATATGGTTAGTGGGCCCCTAGGAGCCCTGTTATGTGGTAACGTTGTGCTAATGACATGCCCTCATTGCCTCCGGTGCCGACCAAGTAGTTTCACTTTGACCAAAACTTTGACGGGGATTTTTTAATTTCGAGTTTTTGATAGTAATTGGTGAAGAGTGCTGTGAAGTCTTTTGTTTTTTAAATTAGGAGGGTTGGAGGTTTTTAAAGCTAATCATGAATGTTTTCTTTGATGTATTTTATGTTGGATTCTTAATGTTTTATTTTACGAAGGATCAGTGGAAAAATGTGTTAACAATTATTACCAGTATTTAATAATAAAAATAAATGTTTTAGTAGTATTAAGAAATATAATAAGTTTTCCAATTTTGTGATATAATTGTTAGAAAAATTGTTTATAGGGGATATTTTTTATCTTCGTGTTCTTCGAACCTTCATGTTTATTTATTATTGGACAAAGTCCTTCCTTCTTTGCTTCTAACTTGCCCGTTTTTTTACCGATCTCAAACAATATTTATTCCTTTTAAATCATCAGATAATCTTATAGGTGGTAGGCCTTATTTTGACACATTTGAGACACCAGTGTGCGATATTTGTTATAATAATTTAAAATAATTTAAATCAATTTCAATTAAAATTAATATACACTTATATTATTGTACAAGTTTAATTTTTCATATTATCAAAAATTAATAATCAATTTACATGTATTAAAATGTATATTTTTGTGCTCTTTCAAATTATATTATTTTGACCATCAACCCACGACTTTTCCTATCTAAAATTTAGAACGAATAGCGAGTATAATATAGTGTAACACGCGGAGGCGGTGGGGCGGGAGTTGCAAATATTGCTTCTGCCCACGGTTGCACCCCACCAGAAATGCTCGGAGAAAAATGTATGTGTGTGCAACAATACAACAAGGATTTGTTATAAGGAAGTCATATTTTATTTTATCACTGATATTTTAGAGGTGACGAACTTTTTTTTTGTTGCTCATCATTTGTATTATGGAGATGAAGACCTCCTCAAATATTTCTTGGTCCCTCCAGATTTTAAGAGCCAGCGCCGCCACTACTAATACAGTATAAAAGCTTTACTCGCGTGCGCAATATTGATTTTAGTATTCACGGATGTAATAGTTACTCTTTCTGACAAGATGTTAGTTATTTACGGTAACCTGTTCATAACAAGTCAATTATGTTTGTATTTGCAGCAAAAACTCGAAGTCAGAACATGCGTGTTAATAGTTTTGTTGAATTTAATTTACTACATCGTGATTACAATATTATCAGTCAGCCAAATTTAGTAATCGCGGTTTGAAAATTTTCGTTCATGAACTAATATCCTTAATTGTTGGTACCTTATTAGAAATTTCATCGGCGAACAAAGTTAACGTATATTTTAAATAAGTAAATAGATAAATCAGTAACAGATCTAGAAAGACAGAAAGATGCAAGCACTATCGGAATGACAGACTTAGGGCAAATTATTAGCAATAAATTTAAAGACTACTTGGACAAACATAAGTTCGATGAGATTATATATACAGATGGATCCGTAAACTATGAAAGAAAACAAAGCAGCTGTGCATACTATAATAGTACGACCAAGAGCGAAAATGGATTTGTTATAAATATGGTGGTAAGCTCATGGCATGCCGAGTTAATGAGAATATTAAAAGCACTTGAAAATCTCAAGAATTATCAAAACAAATATATACTTCTCGCCACAGACTCTAAAGCCGCATTAAAAGCATTGAAAAACAACAACTTCGCCAACAATAATAAAATTATAATATGTGAAATAAAAAAAATATATTTGACCTTAAATAATAACAACAATAAAGTAAAATTCATGTGGGTACCGGGGCACAAAGGAATCTACGGAAATGAAAGAGCAGATCAGGCGGCCAAAACTGCATATGAGACAGGACTAGATATGAACATTAAAACCCCTTATGCAAACGCTGTCAGATTCAAAACAAAAATTCTCATCAACTTATTCGAAAAGTGGTAAAAAATAAGTGTAAATTAACTGTCGTTGCTTAAGTACAATAATAGCATAAATAAAAAAATGTGGTTCAAGAATATTAAAACAAGAGAACTAATTACTACTATTATTAGAATTAAAAGTAGACATTGTAAATGCCCCACACATTTTAAACGTATAGGAGTAGTCAGTGACAGTGCTTGCGACTGTGGAAAAGAAGGAACAGTGGACCATTTAATTTTAGAATGTGACATTAACAACAAAAAATTGACGAATTTATGAAACTAGTGCTACCAATAGTGAAACTTTACCAATACATTTAGACTATTTAATTTCTAATGAAGAGGACCTTAAAGTTAAATTATATGAACACACAAAAAATTGTGAATTAGATTTAAAATACTAGACTCATATAGAACAAAATGTTATTAGTGTTAGTAATAGACAAATAAGATATAATTGACAGAGGAGTCCGTGTATTCTCTGTGAAACATATTTAAAATAAGATTAATAAATAAAACACTCGCTAAGTTTCACAAATATCAGTTTAATATACTCTATACGTATTTCGGCAGTGACGCCATCAACAGGAGTTGCAATTACAAACTAAACTAATTTTTTAACAAATACATTCAGTGGGAACAAATATTATGGTAGGGAATACAAGTGTAAACCATATTAGCAGATAAGGGAAAAATAGGGAAAAAAGTTATTTACTGATTTATTAGGGGTGAGTTGTACACGTCAATCTGGTCATTCATTAAGGGAATTCCAGAGTTAATATTTTTGTGAATATTCACAAAAATCACTTACCGATATGTTTCAACGAGAACCTACATCTGAATCTATCAATTTAAAAAAGATTTGTTTTTTTATGACAAACAGTTTTTGTTATGTACATTTTTGCTGTGAAGTCAATAATAAGGGAGATATTTTAAGTTTTTGAATAAACAGTTTCAACCCCAAAACACCTCCTCTAGAATAATAATTTTGTAATGCCATATAGGCTATGTTTGAATCCTGGTTCTACTCTATCATCATACCAAATTACGTGAAAATATGTCCAACCGTTTTTGCGCGAATCTCGGACAGACAAAGAGACAGACAAAAAATGATTTTTTTGAGAATATTGTCTTAAAAGTATATGAAACGTGTAAAAACAAATATGAGGCCGAAAAAATAAAACACAGATATAGCCTCAAATTTTATTAATATAGATCAGAAAAGATGTGTTTCATTACTAAGCCATACATTGAACTGTGTTTGATACAAATTCTTAGCAAATATATATTGGCAAATCTCGGTAATAAATAAATAATAGTTTTAATTAGGAGTGTATTCTCGTTTGCAGGGGATGTATGCATAATATATGTGGAGCGGCGAAGACCGACACTCGGGTAAGAACCTTCGGACTAAGACGGTCGTAACTTATCGAAGTTTCATGTCTGACAAGACTGCATTAGTCAAACAAGTATATCCACTTCCGTTGGTTCTAATCCGGTTTCAAGATATCCTCAACTATTGATAAGATGACAGAAAGGGTGAGACGATTTCTAACGTTCTTAATTGATTCACGGATACTTAAATATTTTAAAAGTTGCAACCCCGTCAATTAATATAAAACCAAAATGTGATAGTAGAAGATTAAGCTTAGATGGAAACTGATTAAGTATTTTAAGATCTTAATTGAGATCTGTGGTTTTTGCATACTTAATTTAAGTTAATAATTTTTTCTTTCTAACTTTATTTAAAATGGGTTTTATCAATATTTTAACTTATTTAGGGAGATTTTTAAAAGGAAGAGTTACTAAAATAATAGTTTAGAAAATTTATAATGGCATTTTCCATTATTTCCAGTATAAGCCCAGTATTTCTCAACGGCTGGTCCATGGACCACTGCCGGTCCACGGACCACTGCCGGTCCACGGCTAAATCTTTCCGGTGACAATTTTAAAAATATACATTTACTCTATATATATATAATCCCAAGGTGTCTGTCAGATGTCCTTCCAAAGGTTTTTTGCGTACTTCCCGGTGACCTAGAAAGTTGAAATTTGGCATGTGGTTTCCTGGGAACGTTCTTAAGATGAAAAGAATCCTAAACCTAGAAAATTCAAAAAGGGGGCGATCCTTCGACCCAAAAAATTTCCCATGTTATCTTAATGGGATAAAAAATGAAGTTTGTTCGATTGCGTTGAACTTCAAATGCCTGGGGGTGTTCTAAACTACTAAACAAGACCCTGTTATTATTTTTCCGAAATTTTGTTTATCTACTCCGAAATCGGTACTCGAATTATAGTTTAAAATTTCAAAGTCGTTTTTTACTTTTGTTGGGGTGTTTTTTTACTGACGAACACAATCGAGTTTCGTATGACTATCTGACTGTACCAGTGGTTTTTAACCAGGGTGTCAAAACCCTGCTATAGCTATATGAAAGGCGAACTCCGTAGAATAAATACGGCTGTCATACAGAGAAATGAGAGTAGGGCGCCTTGCATTTTTCATATTTTACATTAGAGTGACGTCATCTAAAAAAGGTAAGAACCACTGGTATATTATATAAAAATATGAGTGGGGTATCAAATGAAAGATATTGACATGTAGATTAACAAACAAAATTTCATTTTTGCAAAATAATATTTTTACGAGTTTTTTGCACAAAATGATCCGACCCCAGAAAGGTCGGAAAATGGGAAAAGAAAATAAAGTTTGTTTGATTAGGTTTAATTTCAATATTTGGGTGTATTCTAAACACGACTTTATCATCAGTTTTCCGAAATTTTGATTGTCTACCCCTTTATTACTGCTGAACACAATTCCGTTATTAGGGTTTCGCATGCATGTCTTCCAGTAACCAGAGGATTTTCACCAGCACCGGATTACCTAATAGGCAGAGTAGACAGCCGCCTATGAGCTCCGCGTGTCTAGGACAGGATATTATTGAAATTTTAGATAAGCTCATCATCAATGAATCAATAGTGACGGCTACATTTGGAAGCAGTTTTACTGCCAAAGATGTCCTTAACTATGCTAATAACGCCATCCTTTGCCCCCGAAATGAAGATGCTACAAGCATCAACGAAGAGGTTCTAAACCTTTTGAAGGGCGAGTCTGCAACATATCTTAGCATCGATTCAATCGACTGGAAGGACTCCTCAAGAATCGAAAACAATCCAATAGAATTTTTGAATAGTCTTACCCCCTCAGGGATGTCACCTCACAAATTAAACTTAAAAGTAGGGGCAATAATTATGTTGTTACGAAACCTTAACACAAAAAGGGCCTATATAATGGCACAACGCCTGGTGACAAAATTTAATTATTAATTATTAAAAATTATTAATTATTAATTAAAAATTAAAAATTATTATTATTAATTATTAAAAATCTAATAACCGCCACTGTTTCTTAACTGGATCTTCCCAAGAAAATCTAGCTTTCATTTCTAGGATTGATTCAGCTTCCACCGACCCCGACTTGACGTCTTAATGTGCGACGGACGTTAAGGTGAAGGGCATAACCTATGGGAGTACTAATGGGAAACTCCTAGAGCAGTATGAATCTTTTTTTAGGGTTTTGCAGGTATGACCAAAAAACCCTTATACGGTCATTTTGTCGTCTGTCTGTCTGTCTGTCTGTTCGGTAAAAATTGTAGCCAAACGGCTAAACCTAGAGAACTGAAATTTGGCATGCTTATACAACTCTTTGACCCGCACATAGGAAAAATACTAAAACATCTAAAAAAACATATCCCCCTAAAAATATAAACAAATATATGCTCATTGAAAAAAAAAAAAAATACAATTCTGGTATCAAATGAAAGCCCTTGGTACGTGGATTAACGATCAAAATTTTATTTTTGCAAAATAAATATTTTGACGGGATTTTTGTCAAAATTGTGCAAAAAAAAAATGTCCCACACCCTGTAGCCCAGATGGTTGAAACTAAAAATCTGAAAAAATTCTAAGTAATATACATTGGTGTGAACCGGAATAGTACAACAGGAATTTTTGATCAGATTATGTTTCCGGAAAATAACGCATTTGTTGTGTTTTTAACTAAAATATGTCAAATATTTAATCCTCTATTTAACACAGAAAACGTCCGTAGTCCAGTAAAAAAAATGTATATTTTGGCAACTGTTGCATTTAATTTTTAAAAGCGTGAATTTAATAATCAGGAAGAATTGTTGAAATTATAATTTAATTCTATATTTGAATGTATACGAAATCAGACGGGCGGCGTTTATGACTTAAACATCCAATGGAAGCCGTAGGCGCAATTTTCAAATATTAATGAACCTTGCTATATGAAAAAATACTGCAAATATTTAAAAACCCAAAAAATTTGTTTTGGTAATCCCAAATAATCATCATTCACTTACTAAATACCTGCGAAACCCTGAAATGTGTGAAAATTCACAAAAAATTTAGTTTTCAAAGAAGTATTGTGGTACGGTTGCCAACAAATTAACGCAACTTTTTTTTTTTAATTTTTATCAATTTTTCCTGTAATTATTAAATATGAATAACCTAAGTTGTTGTTTAACATGAGCAGTAGCCCCATATTAATTTCTGTTTCTGCAATCTGTGACGAAGAAGTCTTAAAAATACGCTACCCTTTATAATTGTTTTACAGATGTTTATAGTTTCTTTTTTAAATCAGTTTATTTCCTTTGCCTAACTGGGCATTTACTTGACAATTTATTATATTTAGAAAGAAAGCTAGGTATATGACTTACCAATAAACGCTACCACTGTTCTAATATTGAACCGAGAGTTTCTTTTTTATTTGGTGATTACTTTTACCCCGTCCAACAACGGGGCTTTTCTCCTAGAAGAGTTAATATTTTTTGTAAAATAATTTACAGCTAGTAGAGCTTGTGCATAAAATTATAAATTTGTATTTGTACTTGTAACTAAAAATTATTTTCTTTTTTAATGTAAATTTACAGAGTAACTTACTAAATATTGTTATCACAGGTCGAAGCAAAAATTATATATTTACCGGCCCGCGTAAAAAAAAAAAATGTTTTCTTGCCGTCCGTGGTAAGAATTGGGTTGAGAATCCCTGTTATAGACAATACTTTTTAATACATGAAAATATAGTACTACATACAAGGGCGGCTTTTATGAAAGGGCAATGGGCAATGCCTAAAAAGAAATTCTTTTATATATTTTTAAATCTTAAGATTTTTAATTTTTATTTAATAATAATAAATATAATAACCCATTTATTACAATATCAAAGATTTAAAGATATTAAGATTATTATTTCATACTTAATTTCAGTGGCGCAGCCAGGGGGGGGGCGACGGGCCTGGGCCCCTCCCAGGACCAGCAGGTTACACGGCGCTGCTCGGGGAGTTGAAGATAAATTTGTTAACCACAAGCAGCGGCGCAGCCAATGGGGGGGGGTCCTGGGCCCCTCCCAGGACCAGCAGGTTACACGGCGCTGCTCGAGGAGTTGAAGATAAATTTGTTAACCACAACAGTAGTTATTGTTAGACATAATTATTGTTCAAGTGAAAATACATCACTTTCCAAATATGCTCCAACGAATTATATGAAGGGGAGCGTTGATCCTTTTTCCCCCTGACACATCGACTAAAACATTCGCCCAGTCAAATGATAAAACTGTTTTAAACAACTAATTACTCGATTCAGATAAGATAAAGTGGAAATCTGACTTCGGTTTAACCATCACACGAGTATGTTCGTTCGATACAAATTGTGGCCAAGCGGCTGATTTAGAGAACTGAACATAAGTAAGAAAAATATTGAGACTTCAAAAATATATCCCGCGAAAAATATAGATAAATATGTATTTATCGAAGAAAAAATCAAGTGAAAGTTTTTGATACATGGATTAACAATTACATTTTTTATCAACAAATAATGGAATTATTATTTGATATAAACATCAATATCCAACAGCAGGGGTGTCGAACTGATTTGGGTCGCAGTCTATTTTACATACAAAATGATAAGCAGTGACGGAACTTTAAATATCCCGAAGAGTTTCTTGACATTTTTTTATAAACAGAAAACGGGAAGAGAGTATATTTTACATTTTTAAATATATTTTCCTCCTAAATAAGCTCAAGTGATTTTGATTACCGCTTCAGGGGCCACAAAGAATGAGGTTGAGGGCCGTATGCCCTCGAAATTTGATTCGGCCCTCCCCAAGACAAAATCCTGGCTGCGCCACTGCTTAATTTAAGTCTTTTAAATCTTTAAATGGTTTTATGTTATAACATTTAGAAAAAAATAATAAATAAAATAAGTGAAGTGTAAATTTCCATACATTTCAGGGTTTTGTAGGTATTTAATAAGTGTAAGAAGCCAACATAATACTTGATGTCTTGGAATATTTGTTCTTTAATCGCATCAAAATCAACAGTTTTTTATAATCATTTTTATTCGTTATTTGATTACTACTACTACTACGAGGTTCCATTCACTTTTTTTAAACAAAATATAAATTAAAAAATCCTACCTTTTTCTCTGCATTTGCTTCGTATTCAAGTATTCATTAAAGTAATAAGAAATATATTGATAAATTGCTTCTATTTTTGAATTTCAGAAGAAACGTATTTCTAAGTATTTTACTGCTATAATTGATTTATTCCTCTTTGATACAATAAAAAAAAAATTTAAAAAAAAAATAAACTTAAGTAATTCTGACAATACGTTGAATCATTGAAACATGGCGTTTAACAGTATATGTTCCGCTTGTGGACTCTTTGTACAGATGAACTCGATTCTCAGCTTTTAAACAGTTTTATAATATTTTTAATTTTAATAATGCCGACCAGCGTAACGTAGTGATAACACATCTGCTCTGCGTTGCTAAGGTTTCGGGTTTGAATTCCGTTCAAGCATGGAATTTTCGAAAACATAAGGATTGTTCTGGCTAATTGCTGAAGCAGCAAAGGCCATTAAAATTAAAAAAAATAATAATAATAAAGCAGCTGATTTGTCAAATGAAACTTGTCAGCTGATTTGATTAGTTTTCATTGCTGTCCGCAACCCGTACAACCTCCTTCTTCCATTATTAATAAAGACACATTACCTTAGCAACAAATAAAAAAAAAAAAACATAATATTACTAGCAATAATTTAGCCATGAATTAAAAAAATAATTAATTTTGTCAAAAACACTAAAACTGCAATATTATCCAAAAACGAAATCTAATAAAATTTCCTCTCGTACGTTTCCGCTTTTGGTCAATGTACATTACTTTTTTTCAGATATTTAGTTTTTTAATTTTAGTTTAGACTCTTTGCGTTAAAGGGTGCGGGACAGTAATTTTTTTAGTACAATTTTTGGATGAAATCGTATTAAATTGAAAAGAATTTGGAAAACTACTTTTCGTTCCTTAATCTAAATCTTAAGAGCTTTCTTTGGGTACAACACAATAAATTATTAAATAATAATCATTTTTATCAACGACACAAAAAATCGATATTTTTCGAAAAACTAATCTGATAAAAATTCATGTCAAACTATTTCAGTTCCCATCAATGTATATTATGGAGGTTTTTTGCTTGACCGCTTGACATTGCCACCATACTACATGCAGCCAATAATAACAATAATATCTACAAATTGCTAACAAAATATATCTTTTGTTCAAATAATAACATATAATACTTGGAGCAGAGAAAAAAAGACATATTGTGGTATAGCATATCTAGATTTTTTCAATTTTATTTAAAAAATAATTTATATTTTGTTATCAAAACCACACTTAAAACCATAATAAATCAACTAATCATTTCCTCATTTTTTCCGAAAACGCATCAGATAATCTCAAAATTTATAGCATTCAAAAATCTACAAAAGAAACCTTTCGGAATATTCTAGTTCCATTATTTCAATTTTATCTTGTAAAAAGTCTAAAACGAATATCTCCATATATCTTGCGAGTGACTGTGGAACATATAAAAAAGTATTTTATCCGCTAACATTGCTCACATAGAGGGGTATCAATGGAATGGCGTGGGGTTGCCGACTAGCGACTAGCGACTGCAAGCTGCCGGGTGGGAATCAATGGTCAACGTATTCATACGCGGTGTGCGCCAGATAAAAGCAAAGTTCCGGACCCATAAATCATCGCCGGCACAGCGCTGTTGTCAGGATATCTCCAATGCTACGCGCAAATACATATGTATATGTGCAGTTCAGGTTTTAAGTTTGTATATGTGACACTGCCAACAGAACTCTTGGAACTTTCTGATATTACTAGCAGGGCCGTAACTAACTTTTTGTGGGCCCTAGGCAAGACTTTCAAATTGGGCCCTCTTTAATAAAAAAAAAAAAAATTACTTTATACAATAGTTCTGAAGCTCCAGTTCTTTAATTTTTTTTTTAATGTTTAGTATAACAGTCTTCATAAATAAACACAAAATAATTATTCTTTCAATTGTTTATGTCCGTAATTTTAATTTCATATTATATTTCTGAAAAAACAATAAATTAAAACATCATAAATTTATTTAAATTGTATTTTTCTTGCTTTTTTTCCTCAAATTCATCAATTAAATCATTAAAATTTATTTGTTGCACTACATCATGTTCAATAGATATAATTGACAGATTGCCAACGGAGTGGTCGAGCGCATTAAGTTGTGCGGTTTTAGACTGGTAGAAACAGTCTGAACTTGGCGGTCGGTGGTTTGAGCCTCCTTCGTTGGTGATATTATTCGGGCGAGAATAATATGTTTACATTAATCTCATTTCCACAATCATTCACCCCTCATCCAGGTGTAGGAGCTCGCCCCCTGGCATCGGCGATTAGCCTCGTTGCAGAAATAGGCCGATGTGAAATAAAAAAAAAAAAAAATAAAATAAAATAAATAATAATTGACAGATTAGATAAACGCTCTTGTGAGAGGGTCGATCTTAAGTAATTTTTAATTAACTTCAGTTTACTAAAACTCCTCTCACAAGAAGCGGTGGTCACTGGCATGGTTAGAAATATTCTTAACGCAACAACGATGTTCTGGTACGGTTCGACTAATTCGAAATCGTGTATGGCCTGTAATAAATTTAGAGGAGTTGCATGTTTCAGATTTTGCATCAGTCCACATACTTGAAACTTTCATACTTGATACTTGAAACTTTCAATCTCACAACTGAATTCATAACTATCCAAATCTTTATCATATTTGCTTGACAAATCGGCTGACGCCTTTTGCAATTCAGTAACGCTCATTGAAAGGTTCATTTCCAAAGCGACTTTTTTTGCATCCACAAAAATTTGTTCAAACCCTGTATCCCGTAGACCTTGTAAAGTGCAACGCAGACCATCAATTAATTTTGTCGCATAGTCTATAGATATACTACCGACCGTCAACATATATAAGGGAGGTATTGTGATCATACCGATTTTGACATTTCGAGATTTCGATGGATCTCCACGAATTGAGGTCCCTACATAACGTTTCGACTATTTTTAGCATGATATCTGTCTGTCCGTCTATCCGTCTGTCTGTCTGTCCGTCTGTCTGTCTGTCTGTCTGTCTGTCTGTCTGTCTGTCAGTCTGTCCGGCTGTGTACACGTACAGAGCAAATTCGGCTGAAAGGATTTTTATGAAACTTCATATTTGAGCTTCTGCCACCAATGACACGAGTTGATCAACTTTTGGTAATAATCGGTTGACTAAAAATGGGAGTTTATTCGTGTCGATTTTAAGATTTTTGTGAATATTTCACAACAGAAAAATACTTCGAAAAAAATTATTGAACAAAAGTTGCTATAAAATCAATAACTAATAACTTTTATTTGAGACGTTATTTGATAAAACGAAAAATTTTGAATAATTTCTGTAAAATTTTTCTCAGACTTATATGTAACGTTTCCATGGTCATGATAAATAATATCTCTGTTAAAAAATATTAGGCCAAGTTATTTCTACTCTGCTGCTAGAATGTATTTTATACAAGTACTTTACGATGGCGGTCGGTCCTGTGGTGGCCACAGCTGATTTTTTTTTATTGTAAGGCTTTATTTGTTCGGTCAATGCAATGTAATATCTTATTGTGTGAGCTTATAAACTATAGGGTAGGTATGTAAAATATAAACAAACTTAATACATAAACACAACTTATATACATATATCAAAATAAGCAAAGAAAATAACTGAGATGTTTTTTTTTTTTTGGGGGGCCTTTCTGGCCCCCCCCTTCGACCTGGGTCCTGGGCAAGTGCCCCTGTTGCCCCTGCCTATTTACGGCCCTGATTACTAGTCTTTGAAAATGTCAAATGACTCTGTCAAAATATCGCTTAAATGTGCTTTTTGATGCAAATCAATTAATAACGTGTATTATTTTTACAATCGTGCTCCGTAACTCGTGTACCACGAGAAGATCCTAGATGTGCTGCCACGCAATTTGTCTTATGGCTGGTTGCTAATGAAAAAGTTAGACGGTTTAACTCGAGTTATTCTTAACTCAATTTTATTTATTTTTTATTTTATTCTATTCGGGGAATAAAACAAAGACAAGTCTCCTATAAATTCGCACACATTACAAAATTGTACAAAATATAAAATACCTACAAAGTTTAAGATACAAAAGTAATAGATAAAAAAAAGATACATATTCACAAAAATAAATAGTAAATGAAATACAGGTGACAATTACTGAGTGAGCAAGGATTTAATTTCAGATTTAAACGATGAAAACGATAGGAAAAAAATATCACTACTATTAAAATACTGATCAAAAAGAATCATAATTCTGTTCAGTGGTGAATTTCTACGCGCTTTAGTATTTCTTTTATTATAATAAAAAGTATTGTTTCGCCTAGTATTTACTAAAGGTATGTTAAAATTAAAAAGTTCGAAGATATCTGGACAATCTATCATATTGTTGACAATTTTATAAATATTGTTCAAGTCAATCTACTTGCGCCGATTTACAAGACTTAGTAAACTGTAGCTTTTCAAACGATCATCATAAGATATTAAATGATTTTTATTAAGTTTTTGTACTGTTCCATATAATACTTGCATATTCCAAACGACTCAACACTAGGGATTTAAATAAATGAATTGACTGACTGACTGAGTGAATTCTTTACAAGAACGTAATATGAAACCGAGTGTTTTTAATGAAGATGTTACTGTTTGATCCACATAAACATTGAATTTTAATTTACCATCAAAATAAACACCAAGATCTTTTACAACATTTAATTTAACAAGGGGTAAACTATCATTTGAATAATTAAAACTAATTGAAATGCGTTTTCAGGTAAATAAAATGAATTTATATTTTTCGAAATTTAGGAAGAGCTTATTAATTTTACAGTATACATAAAAAATATCCAGATCTGACATTAATTCGTAGCAGTCTTGAAGGCAATCAATACTTTTATAAATTTTCAAATCATCTGCGTAGAGAAGGAATCTAGAATATTTAAAGCAGGAAATTATGTCGTTAATAAATATGACAAATAGAACTGGACCAAGATGAAAACTTTGCGGCACACAAGAACGAAATTTGATGTAAAATTGTTAATAGCTACTGCTTGCATTTTATTTGTTATGTAAGATGTAATCCAGCGTAACAGGTTTGCATGAATACCAATAAAAATTAGTTTAGAGATAAGCAAACTGTGGTTAACATTATCAAATGCTTTTTTAAAGTCTGTACATATAACGTCCACTTGGCCCGATGAGTCCATCTTTGAGTGCAAGTACTCAAATTACTTTACTATTACGTATAACGTAAGGTAAAAGATTTGAAATAACTGATCTTTTTGCACAAAACCCATGTTGCTGCGGAATAATGACTGATTTAATGGAATTAGATATAAATTTTCTTCAACTTAAAAAATGAATATCTCTTTTATTATAATACTTTTACTAAGGTGTTTTAAGGTTTTTCTCCTTCTTTGACCTGTAGTCTCACCCATTAAAAAAGAAATAAGAAGACCGTAAACACCCTGTATAGCATACAGGGGCGTATTTAGGGGGGGGGGGCTAGGGGTCTTCAGCTCCCCTAATAATTTTTAAATATGTAGTTTTCATTTACAAAAATGGAAAATTGTGATACCATTATTTTTATGAATTTTACTGCAACGATTTAAATGCTGTTAATGAAGATGTTGTGCTAAATGAGTACGATATATGGTTCGGGAAATACCTGGATTTTTCAAACAAACCTACTAACGCAATAGAATGTATAATTCACTAGTACAAAAATATGTTCCTAATCAGTTTTCTAAAAATTTTGGTAACGTTACCAGTAACGACGGTGCCACCTGAAAGATCATTTTCAACCTTAAAGCGTCTTAAAAATTATTTAAGAAACACCATGAAAGAAGATCGGCTTAATGGATTATTAGCACTAAGCATTAACTGGAAAGTTGATATAAAAGAAGACGAAGTATTAGAAGAAATGAAAAAAATGCCTCTCCGAATATTAATTTAAAAGTTTATTTAAAATATTATTTTCATTTTTCATACAATGGCTTTGCATCTTGTAATTAGTTTATTACTATTATTAAGTTTATTACACGAATTTAATTTCATTTATTGTGATTTTGGTTATGAACGATTTTGACTGATTTTTTCTGTTAATTGCTATATTTCTTTAATTATAAGAAAGAATTATTTTTGAATAAGAGTTTAATTTTATTTACTGTGATCTTTGTTAGTACATGACTGCTATCCTTTGTTAATTGTTATTTTTCGTTAATTATATTATAGGAAATAATTACTTTTAAATAAGTTTAATTTCATTTACCTGCTGTGATTTTGGCTATGACTGATTTTCTATTAATCTTTGAAAATAAATAGTTTATTATGAAAGAAATTAAATTTTTTTTATCCTATTTCACAAACATCCTGGGGGGGATATCATACTCAACTTTTTTTAAATTACCCCCCCCCATTGACAAATTTCTGGATACGCTCCTGATAGTATATCATAAAATAAATCTTAATTTTAAATTTGTAGATTAAGGTTTAGTAAACAATCCCTTAAAGCCCAACTTGTTGCATCTCAAAATGATATTCCTTATATGAATATAGTAGAACACAGGCAAATCGCAAATCCTTACTACACATGGAAAGATATTAACTCTAAATAATACATGAGCGAATTAAGATTACTTACTAGCCCTCCAGTTTAATCAACAGTAACTAAGAATAATAAATATTTTAGGGCATCTAAATCATTATAAAGCTATCCTGTGTAATATCTTAGCATCCCTAGCTAATGAGTTAGTCCTGTGAGATTCAGAGTATTACAAGTCTCGGCCGCTGTACACGGACTCGAAATATGTCATGCATATATGTAAGTTAACCCCGATTTACCGACCATCCCTTTCTTGAGAAATGACCTGAGAACTTACAAATTGACTATTCTAGCTCTGAGGCATATAACTTAACCATAAGCAGGGGCGCTGCTTCTATGGAAATTTTGGGAAAGGGGGGGGGGGTAAACGGCATTAAAATAATATTAAGTAAAAGTCAATTGCGGGTTTATGCAGGCTGTAAAAAGATTAAGGGTAAACGATTTTTGTAAAATACGCCTTGTGTGAGCAAGTTGGTGAAAAAATGTTGACGACTAAAATTTACCTAAAGAATCATTGTATTGAAATTTTCCGGAAGACACCGGGAGTACAGGATATCAAGGATATCTTTAATTTTTCAAATGAGATCCTAACTCTTGAGCAACGAGGGTTACTTTTTATGTTTTTACAAACGACCACTAGATGGCAATATTGAAATGTGTCATTAATATATTCGTAAAATTTGACATTTGTTATTGTGAAATCAGTAGCAGCTTATAAATTGACCGAGTAGTTTGTTGACAGTGAGCGTTTAAAAAAATAAATTTGTGAAAACGGATATTACTGTGAAGGAACTTTAGCTGTAAGAAAGATCTGTTCCCGATGGATTTCGCAAAATTTGACCGAAGCTCAAAAAAGGGTCGTGTTGATTGGTGTAAGGGAATGTTAAAAAAATTAACCTAGGCACTTCAAAATTCGTATATAACATCGTTACGAAAACGAAGCTTGAATTTATTTACATGAACCGGAAACTAAGCAACAATCCATTGTTTCGGTCTTCCAAGATGAACCAAAACCCAAAAAAGTTGTTCGTTCGCGAAGCACTTCCATGAAAATGATCGCTTGTTTCTTCGGTTGTACTAGACATGTCGCAACCATTCCTTTCGAGGATCGAAGAACAGTTAATGCTGAATGCTATACAACAATTTGTTTGCCAGAAATCATCGACAACATCAGGAAAAAGAAACAAAAACGTCGCATCATTCTTCATTATGACAATGCAACCTCTCACACAGCACATAAAACAATTGATTATTTAAAGGAGAAAAATATCGAATTAATGTCTCATTGCCCGTATTCACCTGATTCATCCCCTAACGACTTTTTTTTTGTTCCCCAATGTCAAACAAAAAATGCGTGGACAGCGATTTTCATCAGCTCAAGAAGCTGTTGAAGCCTTCGAAAACCATGTTTATGAGATAGCAACTTCAGAGTGGAAAAAATGTTTCGATAATTGGTTTGAACGCATGCAAAAATATATAAATCTTAAAGGCGAATATTTTGAAAAGTAATGAAACAGTTTCTTCAAAAAAAAAGGTTTTCTTTCTTAGTTTTTGTAAAAATTTAAAAGGTAGCCCTCGTACTATTCATTGGTAATAAAAAAAAAAATAGTAAAAAAAAAATAATAATAATAATAAATGTTAGTTTGCCTTATTTTTTCATAATTACAATTTTTTCTTAAAAATAAATAAATTTGACTGAAATTTGAGTTTTTCTCAGTATGGTCGTCTATCCTGTCCTAGCACAGTGCGCTCAACCTCCTCCCTTAAACTGGTACTGTTGGTCCCACAACTAGCAATATCTTATTATTTGTGATTTGTGCGTTTCATTTTAATGTAAAATTTTGATTTGTTTATTTATTTTTTTGTCCTGTGGCCCACAATGGCTTTTGTCAGACAAACTATGGCCTACGTAGTTAAAAATTTCGCCGTACCTGGTTTAAGTTCCTTAATCCTACCTATGAAAACTTAAAAATAAGTATTGTTACTGGAGTTGGTGTATTTTACCGGGATTTTAGGTCATAAGAAAAAACATCAAATTATTGAATATTCAATACCGGTTTCGATAACTTTATTATCTTCCTCAGTTGATCTAAGTGGACAAAACAAAAAGAGAGAATACAATATAATGCAAATTATTAAACTAATAAGTGTACGTTACAAAAATATAATATAAAAGTAGACTTACTCAATTGTATGATATTAAAAGTAGTTCTATCGACATGCTGGTGTTAAAAAGTAGTACAACTAATCTAATAATTAAAATTTTTACACTCAATAACATAAAAAACATATTAAAAACACGATGTGGTATATCACAGATGAGAATTATATATATAAAAGCCCTAATTTCTGTGTATCCTCACGTAACGCTAAGTTCCTAGGTGCTAGCGGGTGTTGAGGTGTGCGGTCGGTCAAGAACTGACGAGTGGGAGATGCGAACGACGTACCTCCACCAAGTAGCTCACTTAGCGAGAATATAGCTCTCTATCGGGTCTATTCTGTATCTTAAAAAGTTAAAAATTAACCTCAGGGTCGAAGTTAAAAAATTTTAACCACGTTTTACAATATTTTGTTATTCTGTAACTCTATGGCGTTAAAATTTAAACCTCGATGTGGTTAATTCAGTAGGTTATATTTGGAATTTTAACTGCAGCCAAATACATGGTGTTAACTTTTAACCACCTGTAGTTCTAACCTCTAAACGTCAAATAGCCAGGAAAAATCCATTTTTAGAATTAATTATAGCAAGTTTGCTTATTTTAAACCAATTATTAATAAAACAAATTGAACAAAAAGAGGTTAATAAGTGAAAAATTAATATAGGTGAATAAAAAATATATACAAATGCTTTTTAGGAGATCAGTTCGAATTAAACGAGGGCAGTTGCATGATATGAGAGATCCTTTTAATTTACCTGAAGAAATATTTTAAAACATTTTCATTTTTCTAAAACTTACGAAATATTTCGTTTAACTTTTTCGTTTTTTTTTTTTTTAATCCGAGAAGAATCAAAAGATTTCCCGTTTCCCGATAAATTGCAAGTAAATATTGAAAACTTTGAAACTGTGATACATTTATAAATTTTAATTTCTCTGTTTAAAAATAAAAATAAGGTAAATATAACCTGAAAATAATGAAAATAATGAATATGATGAAAATAAAGTATCTTAATATAGAAGAAAGAAAGAAAATATTGATAAATTTGCATGTTATGGTAATATTATTATATTATTTACTTTCTGCACCCATAATTATTTATGTATAAATATTGTACATTTCCGCAATATAGATTTATTATATTTGATCGTTGTTCATTCACGATTCAACCATAACACTTTTTTACATTAAATCCACAATTACACAAGCAAAATACCTTCCCTTGTAGATAATTTCACAACATACTTTTAACCATAAGGTTAAAAAGTTAGAACTTAACGCTTGGGTTATACCTTGAGATACAGAATAAGAAACAAGGTTAAAATTTTAATGCCTAGTTAAAATGTTTATTTTTAACCATCATTTTTAACCAAATCTTTTTAACCACAAAAGATACAGAATAGACCCGTATAAGAGCTATTAGCTCTCCAGTCAGTATATACATGGCTTGATCAAATAATTTTATGACAATTAATGTTATCTTTTACATATATAATATCTCTTTACCCAAATTCTCAATAATTTTCGGTCGTCTTGCAGCTTTCGAAAGAGCATTACATTTTGCCACTGTACCGGCCGTAAAGGAATAACATATTTGGTAATGTCTTTTTCAAATTTATGTTGTGACAATGTTCCTGCTCTAATTGTTCTTAATTTTTGAGGAACAATTGTTTGTCTACCTTTAGAATCAATGTTTTTTAAATATAATAAATGCATCGTTTCCGTGTCGTCATTAAGATGAGATATAAAATTCGATGAATTATTTTTATATTCTTTAATTTCAACTTTAGGTTGGCATTGAATACATTGAGCAATGAACTTATTTTGCTCAAAATACTTTGTTTCAACTAAATATTAAAATATATTGAATTTTGAAAAAACGTATCATCTACCGTTTTCGATTTAAATAAAAGATTTCTTTTTTTACCATCATTGGTTTACTGAAAAGAGTTTGAAGCTCCTGAATGCTTCAGATATTAAAAGAGTAGATGCACCAAAACTTTCACGAGTATCGCTGCCACTCATGTTGGTGAAAAAATACAAATATATAATTGTAAAATATATCACTCAAATTTTTCACAAATTAAATCTGTGTCAGACGTCCACAATGTATAAATACTAAATTCCAATGACCAGTGAGAGTGAAAAAATCAAATCTCAATCCTGATTTTAGTTATAATCATAACTAAAAATTTAATCTTGATAATGAGTAAATATTTAATTAAGTTACCAGTGTGAATAACTGCATTAAGAGTAGAGACCGGTAAAAATATGCAACGGTAGTTTATTTTAACAAAAAAACAACAAAAAAACAAAAGAATAAAACACTTGTACCGCAATGAATTCTTATCTTAATAACGGCACCTTATTATTTTGGGATTATATCCGAGATAGGTAATTCTGGTCACTCCTTTGCCATTGGTCAATTTTTGATAAGATATTAATTTTTTATACGCTACACTATTTGTCAGCAGGGCACATTACAAATTTATATAATTACATTTTATTTCTACAGATAACACATGTGCCGCATTTTATCGAAAAACACCTAACAAAAGTACCGTTGCATATTTTTGCTGGACACTAATTATGAGTGATGTACCTTACTCATTAATCAAGTCTTGAAATTAAATTTTTAATCTCAATCCTCAATCAGTAGTTTGATTGTAATTTGTCCAACTCTGGATATCAGTTTGCCAACGTTGTTGGCAACGGGTCTGCTAGTTATAAAATAATATCACTGTTAAATATCAAAAACTTATAACATAAAAATCACAGCACAGTAAGAATATGGCAATTCACTGAATGACAAGTTGTAACAAAGTATTAATTCAAAATTCTATTAATGCGTGTATGTGTCTTATCATGAATACAGTTAATAATGTGATCATAACATCCATTTAAATTTGCCGCGTCTTGTTGTATATTTATATTATTGCTATTATGTTTTATGTATACCATTTCTTTTATTAATCTTTTATAATGATTGTCTTCTGAATCAAGTTATAAAAAGATTAATAAAAATTAATAAAGATTAATAAAAGACAGAGCAAATTTAAATGGATGCTATGATCACATTATTAACTGTATTCATGATAGTAAATATACACGCATTAACAGAAATTTGAATTAATACTTTGTTACAACTTGTCATTCTGTGATTTGCCATACTCTTACTGTGCTGTGATTTTTTGTTATAAGTTTTTGATATTTAACAGTGATATTATTTTATAATTCTCATTTGTGATATACCACATCGTGTTTTTAATATGTTTTTAATATGTTATTGACTGTAAAAATTTTAATTGTTAGATTAGTTGTACTACTTTTTAACATCAGCATGTCGATAGAACTACTTTTAATATCATACAATTGAGTAAGTCTACTTTTATAGTACAAGGTGTCTCAAAAGAAATTTTATATTTAGTGGATCGATTAAAAAAAAAGTAAGCCGTATACAGAAAAAATGTTTATTAATTATTAAAATACACTTTTTGGGGATTTATTTCCTAAAAATAATATCGTCCAAATGTAGACCCTCGCGTTCTCGGCACTCATTTAATCGAACAGTAAAATTACTTATGACGTCTCGGCAGGTGGACTCAGGGATGGCTGCCATTTCGTGACGGATATTTTCTTTCAAATGCGCCAGTGAAGTCGGTTTATTGGCGTAAACTTTAGATTTAAGATAACCCCATTGGAAAAAGTTCATAGGGGTTAAATCTGGACTGCGTGGAGGCCAATTTATGTCACCTCTCCGGGAGATCAATTTGCCTGAGAAAATTTCACGAACACGTGGCAGAGACATATTGGACGTGTGTGAAGTTGCTCCGTCCTGTTGGAACCATGTTCTTTGGTTATAGCCAGGAAAGTTTTGCAGTTCAGGTACCAAGAAGTTGTCTAACATCTCCACATAACGCTCTGAATTCACTGTAACTGCACGCCCCCTTTCGTCTTCAAAAAAGTAAGGGCCGATAATTTCTCGCGCCGACATCGCAGCCCATACGGTCACTTTAGGCGAATGTAGGGGTTTCTGATGTTTGCGTTTCGGATTCGTTGCACTCCAGTAGCGGCAGTTCTGCTTATTTACGTGGCCATTAAGATGAAAATGAGCTTCATCCGAAAACAAAATGTTGGTAAACGTTGAAAATCGCTCAATCACCTGATTTACGAAATTAAGCCTCTAACTGGCATCTTGGGGCTTTAATTCTTGGACCAATTGAATTTTGTAGGGTGCAGCTTTAGGTCTTTGTGCATAATGCGATGTAATGATGATCTATGCACATTTAAAGCACTTGCGCGCTTCCGAATTGAAAGGTTCGGGTCGTCACGAACAGACTGATTAACATTCTCCACGTTTTCTATCGTTCTTGATGACCTAGGTCGCCCGGATTTTGATTTATCCAGCGTTGTACCAGTCTCTTCAAACTTTTTAACCCAATGTCGAATGAGAGGAATGCTTGGCGCATCATTTAAGTGGCGAAAACCTCGAATACTGCAGAATTTTCTGCGCGCTACAGTCGCCGAATCACCGTTTTTGTAAAACTCTCGCACGCATAACGCGCGGTCTGCTCCCGAGAAACGCTCCATAGCGAATTCCCAAGAGCCAGGCTACCGATTGACATAACTCCCGCGCCCCTCGGATACGTTGCGTTCACGCAGTAAGCTAAATAAATATAAAATTTCTTTTGAGACACCTTGTATATTTTTGTAACGTACACTTATTAGTTTAATAATTTGCATTATATTGTATTCTCTCTTTCTGTTTTGTCCATTTAGATCAGTGATTCTCAAAGTGGGCGATACCGCCCACTGGGGGGCGCTGTAACGATGCAGAGGGGCGATAGTAGCCCCGGGTGTATTTGGGGGGCATTGAAAATGATGAAGACTCTCTTACCTATTGTCAGCACTTGGATGCTCTCCATTCTGACTTCAATCAACGATTTGAAGATATTTTTAAAATGAACATACCCGATTGGGTTTTGGATCATTTTTCAAGTGCAAACACTCCAACATTACAAGAAGAACTGATGGAAGTAACAACAAATTACGAATTGAAATTTAAATTCAAAGACGGCTACCAACAGTTCTGCTGCAACAGCTGCAAAAGCAGATTTCTACAGCTTATCCTGGGTTATGGGCTATAATACAAAAGTTGTTAATTGCATTTTCTTCGTCATATTTAGTGGAACGTGGGTTCAGTGTGGTCACAAATCTATCAACAAAAAAAATAAACCGACTGCAAATAGCTAATCGCGGTGATTTAAGAATACTGCTGACAAAAATAGAGCCGAGGATACATTGATAAGCAACGCACCAGTATCATCCTTCTCATTAGATGAGAATATGACTTTAATAAATAATTTTTAATTTCAATATTCAAGGTCTTATTTACAACATCTTTCTTAACTATTGGCGGTATTCTGAAGTTAGATGTTAAGTCGCACATCGACGGAATCGCCCGAAATTCAACGATGTTAGAAAAACAGTATTCTGAAACATCGCTATGTTAACGTTCGTCGATGTGAATTAACATTTTAGTTGTTAGATTAACCGCTAGCAAATAGCTCGGCGGAATTGAGATTAGAGTGGTGTTAAATTTTATTTTGAACAAATTTTCAACTAAAATCACTTCGCTTTCGTGATTGTCTATATAGAAAAGAAAATTTATTTTATAAGCTTAAAAAATAACGGCTCAAATTCCACTCAGTACCGAAGTACAGAATGGAATTTTTACCAAAATAACATTAAGTTTCTTTTAACATGTAAAAACTTACTGTTCGAACAATGCATTTTGAAGCGATTCACTCATTTTTTTAAATTCTGGAACTTTGCAATATATTCTGTTTTCAGGTAACTCAACGGTGTGACTGATCTATTTTTGAAAACTATCCTATTTATGTAAGAGATCTTTGGTAGGAATTACCGGGGTTAAACAACCCTTCAATCCCTGTGATTACATATGTTACAGATTAGAACATTTTTCTGAGAAAGTACTCTCATTAAAAAGGATCGAATTACCTGTGTTAAAATTACCTGAATTGTAAAATCCAATGTTGATTTACAATTCAAAACAAAAGAAACAGGTTTTGTAGTAATATGAATGACATCAAACACTGGAATTCCATTAATAATTATAACCCGTACCTAATCCTGCAGTAACATTTGGTTTAGCCTTTAAATTAGATTTTTCTGCAATAGTAGTTACATTTTGAATGTCTTCTGTTTTTATTTCTAATTTATAAATAATTATTTAACCGTTTTAAAAACGTTAACCCAACAAAACATAATTCTTACACGGCTGTCAAAACGAACGTGAAGTTAGCACCAGTGTTAATTCTACACCGGAAACAAATTGTAACATTGGATTTTATATCGGGTTGTTCAGAATACTGATTTTTTCAGCGATGTTAAATCTGATTTAATAGAGCAGTGTTATTTTCATTGGTGTTAAGTTCACGGGTGTTACGATGGAAACTTCAGAATACCGCCATATATTTTAGAACGTAGGTAGAAATGTAGATACATATATTTTTCTGTTTGTTCGTTTAAATAATGTAGATTTCCAAGGGGCGCTGAGCTAATTTTTTTCTGAAAAGGGGGCAGTAGACCAAATAAGTTTGAGAACCACTGACTTAGATCAACTGAGGAAGATAATAAAGTTATCGAAACCGGTATTGAATATTCAATAATTTGATGTTTTTTCTTATGACCTAAAATCCCGGTAAAATACACCAACTCCAGTAAGAATATATATATTCGAGGTCGTCAACGTATACATTAAAAATAAGTGTTAAATGGTTTAACTGTTCAAAACTAATTATTCGAAAACTGTAGTGCAAACAGTGTTCCGCCACTGTAGTTCTAAACTAGCCGGAGAGACCAAACTCCATACCTCATATAATAATTAATACATCAAGAAGGAACAAGGGACAAGGAGTCCGGTATGGCCGTTGTCGGGTTTGTCCTGCGGCTGTTTGCTGCCCCTTGATTTGTAGAGCGGCTTCTCTACACCGGCCTCTGCTTACTAACGGACATCTCCCCGGACCACACATAACTCCCCCACAATTTACTATCCTATGAATTAGTTGTACATTGCTAATTTTACTCTTGTGAGATATTAGTTAAGATGTTAAAATGATAGTGCTTATCCAAGTTACCCATTAAGGGACAATTAGCGACAATTTTTAAGGTTCACAGAATTATTACGGCTGCATCGTACCTAAAATTTAGTACATAAATTGGAATTAAATGTTACAGGGCTTTTCTGAGTAGAAGCGTATTTACAGCCGTTTGCACTGGTCATAGTTAACTCTTAACTAATAATTAAAAATTAGATTTCATTGCACCGCGTACTTAATTCAAGTTGTTAACTATAGTCGGATTGCTGATAGGTGACTGTTACATGTATGTATCAAGTAGTGCATTCATATAAAATCTAGTTACCATTTTTCAGCGATTTTAAAAATGTTTTTTGTTTTTTGTCTTAACTGTCAGTGTCTGGTAATAAATATTAATTAAAATATGGCTTGCGGCCAATTATTAAATTCACAAACTTTAATTTTAAATCTGCTGGAATAAACAACAAATTAAAATCCAAAATTTACGTATGAGTATAAATTTTTCCTTATTTATAATTATTACCTTAAAATTAATAATTTTGTTTGTTTGAGTACTGCTGTAAAGTTATATTCGCGCTCTAATTAGTAAAGATATAAGCTATTCACTTTTGTAAGAACACACTAGATCTGGTTATTTTGGTTACTTTTATGGTGTGTTACTAACTTTAAATGTCAATTAAAAATATTCCTTACGCTGTAAAATCGACTTTAGGTTGATAAGGTTATGATCATTATAATTAAGATATCATTTTTCAATAAGACATATGTCAAATGGATAGACATTTTAAAAAAGAGAATTTTTTAATACCAACATGACATACAGCTTCAAAGGTGCAAACTATTGAAAACAAAATTCCCTCTTGGTTTGTTCTTACAAAAGTGAACTGCTTATATCTACGAATTATGCTGTTTCTTTCTAATGCTTTGTTTTTTATTCAAATAATTTTGAAGGTTAGTTGTCAACTTGCGTCACTATACGTTACTAGGGGTATGCAAATAATTATAATGATATAGACAGAGAAAGCATATAGTATTGAATAAAGATACTTGTAGCAACGAACAGTCACTTATCAGCAATCCGACTATATTAATAAAATTAAATCACTACCATGGGTACGGATTAAATAGTAATTAAACATTATTTGTTTTACATTTCACAATAAAATATTGATTGGTTTTTCCTTCTTCCTTTTTTGGCCTTAGTAGGATAATTGGTTTGTACAATTTTATCATGAACTTTGGCCACCATTGGTGCAGATTATTACGTATGATATATTTTCCAACAAATAGGTACTGCTAAATACTAATAGAATTCTAGGAACGTGATTGTGATATTACTTGTTAGTATTGATCGTTTGGTAAACATTTATAAAATTTAATTAAAAATTGAACCATTCCTTCATATTTAGCTTTTAATATCTCACATTAAGATTAACATTATCATTACATGCAGATTAACAATTTTTAGTTGAAGGTTAAACGGAAGTTCCACAATCGCAAAGTTAATAAGTAAAAAGCAAATATAAAAAGTAAATCTAACTTTTTACTTGCCCGACCTTAATATATAAGGGGCAAGTATTGTAATCGCGAAAATTTTCGATGTCGAGATTTTGACGGATGACCACGTTTCATGGTCCAGGGAATCCAAAAAACCTATTTTCGAAGTGCCATCCGTATGTGTGTGTGTGTGTGTGTGTGTGTGTGTGTGTGTGTGTGTGTGTGTGTGTCTGTCTGTGTGTATACACGATAACTCAAAAACGGTTTAACTTAAAGAGTTCGTTCTGGTACTAAAAAATTCTCCTATTAAATAGGAAGAACCCTATTGTTTTTTATGAAAATCGGTTGACTAGAAATGGGAGTTTACTCGTGTCGATTTTAATATTTTTGCGAATATTTAGCAACAGAAAAATATTTCGAAAAAATTTATTGAACAAAAGTTACTATAAATGCAATAACTAATAACTTTTATTTGAGACGTTTTTTGATAAAACGAAAAATTTCGAATTTTTTTTGTAAAATTATTTAAAATTTTTCCAAGTCTCAATTTTTTCATACTTATATGTAACGTTTCCATGGTCATGATAATTAATTCGTAACTAGTAAAGCAAGCCTTGGACAAAAATTTGTATAGAACAGAATTTGATGTATTTTTGAAGATTTATCTAAATATTTAAATTTTTTTTTTTAGTTTATTTTTTTTTAATATTTTTTTTATGGGAGGGCAAGTCTAGCGGAGGTTTCCTTTCGCCACTGGTTTTTTTTAATCATTCGAATTGCGGTCCTGCCAGAATCTGGCGGCGGTCCAAATGTGGCTCACGGACCGCTGTTTGCCAATCTCTGGTCTAGAGCAGGGGTCAGCAAAAATAGCTATTGAGCAAGATTTGGTTATCCTAATATGGCTATTTTGATATTTGCATTTTTGATCTATCTGGTTTGAAATATTTTATTTTTGATCGCTCGTTGTAAAAAATCTTTGAATTGGTCGCGTCGTCTCGAAAAAAAATTTTTTTGTTAGGTTTGGGTTCAAAAACTGTTTATTTTTTGGTCTCAAATTTAGTCGGAAAATTTAGTAGAAATTCTTTCTTCTGCTCGCTCGATCTCGAAATGCTTTTTTTGATCGCGCTTAGACTCGAAATACATTTTTATTTGATCTCTAGTAGTTATTTGTTTCATTAGGAAGAAAAATATAGTTTTATTTTCACGACTGGTGATTCTTTGAAACCCAAGGCAGTAAATCTGCACTTTTGCTGAGTTGTCCATATAATTTTTTCGTCGAATATTTAAAATTTACATTAATTTTAATATAGTTTAATAATAATTTTTTAATATTTTCTAGCGTAGTTGTCATTTGATATGGAATTGTTATGTGGTTGTTTGTTGATTTGAAATTTATAGGCTATTGTTGTCCATTGCTATAATTAATTTTCTAATGGATAGGGATGAAGAAATTCTTACGCCATTCTAAATTATGGAGAAATAAATGTGGTATTATATTTAAAAATTTATGAAATATATATTTTTCAAATAAATGTCATATTTCAAATTTATTCCAATAAGTTTTATTTCCATACCGCGTCTAGGCAGTAAAAATCGCGGAAAAAATATGAAAAAATATGTCTTCCACGAAAAACTAAGTAAATCTTTAAAATTTTAAGTGGGGTGTCAAATTAATCCTCTTAATGCTGGGATAAACTTGCAAATTTTTATTTTTAAAAACAAATTGTCCCAATATTTGTCAAGAGGGTTAGACATAAAATCTGAAGAAAAAAAAAAAAAATCTAATGAGAACCGGTTTATACAGGCTATTCCAAACGTTTAGGCGGAACTAAAAAGGAATTTCGTTCTTTTAGGTAGTCACGAGAAGGGACCTTGCTTGGGTTGTTTCATTTTTCACGTTGGAATGTCAAAATTGAAAATTCCAACAGTGAAACCATGGAAACGAATGACATAGGTCAAAACTAAAATACTTTTTGACGTATTTTAATGACAAAAAAAAAGAAAATGGGAAATTTGTATTAAGAATGACACCAAAAATCAAAATATAAAGAAAATTAAATTTTAATATGGTATTAACCTAAACCAAAAAATGTTTATTGTAAGTATGATTTGCAAAGCTTAACAAAACAGCCCAAAAGCACGATTCAAACGATGAAAGTAACTAGATTGCAAAATCTAGTTCCGCCTAATAGTTTGGAATAGCCTATAGGTTCGAAGAGTTCAACAGGAATTTTTGCTTAGATTAGTTTTTTGAAAAAAAAAAAAAAAACGATTTTCTTGTATTGTTGACATATTGTGTGGTGCCCAAAGACGTAGATGAAGTAATGGAAAGTTGTTTTTTTTTTAATTTCTATTTTAAATGATTTTTTCCCAAAATGTGTTAAAAAATCCAAAAAGGGGGTTGAATCTAAAAATCTGAAATTTTTTTGAGTAATGACCATTAATGTTAACAGAGGTAGGGCAACAAGAATTTTTTAGAAGAAGAAATCAGAATCATATATTATATATATATATATATATATATATGAAGAATAATGAAATTATTTTGAATTAACAATTATAAATGTTTTTGATAATGAAAATTGATATCAAAAATACAACCTCCCCGGGAATCGAACCCGCAACCTAGAGATTACGCGTCTCAGTCCCCTGCCACAGGGCCATGGAGACATGAGAATTGCATTTTGATATCAGTGGACAAGTCGTGGCTTCAATAATACATAATACATGTATGAAAGAGAAGCTGATTTTTCTAACGAAAAACACATTTACCACTAATGTCTCAGTCAGTGCGTACACTACCCAAATATGTGAAGAATAATGAAATTATTTTGAATTAACAATTATAAATGTTTATCATGCCTCCATGGCCCTGTGGCAGGGGACTGAGACGCGTAATCTCTAGGATGCGGGTTCGATTCCCGGGGAGGTTGTATTTTTGATATCAATTTTCATTATCAAAAACATATTATATATATATATATATATATATATATATTGAAAATTATCGATCTGACTGGAGAACTGGGTAGCTATAGCTGGACCTTGATGTGAGCGTATATCCTAATTAAGTACCCTTATGTGCCACTAGATGGAAGCACGTGGAATATTCTTTCAAAAATTGTCGAAAATTATAATTGAGTCGAGGTGTGTAAATTAAGTAACCGGCCTGACAACATAGCGTTTGATCTGGCAACATTTGGGACGGGGAACTTGGAGATGCGGCAGGTGAACATGTGATATGCATTCAGTACGAGTTTGAACTCGCTAAAATAATATTGTTGTCCGTAGCAATTTTCATCGTGAAACAGTTTTTTCTAGTGCGGTCTAAAAATGAGTTACATTAATTTCGAGCAACGGTGTGCTATCAGGTTTTGCTTCAGACTTAGGCACAGTGCAACGGAAACTTTTGCAAAACTTCAGCAGGCATACGGAGACAGTATTTTGTCAAAGACCCAGGTTTTTTGGTGGTTTAAGGCATTTTCAGAAAGAAGAGGGTTGATTGAAGATGAATCACGCAGCGAAAGGCTTTCATCTTCAAGAACCGATGAAAATGTTGACAGAATCCGGGATCTTGTGTGTTCAGATCATTGGTTGATCAAAAGTCAAAATGATCGGGGAAAAGTTGAATTTGACTGACACTACCGTTCATCAGATTTTGACCAATGAATTGGGGATGAGAAAAATCTGCATTTCAATAAACGAGTTTTTGGCCAGTAAAAACATTCCTGTGGCTCCTCAGCCGCCTTATTCGACTTGAGTTCTTGTGACTTTTTCCTCTTCCAAAGATTGAAAACCTCAAGTAACGTCATTTTGGGACACTCGAAAATGTCCGTAATCGACTAGCTGAAAGCTATTCCATTATCCGAGTTCCAGCACTGCTATGAGGATTGGAAGAGGAGTGAGACAATAAATAAATCAATCCGGTTACTTAATTTACACACCTCGAATTCACAAATTGTTATCACTTACTAAATAACCATAAAATCCGAAAATGTGTAAAAATTCACACTTCAAATAATTTTTTTCCATCCCCAAATAAAGATGGGTGCATCAGCTAATTTGAAATAACGCGGGCAATTCTGTTATTTCTTCTTGCGGATTACTTCTATGTAATAATCTCAATTTTGGTGAAAATAATCAGTGAAACCCTACCATACATCACTTAGCGAATGTAACTCCTACCATTTGATCAGTGTTAAACTTGTAACAGTGTTAATTCATGCAGTATTTCAAGGCATCACAGATGTTAGAGACAAGCAGGGCACGTGGTTCTGGGCGCCGCGGTGCAGGGGACGGCGGGCGTCGGCGTGCGGTCAGGCAAGTTGCGGAGTGACCGCAGAGCAGCGGACATATCGCAACCAGATGCTACGCTTGTTTTATGTTTGCAACTTCGCATAATTTGTTGCTAACTATCATTAATAAACAGACGTGATTAATTGAACAGTTTTAAAGAGAGGGTGGCTTTCTGTTTGTTTAGGGAAAGTTTGCTTTATGTTCCGTCATGTATTATGCACGGATTTTTAAGTATTCAACTAGTTCATTTTGAAAACATGAAAATTAATAATACTCATACCTATAGAACAGTATAAAACTATACATCTATTTTGCAGCGATTTATTTATCTAACTGGATATTTGTAATTGAAGGGCTTATTGTAAGGTAAAAAGGCAACAAGCCACATTTAAAAAAAAAATTGATGTGAAGTGTGAATTTTCACACATTTCAGGGTTTTGCAGGTATTTATGGTAAGTAAGTGAATGATGATTATTTGGGATGCCAAAACAAATTTTATATTAAAATATTTTTTTTGCTAATTTTAATTCGAACGCCTAATACCATTATTTAGGTTTCTAAATATGTGCAGTATTTTTTTTTATATATCAATGTTCATTAAGAATTTTAAAAATTGCGCCTATGGCTTCCATTAATTGTTATAAGTTCCGCTCCTCTGATTTCGTGTACATTGAAACAAAATTAATTTATAATTTAAACAATTTCCACTGGTTATTAAATTTACGCTTTTAAAAATTAAATGCAACATTTGCCAAAATATAACTAGAATTTTGAAAAAATAATTTAAACAATATAAAAATTTAAAAAAAAAAAAACAAAAAATAATATTGGCTCGTCTCGCAGGGTTCGATCCCTTTCGGATCGAGTTACTTGGGTTAAACGCCAGCGTCAAAACCACTACACCAGCATACACGTTCTATTGTAACGTGTTACAAAGCTATTGGATACAACAATGCCCGATGGCGGCGCTACGAGCGCTGTGAACAGCTGATTGAAACGAGTAATGTGAAAGTTGTTCATATTTGTTTACATGTTAAATCATCGATTTACAATGGATAATAAACAGCTATCTTTATTAAATTATTTAAATTTTTTAAGTGCAACACCTTCTTCTAGGTGTGTAGTTGAAGGAGAAGAGTTGTTAAACGCCGGAAATCTTATGTTGTGCGGAATTTTGGACAAAAATGATGAGCATGTCGACATATGTGGGTTATGTTTACAAACAAGCAGTTTGAGAACACCACCACCTCACGAAGTAACTGGGAAATTAAAATTTAGTAATGATGTTGAAGTTTTAAATATGTCCTGCACATGTAAAGCAGGAACTACATGCAAACACATTTCAGCTATCCTATTATTTTGTGCCAGGTGGTTAACAAACCAAAATGAAAGAAGCCAAGATCAGGGCATTGATTGATTGTTGTATTTGATTTTTCTTTTTTTTTTGTGTGGTTTCTGTTGGTTTTTCTTTTTATTCCAGAAACAATATATTGAGTATGGAAATATTAACCAGCACAGACTTAAAATGTCTGTGGTTTACTTTTAAAAAACCTGTCTTACAACGGTATGAACCGCAACCTCTGTTAGAAACTCCTTGCCTAAATAAATTGATTAAAAACAAAAGCAGGCACTGAAGGTTCAGTGAAAATGTATTAGAAAAGCTGCATACAGAATTTGAGACCGCTTGCCCTAATTCTGCATTAAAATTACACGGGTAGATATTTAATTATGTTCGAAAAGGATTTTTATAATTTAGTGTTTGTTTTTTATTTAATTTGTTAAATAAATACTAGTTTGTTATTATCTCTTCCACAACACCAAATTTATTAACAGTCCACAAATTGTTTCTCATTTGGAAAATAGTGGAAGTAAATATTTTTGTTACTTCCTTTTCTAGAGTGACAGCCAAACACACACCAATTTGTATTATAATAACTCATTATAACATAAAGTAATATAAAAAAGAATAATAATTGCTATCAAAAGTTAATATAACAAACAAACTGCAACACTAACTTTTAAAAGCAATACAAACTACACGAGAAAACACATGTAAACCAGATGTAAACAATAAACTATTACTCGTTTCGCCTAGTTCAGTTTTAGTCCGCTTGGCGTCACTTCATAGCGCTGTTGAGCCCAATAACTTTGTACTTTATTCTTGTGTACATTATTAGCCAAAAATCACAAAAAATGCGTTTTTTTCCAAAAACGTAATCTGATCAAAAATTCCTGTTGTACTATTCCGGTTCACACCAATGTAAATTACTTAGAATTTTTTCAGATTTTTAGTGTAAACCATCTGGGCTACAGTGTGTGGGACAAATTTTTTTTTGCACAATTTTGACAAAAAGCTCGTCAAAATCATTTATTTTGCAAAAATAAAATTTTGATCGTTAATCCACGTACTAAGGGCTTTCATTTGATACCCTACTCAGAATTAAAAAAAAATATATTTTTTTTTCGATGAGCACATATTTGTTTATATTTTTAGGGAGATATGTTTTTTAGATGTATTAGTACTTTTCCTATGTGCGGGTCAAAGAGTTGCCAAATTTCAACTCTCTAGGTTTAGCCGTTTTGCTACAATTTTTACTGAACAGACAAACAGACAGACAGACAGACAGACAGACAGACAGACAGACAGACAGACAGACGACAAAATGGCGGTATTAGGGTTTTTTGGTCATACCTACAAAACCCTAAAAATGAGATATATCAGTTTTGACATTGTACATTAATGTAACAAGCCACAGGAAGTCATTTACTCAGCCTCTATGAGATGGTCCAGGGTATTAAAAATTTGATCATCAATCGTTGCGTCAAAATTTTGAGTGAGTATAAAAGGTAAATATGAGTAAAGTAAAAGTGGCTCTCAATCTTTTGTTAGTTAATCATTACGAAAATTATTGAAAATTGGAAAATACAATTTTCATATAATTTATAATGTAAATATTCTATACACCGACAAATTACAATGAAAATAAACTATGTTGTCTATAAAAAAATTTTGGTTCCTGCGGGGTTTCAGCTATCGTAATTATATTTATATAATATTTAAACATAAATAAACAAACCTGTTAAGATTTTTCTATGATACATACTTTAAACTGAATTCTGAATCACTACATTATATTTATGTTATAAGATGTTTGTTTATTTAAGAATGATACCGGGGGCCGTACGGGTACGGCCATACTCCGATTTTCAATGATATTGCCGGCCATACGGGTAAGGCCATACTACTTTAGAGGTTAAATACGAGACATACTTTTTCTACATAATGGTCTTGGTTTTCAATATATTTTTAGTACCGTGGTAAAAGTTTTTTCAATCCAGTGTCATACCATTCTATCGCCATAGTGGTTAGTCATCTTTCAACTTTTTGTTTCAAATTATCCACGTTTGTGAAGCGGCCCCAATATGATGCATCAGCTGCGGAAACAGGTGGAAGTCACTTGGTGCAAGGTCAGGGGAGTAAGGCGGATGTCCGAAAACATCCAATCGACACTCCTCAAGCAGGTCTTGAGTCTGGTAAGCAGCGTGCGGGCGAGCGTTGTCGTGGAACAAAGAAACTGTTTTTATCAACATTCCCCTCCTTTTGTTTTGGATCGCCTTTCTGAGTTGTCGCTATAACTCACAATAGCGTGCAACTGTGATCGTGATCCCACGGAGCAGGTAACCGATCAAAAACACCCCCTTGGAATCCCAAAAGATCGTTGCCATGTCTTTTCCCGCGGATGCCACAACTTTCGCCTTTTTTTGGTGTTGGTTGGTCCTTTAATTTTCACACCATATTCTGTCTTTTGGATTCGGGCGTCCAGTGATGGATCCATGTCTCGTCTCCGGTCACTATTCGGTCGAATAAACCATCTCCCTCGTCGTCGAAAAATTGCTGAAATTGCAATGCAGCGTCAACTCTCTGCTCTTTGTGCTGTTCTGTAAGCAGGCGTGGAATCCACTTTGCACACACTTTCGATAAACGCAGATCGTCAGAAATGATCCTGTAAAGTGATGCACGGTTTATTTCGACATTCGAAGACAGTTGATAAAGGATTTCATCAAGCGTTAGGCGCCGATTGGTGTCAATGACCCTTCGAACATCTTCGACAACAGTCAAGGTGCGGGAAGTGGAGGGGCGACCGCTTCGTTGTTCATCGTGTAATGTTGTTCTCCCTTCAATGAATGATTGGCGCCAACGAGAAACCATTGACCTTGACATAAGGTCTTCACCATAAACACTACACAACTCACGATGAATTTCAGTAACATTTTTATTTTTTGCCGTCAAAAAACGAATAACACTATGAACTTCGCAATCGGTGGTAGGCGCAAGTGGAGTCTCCATAGTGGCTGGAGCCTGACTGCCGGATCGATCGACGCACGCACATATAAATTTTACAGTTCTGCCACTACACCCAGACGCAAGTTCTCTGAGACTTCCAGACTTTCCCCGCCAACCACACGGATTAAAAATAATAGTGTAAC
This sequence comes from Liopterus haemorrhoidalis, assembly GCA_963971575.1. Classification (NCBI taxonomy): domain Eukaryota; kingdom Metazoa; phylum Arthropoda; class Insecta; order Coleoptera; family Dytiscidae; genus Liopterus; species Liopterus haemorrhoidalis. Next base: position 50,833,705 of record OZ020611.1, read on the forward strand.
TTACTTTTGAAACGACCCTCGTACCTGCGACTAGCTTTTGCTCCAGAAGGTGACTAATATTTCTGATATATCTTATTTTATAAAAGATGTGGTTTGTCATCTTCTTACAATAAGCCCTTCAATTGTAAACAAAATGTTATTGAATTGTAAATAAGTAAAAAAAAAAATGACTTATGGACTCCATTTTGTAATCCAGTCGACGCATATATTAATTATATTTAATTAATTTATTAACAGCCTTGTGGTAAATAAAAACAAATATATGTAAGTTAAACAAACAAAATAAACTATACAAAAATGAACAAAAAGAAAGAACAATCAAAGAATTTAAATTTGTTCTTATCATTCTATACAATTTTTACATTATTGGCACAAAACTCAAGCTCACAGGTTTGATCCTCCCCCAAAAACTCAAAAAAACCGTGGTTTTAATGATTTTAGGGAATTCACTTGAATTTTATAGCTCATGAACTTTTTTTTAGTTATCACTCGTATTTTGGACGTCACACTTGTATTTTAGAAGCAAGGACCTGTTTTTGTTTTTAGGTCACCACTTGTAATTTAGAAGCGAGGACCATTTCTTGTTTTAAGTATTACTTATATTTTGGAAGTGAGAACCTTTTTTTAGGTCAACACTTGCATTTTGAAACATAAAGTGTTTTTGGTCAATACTTATATAATTTCGCTATAAACTGCAGGTGCCTTTCTGTGCACGCTAAAAAATGGACGTTAATTGTAAAATACAAGTGATGACAAAAAAAAAGATCCTCACTTGTAAAATACAAATGATGACCAAAGAAAAGGTCCCCACTTGTAAAATACAAGTGGTGACAAAAAAAAAGGTCTTCATCTCTTTTTAAATCCATATATTTACCTAAGAAATAGCGATAAAAAATTTAATAATTTGGTATTTGCCTCCTTCTTGTGGGGGGCTCCCCCCCTGGGTGCGCCAGTGGATCGAATATATGGTCATAAAACTTGGAAACAAGAGGTTCACCTCGGGCTATCGGGCCAACGATGATAAAATCCTAAAAAATCATTCTTTATGTAGAAATTTTGTTTTCAGTTTGGTATGGAAATAACTATATCACAAAAATAATAGCAATTTGTTAATAACAATCTTGTAATTTGTAATTTATTTCAACAAATCATAAAGTGCATTTAACTTTTAAACTAATCGTTAATTGCAATATGCTGACCAAATAAATACTATCCAACTTTAACTGAGCGACTCTCCATAATCAATGGACAGGAATAAATTGTTCCACTCTTTTGTGACACTTCAACATTAGCGATAAACAAGGGCAACCCCAATGTGCTTTATTCAATCATGATTGCCATCTAGCGAGAGGAATACTAACTTACTATATGTATATATGTTAAATAACTTAGCGTTGCACGCAATATATGCATTTGATATTTAATAAAATGCAGAAAAATATTATTAATGCACTTCATCATCATTTCAAGAAATCTTAAAGTTAGAAATTTACATAAATATTATATTAAAAGGGCATTATTTATTTGCTCACAGTTGGATGCGTGGTGTAAATAAACTTCAAGTTATTGAAGACGGAAGAAATATATTAAACCACTGGCAAAAAAAATGTACGTTTATGCGCAATTATATATTAATTTATTCATCGCATAGAATAATTTTGAGAAAAAAAAAAAAATACTAGTCGGGACGAAGTCTTAGCTCTAGAATGACATACTGGGATCCGGAGAACTTTAGAATTTTTACATTTACATTTTTACGTTAGGTAAATGTCCGACACAATTTAAAAGACAGCATGATGACGTAGAACGCAATCGATTTTTCCTTTGCCAATTTTCTCTAAAATGTGAATTTCGTCAAAAAATAAACAAACAAAAAGATGCCCCAAATTTTGAAAACCACAGACTTTTTTAATTTTTAATATTAATCCAGAAGTTGTGTAGTTGCCATAGAGAAAAAGATATTTTAATTGTAGTTCAATAATAGAATATCAATGTACGGGTACGTCATAAGCTAAAATTTTGTTTCGATTTTGTTAAAAAAAAAAATGGCACATTACACAATTGAAGAATATGCAGACATGCATTTTGTGTATGGGGAATGTGTCGGCAATGCTGTGGATGCAGAACGACGATATGCTGAACTGTTTCCGAATAGAAGGCACCCAAACAGAAAAACTTTTGAAGCGGTAGCACAACGACTACGCGAAACTGGATCTGTTTTGCCAAAGGGAAGTAAATTAGGAAAACCAGTGGAATTGGATGTTGTAGAAGAGGTATTAGAACAAATTGAAGAACATCCAACAGCTTCTACTAGAGAGATAAGTCGTGAATTTGGGGTGAGCCATTGGACTATTTGGAACATAATGCGTAAAAATTTGCTTTATCCATACCATATAAAAAGGGTCCAAAGCTTGACCGAAGACGACTATTCACGAAGAGTTCTTTTTTGCGACTGGTTGCTTCAGCAAAACAACCAAAGTCCTGGATTTGTTTAAAAAATATTAATTTCAGATGAATGTTGTTTCACAAGAATTGGAATTCTGAATTTTCACCCATTACTGGGCAGATTTGTGAAACAAATTTTCAACACTGATTTTCAGTTAATGTTTGGGCAGGAATAATAGGAAATGTCTTTATTGGTCCATACGTATTACCACAACGACTAACCGGTCAAGTTTATTTAAACTTTTTAATGGAAACCTTACCAGAACTCTTAGAAAATTTACCATTAGCACTTCGAAGAGAAATCTGGTTTATGCACGATGGTGCTCCACCTCACTTTAGCAGAGATGTGCGTCGTTTTTTAAATTAGTCGTACCCACAAAGGTGGATTGGCAGAGGTGGTCCTACAGCTTGGCCTCCTAGGTCACCAGACTTTAATAGCTGCGACTTCTATCTTTGGGGCCACATGAAAACACTGGTCTATAAAACACCTATACAAAATGAGGAAGATCTTGAAAATCGTGTTATTGCTGCTGCAGAACATATCCGCAATCATACTGGAATGCAACGAGTGGAAGCTTCTTTAATACGTAGAGCCAAGCATGTTTAGATGCAAATGGAGCACATTTGAGCATTTGCTTTAATTATATTTTTTTTGTAACATTTTTTTTATTATTATTAGAGTTTTTCTTATTTCTTTTTTCTTTATAAAATTGAAAAAGCATTTTGTTGAAATAAAATTACACTACTGTTTCCATGGTTTCTATTTATCTCAGTCACATATATGATTGTTGTAACAGACAAAATATTAGTGGTTTCTAAACGGTGGTACTGTATCAAAAAATGGTTGAGGACTTTTTAGCTCTAAATGGACCAACAATGTTGCCTTTAAAATTGTGCCGGACATTTACCTAACACCCTATATAATATAGGTAGATTGATAATGTATTTTTAGGGTTTTGTAGGTATGACCACAAAAATAGTTTTATAACGTCACTGAGTGGCAGCTGAGACAGGGTGGCGCTGGGACAGTGTCCTATAATAATAATAATATATTTATTGTATTAAATGTTGTACATTTTTACAAAAGTCTATCGCGACTACTTGATAATTGACTTTTATGAACTGGGCATTTTTGCCTAGCAACGGGGCAAAAAAATGAGAAATTAATTAACTGTCAGAATATCAATATCAGCACCTCCGAGGTAAATTGTATTAAGTCGCAAATGATAAATAGCTCAGAAAAGACGATTTAAGATTGTTTATCTCCTTGCGTTGATCGACTTGATACAGTTTTAAAGCAACGTATATTGAAACTGGCTAGAGCTATAGTTCCAAATTATTTTTCACTCGACAGACTATAAAGTATTGAGTCACTTGGCACTAAAATGTAATTTTTGATAAAAATGTGACTTGACACAGTTTACCTCTAAGGTGCTGATATATATTTTGGTTTTTTATATTTAGTGAAGCATAAATTATAATACCTATATTATAAATAAACATATATATACAAATATACGGCATTTCACCAAAGAGGTGACCCCGATAAAATAAAACACTCAGTAAGTGCAATTTTAAACTGTAATGTCTCTCAATGAAGAATCGGGCAGTGTTAACCGCGTCGCATTACGCGTACCCCCGTTTTGGTCACTGATGGAACTCTGGTTTGCTCAACTTGAGGGCCAGTTCCTCATCAATGGAATAACAAGCGACGATACACGGATACGGCTACGTTATTGGACATCTAGAGGCTAAGTATGCAGCCGAAGTGAAATATATCATCATCTCACCACCCACAGATAAAAAATACGACAAAATTAAAACCAAGCTGATCACTCGGTTATCAGCAAGCCGACATGGAGAAAAATCAATTTTTGTTTTTAAAAATTTGGCTACTACGTCACACGTTTTTGTGCGAATCGATGCAGTCAGAACTCCACTGCAACCTTATTACAACGGGCCTTACAAAGTTATAAAACGGAACGAAAGGACTTTCATTATAAATTTGCATGGAAACGAAGTCGAAATCTCAATCGACCGTGTGAAACCCGCAAATGTTCTTGCTGAAAAACTCTTAAGCGATACATCAGAAGACAGAAGCCAGCCATCAAAGACAGTTGATGTAACCAACGACGTTAAAAATGACGAAGCAATCTCGAAAAAACGTTCTAGTCGCAGGATACGTTTTATTTCGTGATATATTTTCGAATAACGTTTATCACTGGCAAGGGGGTGCTATGGCGACTACTTGATAATTGACTTTTATGAACTGGACATTATTGCTTAGCAACGGGGCAAAAAAATGAGAAATTAATTAACTGTCAGAATATCAATATATATTTTGGTTTTTTATATTTAGTGAAGCATAAATTGTAATACCTATATTATAAATAAATATGCATTACAATAATATAAAAATATTATTTTAAGAATTGTAAACAGGAAAATAACAAAAACCTCGTGATGACCTCATGATTGAATCTGCAAAAGTTGGATTAAAAATTAATAGCTCCAAGACGAAAGAAATGCGGATAAATGCAGAAACCGATAGACCTTTACTGCTCGGCAACCATCAAATCGAGCATGTGGATGATTTCCATTACTTGGGAAGTGTAGTGTCTATGGACGGTGGCGCGGATATAGATGTGGAAAGCAGAATACACAAAGCGAGAGGCGCCTAAATCCAACTTAGCCGTGTATGGAATTCTGCGATCTACAGTACTTCTACGAAAACTAACATATTCAGGGCATGCGTGTCGTCAGTTCTTATGTATGGCTGCGAGACTTGGTTCGTTAGAGAAGCTATCAAGAGAAGAGTGCGAGTATTTGTAAATCGATGTCTTCGAAGAATCCTTCGCAATTATTGACCACATAGAATATAAAACGTAAAATTGAGCGAAAGAACTGGTAAATGGACATTAATTTGCAAATAAAAAGAAAAAAGTATGGTTGGTTAGGGCACACTCTTCGAAGGGCTCCGTGTGACGCTATGCACTAGCATACAACACTCAGGGCAGTAGGCGTAGAGGCGACCCAAGAACACCTGGCGTCGCTCAACCCTGCTAGAAATAAATGCCTGGAGCTATCAAAACCAAGACAAAAGTCTGTATAACAACATCACCGACTTGAAGCCTATGGCAGACCGACGAGTTAGATGGAGAAATTTTATTGACAGCCTATGTTATTTTTAGAGGCAGTCCAAAATCACCCGATGATGGACAAAGCTTGATGATGATGAAACAAGGAAATAAACAAAAAACATTTAAAATTGATAGAACATAAGTGAGGTTGGGCGAAATGCAGGGCAAACTTGATCACAGAAGCTCATTTAAGCAACCAAAATCATTTCGTAGATATTCCTCAATAGATTAGAAAGCCTTGGCAATTAGATATTTTTTAGTTTCTTTTTTGAATCTTACGAATTTAAGGCTCTTGGTGGCGGATGGTAGAACATTATAGAATTTAATTGCATGATAATTTGCTCTATACCTGGATTTCATGAGTCTGGTAAATTCAGGACAAATGTCATTCTTGTTTCTCGTGTCGTGTACATGGCAAGAACTTTGGACAGAGTACGTAGAGGGGTTGTTATGTACATGTAGGAGGCACTGATGGATGTATAGGGACGGCAGGGTTAAAATGCCCAATTTCACAAAAATTTCTTTGCAGCTGGATCGGTATTGTGTATTGCTAAAAATTTGTAATAAGAAAATCTGAATTAAAATATCATTTATATTTTAATATTGCATTAAACTAGCTAAATATATCTGCATATATTTATTTTTATTATTTATAATTCAAATATTTTTCATATGTGTTAGATTTTAGAAATTTAGATCTGGAAAACAATGCTGTGGACACTACTTCGGAGTGACTCGAGACACAGCGTTGCCACGTGCGATTTCTAATGTATTTATCTACGCAAGTATTAAAAATGAACTGGAAAAGGCAACAGCGGCGAGTTTTAACATGTATGTGTTAGTTAATTTAGGCCGGCGGCCTTAGATTAATCCGTTTGCTTTGATTTGTGATAAGCAGGCCCGACAAGAGGGGAGGGGTAGCTGGGGAAAATTCCGGGGCCCCGGGATTTTTGGGGCCCGGTGTCCTGGGCAGAGTCGTAGGAAGTGAGGACCTTTTTTTTGCTCATCACTTGTTTTTGGAAGTGAGGACTTTTATTTTTTGCTCACCACTTGTATTTTGGAAGTGAGGACCTTTTTTTTGCTCCTCAATTGTATTTTGGAGGTGAAGATCTTTTTTTTTTTCATCACTTGTATCTTGGAAGTGAGGACCACGGGGCCCCAGAAGTCCTTTCGGCGGCCCTGACTATTGCATGCTTTGAAACCAATTCTCGAAACATTTTTTCCACTCTGAAGTTAGTATCTCAAAAACATGGTTTTCGAAGGCATTAACAGGGCTGCTTGAGGTGATGAAAAAATAATTATTAATAATTCAATGTCAATTTGCCTATTTTGTGAAGAATTTTGTTAAATTGATGAAGAATTAACGAGTGATTGTTATTTACAATTACTGAGAAACATGCTAGATACTATTTTAGATGACTTGCCTTTTGCAGTAGTTAGAAATGTATACTTTCAACAAGATGGAGCACCAGCGCACAACTCTGGCCTAGTAGCTGAATATTTAAATGAACACTTTCCAAATAAGTGGATAGACACCAATGGCCCCATTGCATGAGCCGCAAGGTCTCCAGATTTAAATCCCCTAGATTATTTCTTACGGGGCTATGTAAAAGATATTGTATATAGCACTGTGCATCCAAACGTACAACATTTGAAAGACAATATTGAAGATATTATATCTAATATTGATGGGATAAAATTAAAAAAGGTTCGAAATAGTTTACTTTTAAGGATTGAATTATGTATTAATGATGAACCACTTAAAATGAACTTATGAATGGAGGCAATTTTGAGCAATATTTATAATTAAAATTTTACCATGTCATAGAATTAAACTGTTAATTACATTTTGATATTCATTTGTTTCATTCACAGCACGCTGATTCCTGTGCAATTTGATTTAAATTAATGTCAATTTAATATGCATTTTTCTCAAAATTTTTGTGATGTAAAGGTACTAAACTGTGTATTCGTTGAGTTCTGGATAAAATTCCCTTTAGAAAAAAATATGTTCTCATTAAAAATAATAAAATTGAGTTCCATATTTGGAGAATCACTGATCATATATATTATTATTTTTTTTTGATAGTTTTGTAATAGACTTGCACAATGGTATTTATTTGCTAATTTAACCAATCTCGTAGCTCTTATAGTTTTCGAGATAGCAATCGTGGAACAATTAGATTGAACACCCTGTATATTAAGGTCGGGCAAGTAAAAATAATTATTTAAATGACACAAAAAATTCTAAAAAAAACTTATCTGCACATTTTTGGGAAAAATCGTTTTAAATTTTAAAAAACTACTTTTCGTTACTCACTCTTCGTCTTAAGGGCTTTTTTTGATACCACAAACAAATTTTAAAAAATATATTTTTTACACATCTTTTTTTTATTAAAATAATTTAATTTAAACTATTTTTTAACAAATATGTAGCTATTTTGTTAAACACAAGATAAATGGTCAGTTCAAAATTCCATTAGATGTTACGTCACAACGGCAAGTCTAATCAGATCATTAATTGGCGATTATGCTAATTAGCGAATTGAAGAGTTAGGCAAGAGATAAGATATCAGTATGTAATTAAGAGTGTTGGTGACAAGATGTGACTGATACAAGCTCCGTGTTTCGAGACAATAGACTTAAATATGTATATAAAATTGTTTATAAAGACTAGTAAATTTAAGCAAATACAACGACCTGAATTTAATCATAATAATAAATAATAGATAAATATAAAGATTTTTTTCTTAAAAATATTATTTTTTTACATAATATTTTTTTGCTGTTTCAAATTATTTTTATAATATTAATTAAACTAAAATAATTATAACAATCTGTATTAAAACAATGAAATATTATAATAGCTAAATATAAAGATTTTTTCTTACAAATATAATTTTTTTACTAAATATTTTTTTGCCGTTTCAATTTTTTTTTACCATATTAATTAAACTAAAACAATTATAACAATCTGAATTTAAACAATTAAATATTATAATACATAAATATAAATATTTTTTCTTACAAATATAATTTTTTTACTAAATATTATTTGCTGATTCAAATCCTTTTAAAATAGTAATTAAATTTAAACAATTAGAACAACCTGAATTTAAATAATTAAATATTTTAATAGATAAATATAAAGATTCTTTTCTTACAAATATAATTTTGGTATAACTAGAGCAGGGGTCGGCAGACCGAGGCTCGCGAGCCACATGCGGCTCTTTAATGATATTCGTGTGGCTCTTCAAATTAAGTTAAGCTAACACATCTAACATACTAAAACCTTCTATCTAAGGAAATGCAAGCTCATTGTTCTCAACAATTTAAATCCATACTTTTAACATGTGATTTATTTATGTATATTTATGCTCTACTCATTAAATGATTCTAAAAAAAGTCATGTATTAAAACAAATTTAGGGTAGCTCGCTTCGCTCTGCTTCTGCTAACCAAACACTTACTAACCTAACCTAAGATAGTGTTTTATCATTAAACATCTTCTAAGTCGCTTCCAGAGCCACATTGTTTTAGAGCCACTGAAAATCCTTGAATTATTTAGTGAAATTGTTATGTGCTGCCATCTACAAAGAAATTTTGTAACGTTGTAGGAACCTAATCCCTAGTTTTTGCCATATTTTTTTTTCTTTTTTTTGCTGTTTCAAAACCTTTTTATAATATTAATTAAATTAAACAATTATAATAATCTGAATTTAAACAAATATTATAATAGATAAATATAAAGATTATTTTTCTTACAAATATAATTTTTTTACTAAATATTATTTTTGCTGTTTTAAATCCTTTTAAAATAATAATTAAATTTGAACAATTAAATATTACAACATAAAATTTTCTCTACCAAATATATTTTTTGTTGCTAAATTATTTTTGCTCATAAAATCAGTTGTTCATTAATTCTGGTCCAAGCTAATCATAAATGACCCGTGTTCCGTTTATAATTACTGGATTAAATCAGCTTTAACAATTGTTCTGTGGTTCCGGACCTACATAACTTATGGTGAGAGTGAATTTTCGTGATATTTTGTGCCCTTCAAGGAGTGTGGAATGTTATCGTCGAAGAACCTTGAAGTACAACCTCTCAGAACTTAGTGAGTTTATTTTATTAGATGTATTTTTTTAAATTTTTATTATTCTTAGGCTTAATTTCTGTATACAACCTACACCTAAATACTAAAGGGAAAAATGTAGTAAAGTAGACAAATACTTCTTCTCTCCTAAACTTTTACTAACTAAACCTAACCTAACTATCTAGTTTTTAGGTGCACACTACTTTATTTTTCTCAAACACGAACCCAGTTAAAATTGTTTATCATTGTGCAATTCAAGTTCAGATCTTTTGCATAAAATAAAGGTCCATTATTGAAAATTGTACGTTGTTACATATGGGTCATATTTTATATAATCTTAAATTTTTAACTTTTGTCCTTCTCCCTTTCTCCCAGAAGGGTTGATTTATATATCTGAAAAAAAATCTCAATAATGTACATTGATGGGAACCGAAATATTTCAGCAGGAATTTTTGTGTCGTTGAAAATAATAAATATTTTTTAAAATTGTGTGTGTCGTATCACAAAAAGCTCTTAAAACGTAGATTAAGGAACGAAAATTTGTTTTTGAAAATTCGTTTCTTTTAACAAGATTTTAGCAAAAAATGTGCTAAAAGAGTTCTTGTCTCGCACCATTTTACCCAAAGGGGTTAAACTAAAAATCTGAAAAAATAAGAGGTAATGTACATTGATTTGAGTCGGAAACGTCCGAGAAGAATTTTTGATTAGATTACGATTTTGAAAAATATTGCAGTTTTTGTGTTTTTGACAAAATTAATTATTTTTATTTAATTAATTTCAAAATTACGGCTAATAATTTTATGGATTTTTTGTATTCATAGCTAAAGTAGTATACGTTCTTTTAAAATTAAATATATTATTAAAACAAAAAATTACAGTTGAGAATCGAGTTCATATATATAAGAAGTTATATGCCATGATTCATTCCTATTCTTTGAAATAATTTAGTTTTTTGTTTTTAAGGTATCAAACAAGAAGAACTAATTTTTAGCAGTGAAATATTTATTTTAAAAAAAAATAACACATTGTTAATAATGAGAAATACGTTTTTAACATAGAAAAAAATTAATGTGAAGTGTGAATTTTCACACATTTCATGGTTTCGCAGGTATTTAGTAAGTGAATGCTGATTATTTAGGATGCCAAAACAAATTTTATATTAAAATATTTTTTTATTAATTTTAATTTGAGTGCCTAATACCATTATTTAGGTTTCTAAATATGTGCAGTATTTTTTTTTTATATAGCAAGGTTTATTAAGATTTTGACAATTACGCCTATGGCTTCCATTGGTCATTTTAAATCATAAGTTCCGCCCCTTTGATTTCGTATACATTGAAACATAGAATTAAGTTATAATTTCAACCATTGCCACTGATTATTAAATTTACGCTTTTAAAAATTAAATGCAACATTTGCCAAAATATAACTAGAATTATGAAAAAATAATTTAAATCAAATAAAAATGCAAAAAAAAAACAAAAAATAAAATTGTCTCCAGACCGGCAGCGAACCTTGGTTTGCAATCTATAAAGCGAGAAGGCTAACCAATACAACATGAAAGTGTACTGGTTTACTGTGTTACATAACGTATTAAACATTTATATCGTCAACAAAAAAACACAAAAAATGCGTTATTTTACGAAAACATAATCTAATCAAAAATTCATGTTGTACTATTCCGGTGTACACCAATGTTCATTAACTTAGAATTTTTTCAGATTTTTAGTTTAAACCTGGGCTTCAGGGTGTGGGACAAATATTTGCACAATTTTGGCGAAAACCGAGTCAAAATAATTTATTTTGCAAAAATAAAATTTTGGGCGTTAATCCACGTACTAAGGGCTTTCATTTGATACCCTACTCAGAATTTAAAAAAAAAATATTTATTTCTTCGATGAGCACATAGGGTCAGTGTGCAAGTAGTCGGCCTGTTCCAGTAGTCGGCCTTTTTAAAATTAAAACGTAAATAATAGCTTAATATCCCAACTAAATATTTAAAATTTTATATGCCAGTATTCAGCCGTCTTTCTTCTTTTCGATTACTTTCAACCGATAAGAATAGATGTCTCTCAACATTAAATATAAATAAAAGAAGTCAACCTCAACAACATGTCTGAACATATACTCTGTGTTGAGTCCAGTTATGGTTAGTGAGGCAGTGTATGATTCGAATATTGTACGAGGTAATTATTGTATGTTTTACTATAAATTTATTTAGGACAAATATTTAGAACATTAATTATTATAATATAAAAGCTTTTCAACATAGATGTCTTCGATTTATTAAATACTTAATGAGGCTGACCACTGGCGAACAATTTTTGGAAAATTCTAGTAGTCAGCCTACGCGGCTGACAACTGGGGTTTTAGAAACTGAAATATTTTATTTCTATCTTACATTCAGGAAAATAATATTTCTGTTTTGCTCGGATAAATTTATTTCTTTTTCTATCATTAATTTAAAAACCAGAAGTCAGCCTGTCTTTTTAGGACCTGGCTGACTATTGAACATTGAATACCAGTAGTCGGCCACCAATTGTTTTTACATTAGTTTTGGATAGGAATAGTAGAAGTTTCTTCTTTCTCGTTCCATTTATACCATTTTCCTCCGGTATTAATTGTTTTGTATCCTACGGCCATGTGGTTACCTTTTTCTCTTTCTACTTTCGCCACATTCCTCAGTTTTCCCTGGATCGTCCTTTCTCTTGAGGTAAAGTCATGATCTATGTATATCTTTTTTTCCTTTAATTTGTTTTTACTTGCCAGGATCTTTTGCTTTTCTTCCCAATTTTGCATCGCCACACTGTTAAATCAGTCTAATTTTTCGTAATTATTTTATAAGCTTCTTTGATGTCAACATCCACTCCCAACTGTTTTTATGAATTCCTTCGTGTCCAGGTTATTTCTTCCTATATTTACTTTTAAAATGATATTATTTTTCTTCCTTCTTTTTTCTTGTTCTTCCTCTTTATTTTTCAGTCTTTCGATTCTTTGTATCATACTTTCTTTTTCTATTTTCCACACTTCTTCTTTCTTTTTAAGTTTTCTTATCTCTTCTTTTAGTTCATTAATTGTCTTTCTGATTTTTGATATACATATATTACCATACTAGCTGAGTACCCGTGCTTCGCTACGGTATATTGACGGTTTGCCATCATCGTGCAATTATTATAAGTCATGGTTCTTTATAGATCACATTGCTGTCTCTCTCCTCAGGTGTAGATTCACCCCGTTAGAGGCTCATTAGTGTAAAATTCGTAGTTGGCTTCTAAACATGTGCACGGGTAACTTTTATAAGCAAAAACCTAGTCGATATCTCATCTATCCTAAGAGATATTGAGGAATCCGTGAAAAAACATTTTACTCCTTTTCACCCCATAGGGGTCGAAAAAACCTTTCTTAGTGGGTTCTTACGTCATATCGAGAAATGTACTCTTGGAATTTCTTATTTCTAATAAAAAATTCTTTAGGAATGAACTTTAAAAAACTGTCAGAACACTATCGAAAGATTTTAAAAAGTCACCTATATGCCAGAAAGGAATGTTATAACACAAGAAGCACAAGAGATATAAAGGGTTCGATGCTTACGTTATGGAAGGAATATGTTCCCGGAATTCCATGTATTTAATCAAAAATATACCTATTTACCCCTTTATAGATAAAAAAAAGACTTTCTAAAAATTATAAAAAAAAAAATATATATATATATATATATACCAAAAAAGGAATGTTATAACTCAACAAACAAATAAGTTACGAAACATTATATAAGTCGCCCTGATTTAATGTAGATTCGCCCCGTTAAGTGTTGATTGAAGCAAAATCCTAAAAAACATTTTTATACATGCGTACGGGTAACCATAGTAAGTAAAAAGCAAGTCGTTATTTCATCAAGAGATATTAAGAAATCCGTTTTCACCCCCTAGGGGTCGAATTTCGAGAAATCTCTTCTTAGTGATTGCTTACGTCATGAAAGAAATATAGTCCCCAAATTTCAATTGTCTACTAAAAATACCGATGTACCAATGAAATTTAGGGAAATTAGGGGTGAAATTAAAAAAAAAAAAGGTCAAAATTAAATGATCTTGAAACTAATGATATTAAAATAACACCTAAATGCGAAAAAGTACAACATAGTTATAGTACAACAAAGACATAAGCTACAAAGGGTTCTATAATTCACCCCGAATCTAGAATCGACCCTTTAGGGATTGATGATTAGAGCAAAATCCTGAATTTAATTTTTATACACATATACGGATAACATTGTAAGCAAAATCCAAATCAATATACCATTGGACCTAAGAGATAATGAAGAATCCGAGAAAAAACATTTTATCACTTTTCATCCCCTAGGGCTCGAATTTCGAAAAATTCTATGTAAGCGGGTGCTTGCGACATGGAGGGAATATACTTAATGAATTTCATATCTCTATGTCAAGGGACGTTCTTTCAAATAAAAAATACCCAATTACCCCTTTAGGGATGAAATTTAAAAAACTTTCAAAACGCTTTCTAAATATTTTAAATAGAAAATTATTTACCAAAATGGAATGTTATAACTCAGGAAATACAGAGGTTTCTATAATTCACCCCAAATGTAGATTCACCACTTTAGGGGTTGATTAGGGCAAAATTCTGAATTACTGTTTCAAAAATTTGTATGTAAGACCTTTGTAATCAAAAACCAAGTCAATATCTCATGGGTCCTAAGGTATATTGAGGAATCCTTCAAATCACATTTCACCCCTTAGGGCTCGAATTTCGAAAAATCTCTTCCTAGTGGGTGCTTACATCACGGAAGGAATATACTTTCCGAATTTCATATCTCTATATCCAAGAAAAGTTCTATCGAATATAAATACCCATTTAACCCCCCTCCCCATTTACATTTAGAGGTAAAATTTTAAAACACTGTCAAAACTATCTCGAGATATTTGAAAAAGACACCGGTGCGCCAAAAATGAATGTAATAACTTAATAAACACAGGAATTGCGACGGATTGTATAATTCACCCCGATTATAGGTTTACCCCTTTAGGGGTTGATTAGGAAAGAAGCCAGATATAAAATTTTCGGCATTTGTATGGTTAATCTTTATAAGCAAAAGTCGATATCTTATTGGTACTACAAGATATTAAGGAATCCTTGATATCACATTTCAGCCCTTAGGGGTTGAATTTCGAAAAATACCGTCTTAGTGGGTACTTACGTCATACAGGGAATATACTTTACGAATTTCATGTATGTTGTCCAGAGGACGTTCTATCGAGTAAAAGATACCCATTTACCCCTTTAGGGGTAAAATTTTTAAAAACTGTCAAAACCATTTCGAGATATTTTAAAAAGACACCGATATACCAAAAAGGAATGTTATAACTCAATAAACACAGGAAATACGAAGGGTTGTACATTTCACCCCAATTGTAGACCCCTATAGGGGTTGATTCGGACAAAATCCTGAAATAAGTTTTTCGGAATTTGTATGGGTAATCTTTGTAAGCAAAATCCAAGACGATATCTTATTGGTCCTAAGAGGTATTGAGGAACTCTTGAAATCACATTTCACCCCTTTTCACTTCTTAGGGGTGGAATTTCGAAAAATCCCGTCTTAGTGGGTGCTTACGTCACGGACGGAATATACTTCGCGAATTTTATTCATCTATGGCCAAGGGATGTTCAATTGAACACAAAATTCCCATTTACCCCAAAAGGGTGAAATTTTAAAAACTGTCAATACCATTTCGAGATATTTTGAAGACACCTATATGCCAAAAGGATTTTTTTAACTCAACAAACACAGGGAACATGATGGGTTGTATAATTAACCCTGATCGGAAATTCACCACTTTAGGGGTTGATTAGAACAAAATCCTGAAATATATTTTTCAACATTTATATGGATAATATTTATAACCAAAAATGAAGGCGATATATTATTGGACCTGTGAGATATTGAGGAATCCGTGAAAACACATATTACCCCATTTCACCCCTTAGGGGTTGAATTTCTAAAAATCATTTCTTAGGGGGTTGTTAAATCATAAAAGGGATATACTCCCCGAATTTTATGTTTCTCTCTCTCTAGACGACATTCTATCGAATATAAAATACCAAGTTACCCCTTTAGGGGTGAAATTAAAAAAAACGGTCAAAACACTTTTTAAATATTTTAAAAAGACACCTATATGCCTAAAAGAAATGTTATAACACAACAAACACAGAAGATGCGAAGGGCTCTATCATTCACCCTGATTGTAGATTCACCCTTTTAGGGGTTGATTAGTACAAAATCCTGAAATATAAGTTTTTCAACATTTATGTGGGTAGTCTTTGTAAGCAAAAGCAAGGCGATATATTCTTGACCTAAAAGATACTGAGGAATCCGTGAAAACCCATTTCACCCCTTTTCACTCCTGAGAGGTCGAATTGCAAAAAATCGTTTCTTAGGAGGTCCTTAAGTCATAAAAGGGATATACTCCCCGAATTTTATGTTTCTTTGTCTAGACGAAATTCTATCGAATAAAAAATACCAATTTACCTCTTTAGGGGTGAAAATTAAAAAAACGATCAAAACACTTTCTAAATATTTTAAAAAGGCACCTATATGCCAAAAAGGAATTTTATAACACAATAAACATAGAAGATGCGAAGGGTTCTATAATTCACCCTGATTGTAGATTCACCCCTTTAGGGGTCGATTTGAACAAAATCCTGAAATAAGTTTTTTAATATTTACATGAGTAATCATTGTGAGCAAAAACCAAGTCGATATCTTATTGGACCTAAGAGATATTAAGAAAACCGTGAAGCCACATTTTACCCCTTTTAACCCTCTTTTCGCCCACTTACAGGATGAGTTTCGAAAAATCCGTTCTTAGTGGGTGCTTGCGTCATGGAGGGAATATACTCGCCGAATTTCATGATTGTAGGTTCAGTGGTTTGGGCTGGTCGTTGATTATGAGTAGGTAGCTTAGTTACGATTTTATATATATAGATTACAGATGAAATTCTTTAAAATGTTTATTCTGTGATTAATTAATGTACCTAATTCAATGTAAGTAGTAACAAGGCTGACTACCAGCACCTATGTGGCTGACTATTAAACATTAAAGGCTGACTACTAGTAATTTTGATACATTTTTACATTTTATTTTTTATTAATTACACAAATATACATTTTTGTACAATTACTTGAACTTGCGTCTGGGTTACTTATATAATAAAAATTATGAAGCGTCATTCTTATCTCTACTGTAAAGAATTCACTTTAAAAAGTAATAGAAAGTTGATTAATATTCCTACCGTCTTGTGTTTTATTAATTTTTTTTTTTTTAACATGACGTTTACTTAAATAGGATCAGCCATTTTTGCAAACTAAACACTAGCGTTAACTTTTAAAGTCACCGTTTCGGTAGGCGCTTATTGTAGAACGTTAACTGGCTATTTTAACGCCGCCGCGCTATAATTTTAACACATATATGTTTAGCGAATAGCATTTAGGTTAAAAATGGTGTTAAAAAAATTAACGTCAGTTTCTGACGCTAAGATATTAACATCATGCTTAGAGAATAAACCCGATAATATGCTTGACCAGCAGTCTGTTAGTATATGCTTGACCAGCAGTGGTGTCTTTAATGTGTCGCAAGTTTATGCATTTTCTCCTATAATTAGATGTTCATGTGTTAGCAAAAACCCTTTAACATTTTAAATTTTAATACATTCTTACGCTCTTTTTGATTCTGAAAATACTAAAGAGTCGAGATCATTTCCTTACAGCAATAACATTGTATCTTTTCTCCCATTCTACCGTTGGACGATTCAAGTTGAAAAGGTCTTTAGTGCAAAGGTTACCGGTACAAAATGCTCGTATATCAAGCGATATCGCCACAGAACTGTTGCCTTTGTGGTTGAGAATATGGCGTCTTGTGCTATTCGTACATTCAAAAGACCTTTCTCACTTGATGATGATAGAATATCTGTGGGGGTTCGTAATGTTGGTAATGATGATATTTTCTACCCAATGTGTGAATGGAAGATGTTTAGGTTGCTGCTGATATCATCTTTTTGTTATTTAATGCTTTTTTGTATTTTATATTTTTGTGGTTTTATACAGGGTGTTCAAAATTTTTATTAGGAACGAGACTCGTAGAATGCGACGGCAATTTGAAAAGTTCGTGGCAATGGAAGTTCTTAAGTACAGTAAAACGGGGTGAACTGGACCCCCGGGTTGAATTTGATCAAAAAGTCCAAAAAATGTTTAGAATATTTACAGATTAACTATCTTTTCACATAAATAATTATAAATAAATTTTTTGAATGCTTTCAATGTGTTATCTACAATACAATATGGTTCGGTTCCTTATTTAAAAATATTTCACAGAAAAAATATTGATGTAGCTAAATATATATATCCGATTTGTATACTTACACATTACCTTAAAAAAATCTATCAATATATTCTACTTTATAAATAGTATTTAAACTTGACAGGTAATTTTCAGTGGTGAAATATATCAATACTAACAGACCCGTTGCCAACAACGTTAGCAAACTGATATCGAATAAAAATCAATATAAGCAGGAATCAATTATTAAAATTTGCATGGTTCTGCGTATATTAACAAAACAAAAACGTTTTTTGATTATAACTAGGAAATACTAAAAAGCTGCTTAATGCGTGTCGTTTAAAAATTAATATCGGGCCGGGCATGGCCCGCGGGCTATATGCTGGACATCAATGGTATAGCTGTTTCTGATTATACCTAGGAAATCCTAAAAAGCCGCTCAATGTGTGTCGTTTAAAAATTAGTATCGGACCGGATACGGCCCACGGGCCATATGCTAGACATGAATGGTATAGTTGTTTCTGATTATACCTAGAAAATCCTAAAAAGCTGATTAATGCGTGTCGTTTGAAACGTAATATCGGGCCGGGTACGGCCCGTGGGCTATATGCTGGACCTCAATGGTATAGCTGTTTCTGATTATACCTAGGAAATCCTAAAAAGCTGCTCAATGCGTGTCGTTTAAAAATAAGTATCGGGCCAGATACGGCCCGCGGGCATAACGTTAATTTTAAGTTGGCTTAATTAACAATCTTTAATTAAGCCAAGGTATATACTGACTGGAGTGCTAAGAGATATATTCTCGCTAAGGCTAAACACATAGTCAAGCAGAGAGCAAAGCAGCGATGAAAGCGGAGAGCAAAGCGGCGAAATTAAATAAATGAATTCCTGTTAACACGCGCATAGTGGAGCGTACTGCAGCGATGTTATATCGCTGTTTTAGTCGAGCAAAGCGACGCGTTCAAACAATTTTGATTTCTCTGCTATCAACGTTGCTAAAATAGTTGTTTAAAATGGATATTGAGGCATTTACAAGTAGTTCTCATTTATGAGGTATTTATAGTAGGTACCGATTGAAATTTGTCCTTTTTTTACCAATTTATGTTGAATTTTTTCCAAAATATAATTTAACGTTGAAATACTCATGCGAAAATAAGAATGAAACTTTTCTGGATGTTCGCGGAGTTGCATATAGAAATGATGAAATTCACCATGTATATGTCTACTTTTATTTATTCTGTGAACATTGCACCTTCTAGTGTGTTTATTTTTATTTTTTAATAAATACCAAATTTTCAGGGAAGAGTTTTCTGTTAGTAAAAAATCCATTATAATTTTGTAAACTTTCTGCTCGATTTTAAACGCGTCACTATGTGTAGACACTCTTTTATAAGCACGACATTCTTTCGTTGTTTTACTCTCCGCTTTCATCGCTGCTTTGCTCTCTGCTTCGCTATGTGCTTAGCCTAAGTGAGCTGCTGTCGGAGAACGTCGCTCTGACTGGTGGGGAGCGGCCGACCACACACCTCAAGCCCCGCTAGCACCTAGAAACTTAGCGTTACGTTAGGATACACAGGAATTAGGGCTTTTATATGTATATAATGACGTCCCCATATTAGTATTTCTTCATGTTCATAATTTATGTTTTTTGCATCATTAACTATGAATAGTTCTTGCAAATTAGGGGTGAACTTATCCAACACGATCATGAGAACTTATAATACGAGGGTTACCTTTTATGTTTTCACAAACGACCACTAGATGGCAAAATTGACATGTGTCATTACTATATTCGTAAAATTTGACATTTGTTATTGTGGAATCAGTGGCAGCTTAGAAATTGGCCGAGTAGTTTGTTGATAGTGAGCGTTTAAAAAAAGTTTGTAGAAAAATGGATATTACTCGTGAAGGGATTCGTTGGATAATTTTTTACGATTTTAGTAAACTCAACAACAATGCATAGATGCGCTTCGTTCAACTTTTGGTAATGAAGCACCATCAGAAAAGACTGTTTTCAATTGGTTTGCAGAATTTCGTCCTGGTCGTGTGTCCGTCAGTGATGAATCTCGTGAAGGTGGACAAAATTCGGTTGTGATTCAAATAAACATCGATGCTGTGCGCAAAATGATTGAAGAAGATCGGCATGTGACTTACCGTGAGATAGAGGCATCTTTTGGTATATCGCAGACTGCAATACATTAGATTTTGCATTAACATTTAGCTGTGAAAAAATCTGTTCCCGATGGATTCCGCATAATTTGACCGAAGCTGAAAAAAGGCTTGTGTTGATTGGTCTAAGAGAATTCTAAAAAAATTCAACCTAGGCAATGCAAAATCCGTATACAACATCGTTACAGGTGACAATGTTTTATTCATATGAACCGGAAACTAAGCAACAATCCACTGTTTGGATGTTCCAAGATAAACAGAAATCCACAGTTGTTCGTTCACGAAGCACTTCCAAGAAAACGATCGCTCGTTTCTTCGGCTGCACTGGGCGTGTCGAAACCATTCCTTTAGAGAATCGGAGAACAGTTAATGCTGAATGGTGTACAACAATTTGTTTGTCAGAAGTATACAACAAAAACAATCAAAAACGTTGCATTATTCTTCATCATGACAATGCAACTTGCCACACAGCACGTCAAACAATTGATTATTTGAAGGAGAAAAAACATCGAAATAATGTCTCATTGTCCGTATTCACTTGATTTATCCCCTAACGCCTTTCTTTTTGTTCCCCAATGCCAAACAAAAAATGCGTGGACAGCGATTTTCATCACCTCAAGAAGGTGTTGAAGCCTTCGAAAACCATGTTTTTGAGATACCAACTTCAGAGTGGAAAAAATGTTTTAAAAAATGAATGGAAAAAATGAAAAAAGGCGAATATTTTGAATAGCAATAAAAAAAAGACAATAAAATTTTTTTTTTTTTCTTTCTTAGTATTTGTAAAAACTTAAAAGGCAGCCCTCGTACCTATCACAGCTCTTCAAAAGGTCGTCATATTAATTTAATTTTCAACAAATAGTTTTTAAATAGAAGGAAAATTGCGTTGAATTTTACATCTCATTAAAGTTCAGTGGCGCAGCCAGGATTTTGTCTTAGAGAGGGCCGAACCAAATTTCGAGGGCACGCGGGCCGCATACGGCTTTCAACTTCATTTTTGTGGCCCCTGAAGCGGTAATCAAAATCACTTGAGCTTATTTAGGGGAAAACTATATTTAAAAATGTAAAATATACTATCTTCCCCTTTTCTGTTTATAAAAAAAGGTCAAGAATCCCTTCGAGATATTTAGTCAGTGCTTATCTTTTTGTATGTAAAATAGACTGCGACCTAAATCAGTTCGACACCCCTGCTGTTGGATATTGATGTTTATATCAAATAATAATTCCATTATTTGTTGATAAAAAATGTAATTGTTAATCCATGTATCAAAATCTTTCACTTGATTTTTTCTCCGATAAATACATATTTATTTATATTTTTCTCGGGATATATTTTTGAAGTCTCAATATTTCTCTTACTTATATTCAGTTCTCTAAATCAGCCGCTTGGCCACAATTTGTACCGAACGAACAGACTCATGTGACGGAATAAGGATTTCTTGATTATACCTACGAAAACCTAAAAATAACATGTAAATATGCATTTTCTGTTAATTTCAACACTAATCATAATAAAATATAGCTTATTATTATTGTAAAATACATAAGATATTTTGCTGTACGATTATGATAAATTTGTTAAATTTTCATTTCATTGTACTTTCAGAGGGGATTTGTGCCCCACCCCCCTCTGAATACAGCACTGTTGTTCAGTACAACTTATATCAGTCCTTTTTGTGTAAAACATCATAATTTCAAAAATACCTAAGAAGATATTGATTTTCACATTTATCTACAAAATAAAACCAAATACCGATATTAAGAGCGCGATTGTCTCCAAAACTACTTTCTTTATTATACACAGCGATCAAGAAATCTTGTCCGTTATGCAATACTTGCCAGAAACATTTAGTTATCGAACTTATTTCCAAGGACATGTACACATAGGCGTACATTCTATTTTTATTACCTTATACGAATTGATTATTAAATGAATACTATTTTTCTCTACACGCCAATGAGTTAACAATTAAGGTATTAAGTTAGGAATACATATTTTCCTTGTTTCTCGCGTGAGTTCGGACAAACGAAGTAATCTGATTGGTTCTTTGTTAAATTGGGATTTTCAGCTGTGGATTAGATCACAGTTTTGATATTTTTAAACTCATTGTTTACTGTTATGTAACTGACAAGAAATTATGATCGCACGGTATTTCTACTATTTCTACTCTATTTCACGTTTGAGGTGTCATTTTAAAATTACATTCTGAAGGTTATACCGAAGTCAGATTTCCACTTGATCTTATCTGAATCGAGTAATTAGTTGTTTAAAACTGTTTTATCATTTGACTGGGCGAATGTTTTAGTCAATGTTTCAGGAGGAAAAAGGATCAACGCTCCCCTTCATATAATTCGTTGGAGCATATTTGGAAAGTGATGTATTTACACTTGAACAATAATAATGTCACATTATCAAGAGTAGGCAATCTTAAAAATTTGTTTATTTATACGAAAAAAAAAAAAAAAATGCCAATATTGTTTACAATGAAGTAATTTAAAAATTAACTACTGTTGTGGTTAACAAATTTTATCTCCCCGAGCAGTGCCGTGTAATCTGCTGGTCCTGGGAGGGGCCCAGGCCCGTTGCCCCCCCTTTGGCTGCGCCACTGCTTAAGATCAATGTAAAAGTTACAATAAATGCAAAAATTAAACTAAAATTTTCTCCAGGTCCATACAGGTATAGCAATCCACACCTATAATAGTTCGGCTGGTCAATAATTTTAACAATACATTATTTTAAAATTCCGAAATAATTATTCAAATAATTTATTATTTCAAAAAATATTTTCTTATGGCAAAAAATACATAGTTAGCAATAAAATTACAAGGCGAATATTTAGAAAGGCAAAAAACAGTTTGTTCTAAAAAAAAAAAAAAAGATGTCTTTCTTATTTTTTGTAATCCACTCCTGTTTGGTACCCATTTTAGTAAAAAGCTATCAAAACATCTTGTTCTATCTTGAGGAAAAATATAAAACTTTTGATTTATATTAAACTAAGAAATTCTAAAAACTATTTTTTTAACTATTTTGTAATGAAATCAAATATTTTATTCTTTATATTATTTATTAAATTCAAATACATACCACGAATCTTGTCGTGCGTCCAAATCGTTTTGTATTGGATGGAATTTCAACTAGTCGTGTTAAGAATCGGTCGAATTATTCCAATACGATTTCTTCATAATTCATTTCAACTGCTTGAACATAATGCGGGCGAATGTAGGGGCATGCGAACTCATTTGCTCACTCAGCTCGAAACACATTATTCACAAATAAATCCTGTACGCTAGAATGATGTATTCATTTAATTTTTATATCTCTATATATATAAAAGGAAACATCTCTCTGCCCGCCTGTCCGTCTGTCTATCCATATATGCGTGTTTCACTTGAGAACTGATGATCCAATTTTCATGAACAGCTGTACTTAACTCTCTAGTGCCCCATTTTTTAGGGTTTTGCAAGTATGACCCAAAAACTCTTATACCGTCATTTTGTCGTCTGTCTGTCTGTCTGTCTGTCTATCTGTCTGTCTGTCTGTCTGTCTGTCTGTCTGTCTGTCTGTCTGTCTGTCTGTCTGTCTGTCTGTCTGTCTGTCTGTCTGTCTGTCTGTCTGTCTGCCTGTCTGTCTGTCTGTCTGTCTGTCTGTCTGTCTGTCTGTCTGTCTGTCTGTATCTGTCTGTCTGTCTGTCTGTTCCGTAAAAATTGTAGCCAAACGGCTAAACCTAGAGAGTTGAAATTTGGCATGTTTATACAACTCTTTGACCCACACATAGGTAAAATACTAAAACATCTAAAAAAACATACTCCCCTAAAAATATAAACAAATATGTGTTTATCGAAAAAAAATATATTTTTTTTTTTATAATTCTGAGTAGGATATCAAATGAAAGCCCTTGGTACGTGGATTAACGATCAAATTTTTATTTTTGCAAAATAAATTATTTTGAAGCGATTTTTGCCAAAATTGTGCAAAAAAATTTTTTTCCCACACCCTGTAGCCCATATGGTTTAAACTAAAAACTACACGCTACACTGGAAGGTTTATCCTGGTATAGTGGTTATGACGCTGGCTACTCACCCAACTAACTCGATCCGAAAGGGATCGAACCTTTGTTTAAATTATTTTTTCAAAATTCTAGTTATATTTTGGCAAATGTTGCATTTAATTTTTAAAAGCATAAATTTAATAACCAGTGGAAATTGTTTAAATTATAATTTAATTCTGTTTCAATGTACACGAAATCAGAGGGGCGGAGCTTATAACAACCAATGGAAGCCATTGGTTGCTCAATTTTTAAAATACTTAATGAACCTGGCTATATATATATATAAAAAAAATACTGCACATATTTAGAAACCTAAATAATGTTATTAGGCGTTCGAATTAAAATTAACTAAAAAAATATTTTAATATAAAATTAGTTTTGGCATCCCAAATAATCATCATTCACTTACTAAATACCTGCAAAACCCTGAAATATGTGAAAATTCACACTTCACATCATTTTTTTTTTTTTTTTCTTGCCCTAAGAAGTACTCTAGGCTTCATTTTGCATTTGAAATTGTCCCTAAATTTTCTCTCGCCTATTCCCCAAACTTACACCATTAATTTCTCCGTTGGTGATATTATTCCGACGAGAATAATCTATTTACATTACCCCCAGTTTCACAATCATTCACCCCTCATCCAGGTGTATGAACTCACCCCCTGCGATTAGCCTCGCTGCAGAAATAGGTCGATGTAAAATAAATAAAATAATAATAATTGCGTCATTACTGCCTTCGCCTTGTACGTTAACTCCTGTATATATTTTTGTTTTTCGTTATTTCTTTGGAAGTTATATCCCAAGTATTCAAACTCATTTACTTTTGATTTTTCCGTACTCAGGGTCATTTTCTTTCTGTTCAAGTATCTTTCCATTCTTTTCATCAAGTCTTTCATTTCTTCCGGTTTTTGGGATAACAACATATCGTCAGCGTAGACCATAGTCCATTTTTATACATTAATCTGAAAAAATGTCTTCAACCTTGAATTTTTAAAACTCAAATAATATCGAAAAAAAAATCAACTCGAAATTGTAAACCAAAACATTATTAAAAATATTTAAATTCCATTTAAGGCTCAGAAAGAATACAATTTTCAATAAAAAATTCTCCATTGGGCCCCTATGAATTTTTGAAAATATTGATAAGAGCGTATTATTACATCCCTTAACTCACATTCAAAACAAAAAAAAATTAATCAACATCGTTAGAGCCATTTTTGAGAAAAATTGATTTTTGTAAGTTAACCTTAAAAAAAGTTTTACATTTTATAAATAAAAATTACATATGTTCAATTCTGTTCTAATTTCAAATGTTCAAATTTCAAATAAAAATAAACAACTAAAATATTAATCAATTGCCAGGGAGTTAATGGCCCGGGGGTTATTGGTACGGGGGGTTAATGGCACGGGGGTTGTTGACGGGGGTTGTTGACGGGGGTTGTTGACGGGGGGTTGTTGACGGGGGGTTAAGGTCCGGGGGTAAATGGCACGGGGTTATTGTCCAGGAGGTTAATGGCACGGGGGGTTATTTACATGGGGGGTAATGTCCCGGGTGTTATTGACGGGGGGTTAATGTCCCGGGGGATATTGACGGGGGGTTAATGTCCCGGGGGTTAGTGACAGGCTAGTGTGCAAATGATTGTCGGCAAGTTACAGAATAGACCCCTTGAAAGTCTGTTCTAAGTCTGAAATGTAAATAGAGAAGAGTATTGAACTTAGCGGACAACCCTGTCTCAATCATAACCTATAAGTTTATTTAAACTAATTGTTTCACAGTTGAGAAAATTTTCTAAAAATTAAAATGTAACCTAATTACATTTAAAATTTCAATGATTTGTAAGTAATGTATAAGTGAGTAGAGGAGTATGGTGCGGTTTAGTTTACATATATTTCCACTACATTACTCATCGTTACCGAAATGATTGAATTAGTGGGTCGACGGCGGTTAGTGGTGGTGAGCGTTGGCACTCGCGCAGAGATGACACATAAGACCCAAAGGGAAGTGACGAGATCATCGGGCTGGAAATGATTCAGCGATTGATAAAGGAATCTGCTTAACCAACCGAACACTACGTTAAACCAGTTAAATGCCGTAACTACCATAGCTAAGTTAACGGCACTAGTGTTTATAAGTATTACCACCAAAAACACTAACAATAAATGGTAGTTGATATTCAGTTGGCGGTAAAGTATTTTCGTTTTACTAATAATTACTAAAAAAAAATCAGCTGTCGCCACCACAGGACCGACCTCCATCATAAAGTACTTGTATAAAATACATTCTAGTAGCAGAGTAGAAATAACTTGGCCTAATATTTTCTAACAGAGATATTATTTATCATAACCATGGAAACGTTACATACAAGTATACACCGCACCTCGAATAACTCGAATAACTCGAATAACTATTTTAAAACATTCAAAAAATTCTTCAGAATAAAACTAGACAAGAGGGTCCACTTAAGGACTATAATAAGAATTCTGCATCACTTCTGGTTTCAACGGAAATTGTTTCAACTTTTAATCTAGCATAGAGAATCGGTACTTAAATTTTTTTGTTCTTGAAAGTAGGTACATTAAATTAGCTTTACAAAGATATCAAAATATCTTACTTTAATTTTTACCACTTCAAAACCATTTATTTACACAATAATAAATAACATAAATCGTACAAAGTTAAACATAGCAAGCTTTGAAAATGATTTTGTTACATCAAAAAATAAATAAAACCTATAAAATTTCTTGCCTGTTAGTACGAGTTTGACATTAAAGGTGATAACAGCAAATCGTTTGTAATTATGGCTCACGTCCGTTATTCAAATGAAGAAATAACAGATATGGTTCTGATATTCGGGGAATGTCCAATAAACTCTGTTAGGGCCCAGCAACTTTACCAAGAAAGGTATCCTTTATCAAGAATAGTACTAGGCTAGAATAGTACAATATAATGAGTATTAGTATCAAAAAGATATAATACTTCAAGAGTAATATAAAAAATATAAATTCGGACGTTTCGGAAACTGCTCAACAATCTGTTTCCGTCTTCAGCGATCACGAGAAGTGATAAACATTTCAGTTTTCTTCGAGTTTTTATACCGAGTATTGTAAGAGTGGGAGCAGGTTATAGGTGCGTTTCTATTGGTTGGGTGGTTGGGATCAGGTATGGGTAGGGACGGGACTACCTGCGGAGGATTAACGACCGGATTAAGGTTGTCACGTTATTGTGTGGTAATGAGTTGTTTGTTACCGGATTAGTGACTTGAGGATTAAAAGGATAATGGAAAGCCAGAGTTGAAAAAATTCTATGCTGGCTTGGCTGACAGCATCCCCTTTGATCAAAAACTCTGGAGATGCTGTCAGCCAAGCCAGCATAGAATTTCCTCAACTCCTTATAATTAATTTTTACTAGATTTTGAGGAAAGTGGCTTGTGGCCGTCTGTCGCCCCTCCTGGCCTGGTGTCCTGTGCGGTCGTCAGATTTGATAAGCTCGATTGAAATTTTGCCTGGGTCTGGAGCTTTGCCGTTCTTCATGGATTTGAGCGCTTTTAGAACTTCTTCATGAGCGAAGTCGGGAACTGTATCTTGGGAGCTAAGGTAGTTATTATTTTGTGTCTAAGTAACATCCAAAAATTCCTTCCTCTTTTCGGTTAATAACTACTTGTAGTAGGTGTATCATTATCAGGTTGATGCTGCTTTTGTCTTGGTTTTGAGTCCTAACGTTTTTAATATACTCCAGGCTTTGATCGCTCTGGTAATACCTGTGCATTTATTAATTTCATTGCCAATATTCCGCCATTGTTCGTTTTCGGCTTTATTTACTGCTATTTGTGAATCTTTCGTACATTTGCTGTATAAAATACAGTCATCCGCTTTCTTTTATGCTAGCCAATTAATGTAGAATTCTTTTTTAAGCTGGATTTTATAAGCTATTTCTTTAGTCCACCATATTGTCAAGCTTGTCCTAGAGAGTGATTTTTCAATCACACCTCTTTAGCTGCTTGGTGTAAACCTACGTATATATTATTGTCAGTGATGGCATCCTACCGGTTTGGACCGGTTCGCGCGAACCGTTTATTGAAATGGTTAAAATTAAAAATTATTGAAACCATAGGGAACCGATTGTAAGAATTATTAAAAATAAATGAATTACTCTGACTTCAGTTTTGAATCGTGCGCCGTGGCCTGCAGTGTTGCAAATGTAATATTTATTTTATAGGTTATTAATAATACGTTCTTATTTTTTTTTCCTTATATTTAATAATGGAAGTAAGTGATTTGTTTTCACCCTTGAAAATACAGAATAGGTTCCTAGATATCACATGACTTTATAGAACCGTTTTCTGAAAATTTAGGATTCCATCACTGATTATTGTACATTATTTGTGGAGAGCTTTTCTTTATTGTACTGAGATTTTGTGTTCACCTTAGCTGGTATAGGAATTTTATGGAATCGTCCTTAAGGCTTGTTAAGTTGTATTTTATAAGATCAGGATTTGTTACTATCTTGTCAATTTTAGACGGATTGCCGCTAGTTGGCCGTTTAAAAGGGAAGTATATTTTGGACTCGACTAAATGATGATCGGATCCACATTCTTCTCCTCTCTTCACTCTAACTTAGGTAATAAATAATTTTGTGACCAGCTTTATTACGACATACTTATAGTCTATACTTAATAGATTTCAACTGCAATATGGATATTTTGATATTTCAACTGCAATATGGATATTTTTGGATTTGAGTCCAAGTATATTTGTGAATGTCTTTATGTTGCTTTACTTTATGTTACCAGTCATTGGAATTGCGCAAATGAATATAATGACATAATTTTCTGAGCCTTTAGTCATTATTGTTAAAAGTACATTCGCCAAATTTTCCAACTATTGGGTCGTCAATTCTTTTTCCAACTGCCGTTTTGGTCTCCACAAAATTAATAAAAAATATTCATTTAATAAAAATCAAAGAACCCAATTTTAATTTTCAATAATAGTAATACCGATCAAATAAAACGATGCTAAAATTTTAGTTAACTAATATCAGCAAACACCAATTAAGCCGCAATTATATTGCAGCTTAACATTTAGCGCCACTATCGGCTATTACAGTAACTACAAATAAGCGATTAAAATTGCACTTATGACACGGTAGCGAGCGCATGCATATGAGTTTAAGATAATTGTTAATTTATTCATGAAAATGTCCCTTGGGCGAGGCTAAGCCCGGTCCTGGACACTCATACACTGTAATTACACAGACACTGCTATTCTACGATTAGATTAAGCTCGCTTTAAAAAATGTTAAATCCTGGATTTTAAATACGCGTTTTACTACACTGTTATCGTTAATGGCAGATTTTTATTGGTGATAAATTAAATGTATTTGTTTTTAAATTGATGCTTTATTTTTATTTGTGTATTTTCATTTTATTTATGTTTATAATTTTGATACATAAATGGTTTGGTGCAGACTGGTTCCGAAAAAGCTTTTCCATATATCAAATATCAAAGTGGTATATGGGGATACTTTTCAAAATAATGATAACGCAAATTATATAGCAGCAAAATTTTATTTGAACATATTATCTGTATTATTAGAAATTTTAAAGCAACAAACTATACAATAAATTAAAAGTGCGATTTTTCACGCAGTTCAGGATTTTGTAGGTATATAGTTGTGATGACAACCTTAGTCTTAAACTGTGCCAAAGAAATGTCATATGTTACATTTGGTCCATCCTCCTATATAGCGTTGAAGTTTGGACCCTCAAGATTGGTATAGTAAAGGAGAAGTTACTTGACAGTTTGATCGATTGAGAACCGATAAAGAAATATATATCTATTTCATACAGTTTTATGTAAGATGTCAAGAACGTATGTCTTCTTCTTACTGTAACGTACGTTCATAGTTTTTGTCTTTTTTTGTTACATTATAATATGGTAACTTCAACGTATATCTCTTTGTATAAACGCGCAGCGGGCATTCAGCTCCCACCACTAGATGGAAGACAGATGTGTCAAGTGAAACAAATTGTATCTCTTTCTCTATTTCTAGGTCTGTCTGTGAGCAAATGAAATGGCTCTATTCAAAAATGTAAATTTGATTGCTATAGTTCTTTCCCATATGCTTTAATTAACCGTCGACTGTCAACTAAAGTCTCCTTTACTGTACCATGAATTTCCAGAAGCTTTCGAAATGTGGCTGTATAGCAGAATTCTCCGAATCTCCTGGGTAGAGAGAGTATGTATCAACGAAGTTCTACAATGATCAAGAACAGACCGTCAGTTGCTAAAGGCAATCAAGTGTAGAAGAATCTCTTATTTTCATCATATTATAAGAAGAAATAAATATCAGCTTCTCCAACTAATACTGAAAGGCAACATTGAAGGTCGACGCGAAATCTGTAGAGACAATTATCTTGTTTTCGTAATACAAGGAACTGGATTGGGATAAGAAATACAGAACAACTTTTTAGTTTGAAAGAAGATAGATCTGTTTTTTTCCCAAGGGATTGCTCCAACGTCAGGAAAACCAGACATGGCACTTGAAAAAAGAATAGTTAAGGAGGTCTAAATCTTGCTTGTCTGAGACAATTTTTTTGAGCACATTTTTTGCAGCAATTGCTTCAAAATCAACAACTTAATCAAAATCACGGATAAAAATCATTTTACAGCTGTATAATCTAAGTCATTATTTCCTAAATGGGGTCTCTCGCTGTTGCTTCAGGAGCGCTAGAAGATTCAAAAGGGGCACTGGAAAGAAAAGGGGTGTTGGAAGACAAGTGGGTGGCACGGAGTACAAGGCTACTCAAAATAGGCAATACAAAATATTTCCTTCTACGTTCAAATGTCTGAAAAGCTGGTTAATATTAGAAAAGTTGTTTGAAGTTCAAATATTTTATATTTTCCTGATTTACAGAATTCAGTTAACTTATTAAAAAAAATTAACTGTTAAATCCAACAATAAACATCCAACCAGAATCGCCATCGCAATCAGAAAGGCAATAATGCGCACGCGCGTAATGCTGTAAACCGGCAGGGATTTTATCCGTGAACAGAGAACGCGGATTTTATTCATTAGTTAGTCCTAATACTATTGGAGTGACTGATCAGTTCAATAAGAAATTATAAGTAAAACTAATACTGCCCCGTAAAGCTGATATCGATGTTGAGAAGGTCTATGACCGCTAGCGTTAAATCATTTGTATGTGCTGTTAAGCTGCATTCCCATCTCAGTAATTTAACACTCTGTGCGTTGTAGATAGTTTTTAAACGAGTGCAATTGGTATGATCGGACAAGCTCGTACTATCTCGCTCAACAGTAGTATAGCAACGACAAAGCACGAGCATGTCCGATCATACCAAATGACCTCGTTTAAAAATTATCCATAGCGTACAACGTATAGATTTACAGAGGTGGGAATGTAGCTTTATACGTGAATTCAACTTCTGCAATAATTTGTACAAAGATATTTTAATAGATTAACAAATTATAGTTTCAATTAGCTGTTCGCAACCGGCTATAAACTGTAGATGCCTTATATGTACTAAAAATGGATATAATACTGACCATATTACTCCTAAATGTACATAGATTCTGGAACCAGGAGCTCTAGGCTCACCTCGGGCTTACGCGCCAATAATGAACTAAAAAGTTTTCAAAGACTATAATAAATATGTTTGATCAGTTAATTAATTTTTGATCTGATATAAAATATGTTGCGTAGCATCATTTGCTAAGAAATATTTATTAATATTATCAGTAAAATTATTGACTGTATCAGTAAAAATGTTGACTTGATCAATAAAAATAGTTCTCAATATTGATAAGCAGTATCTTTAAATATTTTTACTGATCACTAATGTTGAGCTGGATATGAAAAAGTAATTTTATCTCACTAGGCCCAAAATTTACATTAATTATTTTAATATTTATGAATCAAGTACGTCTAGATGCTTTTATACATTTTATTTTATAAAATAAATGCTTAAAACATGTTTTAAAATTTTATTTTCAGTGTATCGTTTTTGACTGAATTTATATGCTCTAAAGGGGGCGTTATTCCGAAAAACTTTGGGAAACACTGATCTAAGTATTAAGAACTTTCATTTAATAACTTAATTTAATTTAAATGTATAGTAATAAATAAATAAATAAAGAAATTAAGTGTGAATTTTCATATATGTCGGAATTTTGTAAGCATGTAGTCAAGGACGCTCGATTGCTACTTGTTTAGGAGCACAATTTTTACTGTAATCATGTCAGTCAATTTTTTTTAACATTGTCGTTTGGGCCCAAACGGTGGCCAGGATCGGCTTGGACCTATCTCTGACGCGGGGGCTACCCATCAGGGAATCGAGGAGCCTGGAGAAGTCTTCTCCCACTCACATGGTACTGGTTGCTTGGCTAATCAGCTGTACGAGTGTCTGGTGTCGATGTCTTGGTCTGGAGCGTGTGGACTGGAACGTGTAGAGGAGTTGGCTAGGTTCCTCTGCATCGATACCGTGCGACGTCCATGTATATGTACTACTGGTTGACCTAGTTCCAATATTCATTCGTAATGACAAATAGTTCCTTATTACAAGAAAGCACCGTATGCATTTCGTAATCAGGTAACATATGCTAGACGCTGACAAATAGTTTTTTCAATCAAACAGCTCAGCGTCACAATGACTAGATGTCGCAATCCTGATCTAGGATTACCTTTGTGACAATATTTAACAGTTCATTGCAAACTTTGGGGATAATGTTTTATACTTCACACGGTAATTAAGAGCCGTTGTCTTTTAGAGCCAAGGCTTGGTTCAGAGACTCAGTAGTAATAAAAATAATAATAATAATAACAACTTCGCTTTCAAGTAGTACTACACTATACTACTAATATATACTATATATGGTATAAATAGAAAGTGCGACTTAAAAGTGAAATATTTTTATCTTTTTTTTTATTATGATCCGAGCTACAGATAGCTCAAGAGAACGGATGCGAAAAGGTTTATATCAAATTGAAACAGTTTGTAAATAAAAATATTTTACTTTCAAGTCGTTGAGAATTTAATTTTTCGTAGATATTGCTAAATTACATAAATACTTTTTCCAATATTATTAGGTATCTTTATCAATTTTAGACACATCCAAAAATATAACAGAAATTATTCAAACAAATTAACAGGTGTGTGCCACATTTTAACACTTCCAGCCATCATTTCTACTGTACAAACAGACAAACACATGAGTGACGGATACCCTAAAAGATATTTACCTTCAACATTTCCAATATTTGTGACTTGCATTTCTAGAATTATTATTAATAGTATACTAAAACAAAAGTTTCATAGCACATGATTTTATCGCACGCGTTGAGGTTATAAAACGAGTCGTGAAGCGATGAGTTTTCTGATCGACAAGTGCGGCAAAAAGTCTTATGTAACAAGTTTTTATACTATTTTTTCTAGTTTGCTATTTCATGCCTTTCAAAATAATAAATTTGCATTATATAATCAAACAACATCCTCGTTTAGGTAATTTGGTATGTGAATGTAGCGGTTAGACGGACTGGTTTGATAGTTTAATATATACGAAGGTAGCTGTCAATTTTTGTTTCTGTAAAATTTGCAGGATATACCTATAAATTCTACCAATTTTATGAAATAAAATGTTAAGTGTCATAATGAAACTCATTATAACACTCAATTCAGTTTTATAATGAGTTTCTTATATATGCAAAATAGAAAAAAAAAGAAATTTCTTTAATAACATCTAATAATCAAAAAATCATCAAAATAGGCCGAGAACAAATTTAAATTTGACTTTAAACAGTTAGCTTTTTTTTAAAAATAAATCTTGTTTATTTATTATTTTTTTTTTTTTAAATAACAAGCAATAATGGAGACAAACACTTTATTAAACAATCAATTGGCTTTTACAACCCTTAGAGGGTTTTTGCCGCCTCCACATTCTTCCATTTTCCGCGATCAAGCGCTAATCTTCTCCAATTATGGGCATTCTTTGCAGGTCTTTGTGCATATTGTCTACCCATCTTACTCGAGGTCTTCCTCTTAGTCTGTTTGTTAAGTAACACTAAGTTCATTATGAATGTAAAATAGAAAATCCTGTATCATGAATCAATATATTGAAAGATGTTGAATTTATTTATGTTAGAAAAATGCAAAATTCGTTTGCAAAGAGCTGTGTTTATTTAAACAAACAGTAATAAAATTTTATAGTGTAGTATTTCAGATGCAGAAATGGAATACAATATAAAGTTCCAGAGTTTTGTATTTGTTTGCGTGTGTAAACTCTAATCCGTATACCCGAGCCGTTTTCCATATTCATGTAAAGAATTTTTTTGTTTAACTATTCTGTAATGCTTTAAAAATGTCGTGTTTGTTTTTTTCTGATGGAAATAACACGAATGAATGGAAACATTAGTACGAACGTATATTTAGAATTTGTAACAAGCGGGATAGTTTTATTTTATTATGGAAATTAAATGTGCAAAAATATTTATGAAATTAACTTCAGTACGCTGGGTTACTTTGTTTTATATGAAAATCTAATGACTGATTTTGTTTCATAACATTTTTATGGCGGAGATAACATAGAAATATGCATTTTAATTCGGGTCTTCAACAAAATGTTAATATAATTACTCTTTGTTTCGTTTACACAGGAGGTCATGCACTGGAACCGACTGTTTTCCACATACGATTTTTTGCAACTCAACGGGAATTAAAAAATGATTTCTGTAATATTTGGCTCATCATACTGTTACGTGGTTACAATAAAATGTAAAACGAATTTAGTTGTGATTTTAAATCTTTATTAAACTTCAGTCTGTATAATAAGACATACAGTTACTCACAAAATTGAGCGTACAAACGTTTTAGAAATATACCTCTTAGGTAAAGATGCCTTAAACCAATTCAGCCAGATTATTTAAACCAATTATTTTTTATTTCTAAAATACATTTAGAGATACAAAACTATCATAAATGGTATAAAATTAAATAATATATATTAAACATTTTTTATAGAAAACAAAAAATATATACATTTTCAGACACACAAAATTGAGCGTACAAAAAGTAGTAATACTAATAAAATAATTAGAAAACAATCAGTTAATTTAAATTAATATTTTTTCGCCTCACCTTTTGCTTCTATTACTGCTTGAAGGCGATTTTGCATAGACTGCACTAATTTTCCACAAACTTCTGCTGGTATATTATTCCACTCTTCTTGAAGTTTCGTTTTAAAATCATTTTTATTAGAAAATGAATTTGTTTTTATCCGAACTTTTAATTATGTCCATAAATTTCCAATTGGATTGAGATCAGGCGATTGTGGCGGTGTTTTGAGTAATTTTGGTGCATTGTATAACAGCCATTCCTTTACAATAAGCGCAGTATGTTGGGGATCGTTATCTTGTTGAAAATAATAAACTGGTGGCATATCTAATTTTTCTGCAGTAGCCGTAAGATTATTTTTCAAGATGTTTAGATATTTCCATTTATCCATGATCCCTTCTATATATTCTAAATTACCTGGGCCGTTTGAGCCCATAGAACCCCACAACATAACTTATCCGCCTCCGTGTTTTACTGTCGGAACGGTATTAATTTTTTTAAATTCTGTATTGGGCTTCCACCAAACAATTTGTCTGCCGTCCGACCCAAAAAAATTAATTTTCGTCTCGTCAGAAAAAATAACTTTATTCCAGAAGCTAATTGGTTTTTTTACATACATTTTTGCAAATTCTAAGCGTTTCTTTTTATTGGTTTTTGAAATTAATGGTTTCTTGCGTGCAATTCGACAGTTGTAGTTATTTTTCCGGAGTACTGTTTCTACTGAAATTTGTTTATTTAATCTTTGTGACAATTCTGACTCGGGTACATTAATTTTAGGATCTTGCTTGATTTTTCGCAAAATAAATATTTCATCCACAGTTGATAATTTTTTTTTCTGCCTCTGCCTGTTTGGTTTTGATAGTACCTTCATATTTAAATGGATTTATTATTTTTTAAATTATGGTCTTTGGTTTACTATATCACCTATTTCTCGCCTTGTATGACCCGAGCCGTATAATTTAACTATAAGTTTGCGCGTAGATTCGTCAGTCTGTTTACGTTTATTTTCCATTATAATAGAAACAAAATCACTGTACTTAAATGTGGCCTAATGCAAACTAAACTAATAAAAAAAAACATCTGTTGCAAGATAAAACCTATGCAATATAATTTCAGGAAAAGACAGGTCTTAAATGAAACGAATTGAGGGAAGAGTGTGAGCCCAGACTAGTGACACACCTATTCTTGGTGCTCCTCGTTTTTTTGTCTCAAAGTGGTGAAATTTTTGTGTATTAATTGTGCAGTACAGTGAAATCGATGTCTAAAGGTCGGATCTCCAATGTGTCTATATTTTCTTTTTCAAATCTACATCTAGTTTGGAAATAATAACAGTTTTTTCAAAAATATATTGAAGTCTATGTCAATTTTTATTACGAGGGTCAATAAACTTTGCAAACCTTTCCTGACTATTGCAGACTTATTCAAACCAAGTAGGTAATCTATCTGATTAACTGACGTCACTCGCTCAAGGTAAAGGTAACTAACTAAACTTATCTTAACTTGAATTTATGTGTGTCACGTAATAATAAAATTTGCAAAAGTTAAAATTTTGCTTGTTTACTATTATTTTTTTTTAAAAATCTATATACATATATATTTTTTTTTTTTTATAACGATTGACTTTCCTCTGTTGTCATCTACCTATTCCCTTCCGTGGTTCTCTTGTCTGTCTTTTTAAGACCTCTTGATGAACCGTAAGGGGTGAAGAACTGTGTCCCAGTTATTTTTCCTTTTATTAATTATATCAGTGACCACCAAAATTTTTCAAATTTTTAAAAAAATTTTAAATTTTTTTTAATACGTTATACTTTTAATTATTTTAATTATTTTAATTATTAAATTTTATTTGTTGACTACAAGTTTTATTTTATTTATTTAACCATCTGACCTTCTGACTTCGCTTATTTTTCACTTTCAACATTAGATCAGTGACTACCTCTAATTTTTATTTTTATTTTTAAATTATAATTATTGACTACATGTTTTTTTTTTTTTTATTATCATTATCATTATTATTATTTTATCTATTTATTTATTTTTATTTTTATTATTTTTATTTGTCTCTGATTAACTGTCTTTTTGACTATTTATTTTATTTTATGTATTTATGTATATTTTTATCTACTTATTTATCTATTTTTATATATTTGACAAATTACCCACTTTGTTTCACCTCTCACCATAACCCACTCCGACTCATTACTCTTCGTGGTCTGTGGCAGCCTCCAAGTGTGTGTTCCGATTTGCATAACTACACGAACAACACTACGGCCCACCCGGGAAGTGCTATACCATCCTTGCACTTGCTAATAGCCACAAAAATGGTACAAAACTTTCCGTACTGTTGCAAAACCTCACAGAAAACAACCACCAACTATATGACTTCAACTTCAAACGAACAACATTTAACAAGAGATCTTGAACCTTCATTGCGAATCCTTCAGCTAAACATCGAGGGAATTTCTAGCACAAAATGCCAATACCTCTCCAAAATAGCAACGCAAAATCGAATCCATCTAATCGCTCTACAGGAAACACACATAGAAAACGAAATCGAATATAACACTAGAGGACTGATCCCTGGTTACAGCTTAGTCGACTATATCTGCCATAAGCATTATGGCTTAGCCACTTACGTTCGTGAAAATATTCAAAATCACACTCGACTATCAAAAGCAACCCAACAGAATGTATCTTTTATTGCCATTAACATAGCTGGAATAAACGTCACTAATCTATACAAACCACCAAATTTAAATTGGCCTGACAATGCAGTATCTATTCACTCCCACCCTGCCATCTATCTTGGAGATTTTAATTGTCAACACACTTTTTGGGGATATAGGGACAACAAACAAAATGGCGAGTCTCTACTGCAATGGGCAGAAACAAACAGCGTCCATCTTGTATTCGATGCCAAAGACAAAGGAACATTTCACTCAGCAAGGTGGAAAGCAGATTATAATCCAGACCTCTGCTTCTCCTCGCTTGACAACTACCAACAGCCCTTGCACATATCAAGAAGGATACTGGATAGCTTCCCTCATAGCCAACATCGTCCAGTCATTCTGAATATTGGTAGACGTGTAGAGTTTCTTCCCACCCTCAGAGTGCCTCGTTGGAACTTCTTAAAGGCGAACTGGAGAGAATATGCGTTGCAAGTTGATTCTGTCCTCCGCTGGGTTCCTCCTTTAGCAACTAATTATGACAGGTTTGTCGCTGTTGTTAAGTCTTCTGCGAAGCACTGGATCCCAAGAGGGTTTCGTAAGGAATACATCCCAGGCTGGTCTAAAAAGACAGAAGAATTGTTCCGCGAATATCAGTCCACACACGATCCAAAAACCGCCGATAAACTCTTAGAATCACTGGATGTAGCCAGAAGAAGTAAATGGCGTGAAACGATTGAGAACATGGACTTCACGCGCTCTAGCCGCACAAGCTGGAATCTACTAAGAAAGCTTGGCGCAGCTAGCAAACCGCCGGCAATAAAAGGGACAGTTAAACCTAATCAAGTTTCCTCACATATAAATAAGACCTCAAATCAGATTAGTACCAACAAAGTTTTTGCCAAACAGGTTAGACGTGATCTACACAGAAAACGCATTCTCGCACTGAAAAGTAGAGAAGAACCTACACTCTTCACGCTGGAAGAACTTAATATAGCAATCAACTCCCTAAAAATTAAAAAAGCTGCTGGCCTTGATGGAATATTTCCAGAGTTAATAAAGAACCTAGGACCGGCTGCAAGAACTTGGCTACTTAGGTTCTACAACGACATTCTTTCCACCGAACGGCTCCCAAAGGCTTTCAGCTCATCAAAAATCCTAAGTATTTTAAAGCCAGGCAAAGAAGAATCTGAACCAGCTAGCTACAGACCTATTGCCCTACTCAACATCAATTATAAAATTCTTGAAAGGCTAATCTTCAACCGCATTTCTGACACAATTGATGAACACATTCCACCAGAACAAGCTGGTTTTAGAGCAAATCGTAGCTGCTGTGATCAAGTGGCTGCACTTGCTACTCACATTGAAGCAGGATTCCAACGGAAACTTAAAACTGCAGTTGCATTTGTTGACCTCTCCTCTGCTTTTGATACCGTGTGGACAGACGGTATCGTTTTGAAACTGCACAATATACTACCGAATAATAAAATGGTCAATCTAATCGAAGCCATGCTGAAAAACAGACAGTTTCAAGTGTATCTTAATGGGGAAAAGAGTAACTTTAGAACATTGAAGAACGGTCTTCCGCAAGGTTCTGTGCTGGCTCCGATTCTGTTTAATTTATATATAAGCGATATGCCACTTACTACAGGACGAAAATTTGCGTATGCCGATGATCTTGCCATTGCTGTGCAGTGCACACATGCAAAAGGAGCTGAGAATCTACTTACCGAAGATCTTGAGATACTCAGTAATTACTACAAACTTTGGCGTTTAAAACCTAACCCACAAAAAACTGAAGTAACACTCTTCCATCTGAGTAATAAATATGCAAACGAAGAACTGTGTGTGTTATTCAATGGCACTAAAATCAAACACAACCACACCCCACGCTACCTTGGAATTACTCTAGATCGCTCATTGACCTTTAAACACCATATTGAAAATGTAGGTCTAAAACTTAAAACTAGAAATAACCTAATCCACAAGCTGGCAGGAACGTCGTGGGGCTGCGATGCCCATACCCTCAAAACGTCTGCAGTTGCCCTGCTCTATTCCACAGCAGAGTACTGCTCCCCAGTCTGGAAGAACAGTGCTCACACAAACAAAATTGACATCCAGCTGAATACAGCAATGCGAACGATCACTGGAGCCACACGTTCCACACCCTCAGAATGGTTACCTGTACTGTCTGGCATATGCCCTCCTACTATTCGGAGAAACAAAGCTGCCGTCACAACCTGGCAAAAATTTGGAAGCAACCACAGACTACCAATACATGAAGACCTATTAAATCCTCCAAATCACAGGCTTAAATCCCGTAATCCTATTTGGAATGATCCCATCTTTAATACTGCTTATAACACTAAAGATGAATGGTCTAAAGAATGGGACATTTTCTCTCATCCCAACAAAATTTTAATCTCAGATCCCAATGTTCAGCCAATTGGTTACTCGCTACCCCGCTCGGCTTGGGTAAGATTAAATAGATTAGTCACCGGCCACGGTAGATGCAACTACATGCTCCATAAATGGGGCTTAGCCGACTCTCCCGCTTGTGACTGTGGCGCGCCTCTACAGACGATGAAACACATCGCAGAAGAATGTCCTCAACGTGCTTTCCCGGGTGGTCTCCAATCTATAGTACAATTGACCAATGAAGCGATCCAATGGCTTACAAATTTAGATATAAATATTTAATGTATCAGTTACCATATTTTCTTTGTAATTTAATATCTAAGAAATTCAAATGTACCATACGAAAATATATATATATAATATAAATATAAATATAATGAAACGAAATTAACTAGTACGCTCAATTTTGTGTCTCTAAAAATTTTTTTTTTTTTAGTTTTCTTAACAAATTTTTAACAAATATTACTATACTTTATACTATTTGTAATAATTTTGGATCTGCAAGGTGTATTTTATAAATAAAAAATAATTATTTATAAAAAAATCTGTTTAATAGTCACGTTTTATTAAAAAGTATCTTTGTCAAATTCTTGTATGCTCCATTTTGTGAGTAACTGTACATGCTTATGGCTCATGATCAGGCATATGCACAAATAATAAACATGTTCAAACATGATAAGAACATAAGACCTAATACGCCCTATAATAAAAATTGTTTAGTTAATATTTTGTCTTTTATTAGGGTTGTTGTCTAATAATGAGTGCTATTTATGCAAAACGTTTTGAAGCGGTATTTTTATGTACCCACCCAAAAGTGCCAAAAATGTCCTTTTCAAATGCAGCAAAATATATGCACAAGTCAGTAGACTTAGTGAAGTATTGGGTGAATCGTTATAAAATTAACAAAACTGTTGACGACTTACCTAATTGTAGATTAAAAAAAGTAACTACTAAAAAACAAGATAAAGTGATTTTTAACGTTTTTAAAAATAATCCTATGTTATATTTACGTAAACTTCAGGCAATTTTGTTAAAAAAAGAACATTAAGTTAAGTCTAATGAACCTGAGAAGTCGTTTCATTGAAAATTGTATTAAATTCAGCAGCACCAAACAAAAACCATTGTTATCGGTGAAACATGTTGAAAAACGACTCGCTTGGGCCAAGGAAAATTTAGACCGCGATTGCAGTGATGTGGTTTTCTCTGATGAATCTAGTTTTGAACATGAAATATAAGCTTCGAATAATAAATGTTCAAAATTTGGATCAGCTAACTTGTCAAATACGGCAGATATGGAGATCATTGCCAAAGTATGCCGAAAAGCTGGTAGAAAGTGTACCGAAAAGATACCAAGCAATAAGTGATAATAATGGAGATTGAACCAATTATTAGGTAGTAGCGTAATAATATTTACAGTAAAATTTTAAATTATTTTTAGTTTTTCCTTTTCTCTCTTATAGTTCGCCAAAAATCAACAAGAACGTCTCATTATACAGACTGTATTTTTAATCCTCGACATATTCTTTATTATATTTTATGACTTTGCTCTATCTGTAGAGTAATTACGAACTCTTGCTTAAAAATAAAAGATATCGGCTTTGAATTGATAAAGTCATCAATGTTTTTATACCTCTTACACTATTTTGAAAAGCCTATCATCTGTTGAGTTTGAATTGACTAGAACAGATAATCATCCGATGGGGTTAGACCCGTTGAAAAGGCCACATGAGCGAGAACATCCCAGCTCGAAAAATGACTCGCTTGAGCCAAGGAAAATTTAGACCGCGATTGGAGTGATGCGGTTTTCTCTGATGAACCTAGTTTTTATGGCTGGATAAATATGGGGGTACATGAAATATATGCTTCGAACAAAAAACGTTCTAAATTTGGATCACGTAACTCGTCAAATACGGCAGATATGGATATCACTGGCAAATTCGTATGCCGAAAAGCTGGTAGAAGGTGTACCGAAAAGATGCCAAGCAGTAATTGATAATATAGAAGATTAGTCCAATTATTAGGTAGTAGCGTAATAATATTTATAGTGAATTTTTAAATTATTTTTAGTTTTTACTTTTCTCTCCTAAAGTTCACCAAAAATTGAGGACGTCTTATTATAGAGACTGTACGTAAATATTGGACTTGAATACTAATTAATAGACAACAATAACACAAGTAATAAATACGACTAGTATAGTGACATATTATGCCACAGTTAATCAACCAGTTAACTGTCCCAGGTATATCATCATGCAGTCCAGGTATTTGATTAGCTAAATCACTCAGTCGCCGTATTGAATTTCACTAACTCAGTATCTCCACTTGGGTTCATCAGCGTGAAGTTAGCTCCACGCTGATGTTGAATGCATAAAACTGGCTTATTAATGACCTTAACTTGTTTAACTTTTCCTTCTTTTCTTAAAGACTCTCCAAGATTGACTGTCCTTCCGGCTTCAAGTACCACGCGTTATATAGAAAGCCTTATTTCCTTTTAGAAAAGTCGAGAACATTCAGGTAACTCAGTGTTCAAAGTTCACCATCCACTTCAAGGCTACAGTATTCTTTGGTAGGACCGTATTAAGAACAGTATGATACACTATTCTGTAGATTAAATTGTGATGACCTCGTTAATAGTAATTTGGTACGTACCTGAGTTCAACACGTATGTGTTCTTTTGAACCTGAAAGTCTTTTTCGCCAAAATAATATTTAGGTGCACAGTTCAACAAAATGAAATTAGCAATGATATACAAAAATATATTAAATATATAATTAAATTGAATTGAATAAACTAAGACAATTATATATTAACCAAAATATGGTAAAATTAAGAATAAAAAGAAATTACATAAGTTACAGTAATATTACAAACTTATTACAAATACTGGAGAGGAGAAGTATCAAGTTTTGAGATAGATTTCTCACCCTTAGTCTGACTTCTGTTGCTATACGGAATCTCGAATGATACTGACACTTTGTTCAAGAATTTTCGATTAGTATATACTGATTATACTTACGATTTTGGCACGTATTTACTAATTACTTTTGTTTTTTTTTTCACATAGTAAATAACATTAAATTGAAATATTTTAATCCGGTCATAAAACGTGATATCATGACATTTCTTAACTTTACCTTATTCCTTGAAAACAAATATTAAAACATTCAACAAAAATCTAATAAATTATATTGAATTACAATGTCTAATATTTGACACTTCAGGTCGGTTCATGACAAAATATACGATGGTTACCTTTTATGTTCTTACAAACGACCACTAGATGGCAATATTGAAATATGTCATTACTATCTTCGTAAAATTTGACATTTGTTATTGTGAAATTTGGTGGCAGCTTATAAATTGACCGAGTAGTTTATTGACAGTGACCATTTAAAAAAAGAAAAAACAAGTTTGTGAAAAAATGGATATTATTCGTGAAGGTTTTCGTTGGATGATTTTTTACGATTCTAGTAAAGGCCTAACTCAATAACAATGCATAGATTCGCTTCATTTAGCTTTTGGTAATGAAGCACCATCAGAAAAAACAATTGGTGTTTGGTTGGCAACATGTTTTCAATTGGTTTCAAGTTCAAGTTCAAAATTTCTTTATTTATAAGCTTAGGTACATGCAGATCTTCTGCTTATCAATCCAAGTACTACAAGTACGCATGGAATTGATATAGCAGTCATTTAAATACATAAATTATACAAAGGATTTTACACAGTGCGAGTTACAAGTATGAAATATATTAAGAAAGGTATAAAGAAATGAAACATATAACAATGTTGCATAAAATACTACAATATTACATGACTTAAATATGTGAAT
This sequence comes from Liopterus haemorrhoidalis, assembly GCA_963971575.1. Classification (NCBI taxonomy): domain Eukaryota; kingdom Metazoa; phylum Arthropoda; class Insecta; order Coleoptera; family Dytiscidae; genus Liopterus; species Liopterus haemorrhoidalis. Next base: position 50,877,989 of record OZ020611.1, read on the forward strand.
AAAAATTCTACAGGATATGTTATACCTTATAGAAAGATATTATTATAATATAATTATTTACATAGTATACATAGTATAGACAAATTTTGCACATGCAGGTCCATTGTATTGCACATAGTAATTTGTTTTCAGTTTGTTTCTAAATTGCTTAATCTGTAAATCAAAATCAATTTGCGTTGTTTTATCATTGACTAACGTAGGAGATTGGTAGCAGATTTGGTTTCTGCTAGTTTCTTTAAGTAATTTAGGTAAAACTAGTTGCAAATTATCATTCAACCTTGTGTTTATACTTGTACAAGTTCTAATTTGGAAGACTGAAAAAATCTTTTAAGAAAACATAACAATGAAATGGTTTGTAGAATTTCGTCGTTGTCATGCGTCCGTCAGTGATGAATCTCGTGAAGGGCGACCAAAATCGGTTGTGATTCAGAAAACATCGATGCTGTGCGCAAAATGATTGAAGAAGATTGGCATGTGACTTACCGTGAGATAAAGGCATTCTTTGGCATATCACACACTGCAATATATTCGATTTTGCATGCGAAACATTTAGATGTGAAAAAGATCTGTTCTCGATGGATTCCGCATAATTTGACCGAAGCTCAAAAGAAGACTCGTGTTTATTAGTGTAAGGCAGGAGTCCCCAAACTTTTTAGATGCAGGGCCGCATGTGAACATTTAAAACTATGGGCGGGCCGGATATAAAATTTTATACGAAAATAATATTAATAATATGACTTTTTTTTATTATTTATGAAGATGTATAAAATTATCAAACAAAAAATGCGAATAGATACAAATAAACACTAATATTTAATGTGATTGATGTACTTGTTTTGTAGATCTTTGAATTATTTTATTTATATTTGGTGCCGATTTAGAAGCACCAATAGTCAAAAAATCTTTCAAATGACTATCTATCAGTCAGTTTTGAACGGTTTTTTGTTTTTATATATTTCAATTTGGAAAAAGTTTGTTCACAGATGTAAGTTGTTCCAAAAATAGAAATTATTTTTCTATCAAAATTTCTAATATTGCTATAATTATTTTCTGGTAACAAAAAATTAAACTGAAGTAAATTTTCATTTTTAAACAAAGAATTCAGAGTATTGTTAGATTGCAAATCTATCAATTCTAATTGCATATTTACATCAACCTCATCAGGATCTACTTCAAATGGATTTTGGAATAAAATGAACATTTTTTCATATTTACAAAAATCTTTAAACCGTACATGTAGCTCGTTGTATAACAATACAATTTTTCCAATGCAACTGAGCTGAAAATGTAAATTTCCTTTGCATAATTTTCTGCAAATTTTCGCAAGACTGAAAATGTGAAAAATTATTTTGTTGCAACTGTGTCTTGAAGAGTTAAGATGTTCAGTTATATCAGTCAAAAATGCTAGATCCCACAACCATATGGGATCTGAAAGTTCTGGAATTGGCCTTAATTTTTCAGTCATAAATATATCAGTTTCGTTTCGTAACTCTAACAATCCATTGGTTGGGTCTTCCAAGATGAACCGAAACCCACAAAAGTTGTTCGTTCACGAAGCACTTCCAAGAAAATGATCGCTTGTTTCTTCGGTTGTATTGGACATGTCGCAACCATTTCTTTAGAGGATGGAGAACAGTTAATGCTGAATGGTATACAATAATTTGTTTTCCAGAACTCATCGACAAAATCGGGAAAAATAACCAAAATCGTCGCATCATTCTTCTTCATGACAAACCAAGCCCCCAAACAGCACGTTAAACAATTGATTATTTGAAGGAGAAAAACATCGAATTAATGTTTCATTGCCCGTATTCACCTGATTTATCTCCTAGCGACGTTTTTATTTCCCCAATGTCAAGCAAAAAATGCGTGGACAGCGATTTTCATCGCCTCAAGAAGCTGTTGAATCCTTCGAAAACTATGTTTTTGAGATACCAAGTTCAGAGTGGAAAAAATGTTTAGAGAATTGGTTTGGACGCATTCAAAAGTGTATAAATCTTAAAGGTGAATATTTTGTAAAGCAATAAAACAGTTTGTTCCAAAATATATATATATATATTTCTTTCTTAGTTTTTGTAAAAACTTAAAAGGTATCCGTCGTAGAAGGATCAATAGAAAATATTGGCGTCTTAAAACTTTATTAACAAGAAATTGTTTAGCATTTAAATTCACACCTTCAAAATGCTGCCCTTCTGTGATCTGTGGGTGCACTCAGGGCAGAGTATTTTCCACATTAAAAACACATTTTATAGTAATTGCTAAAAGCGATCAAAGCAGTTTCGGGAACAAAAACGTCACATGGGGACAAGTCAATCGAGTACGGTGGATATTAAAGGAGAGTGACTTTGTCAAAAACGGCCGAAACATAAATCTGGGTCCATATTAGGGGCAGGTCAGTTTTTAGAAAGCAGCTTTTGGCCTACCATAAAACCTCCTCAAATGATTTTAAACAGTTTTCTAAATACCTTGCCTAGTTTTGAGGCAATTTCTACGGTAATTTTTTATAGAGGTCAGGTTATTTTTGATTAATCCAGGATTTTCCTAATATTTATGTAAATCACCAAAAAAATATTAAAAATAACCAGTTAATTTCCATTATTAAATATATTTAGTTGAAATCTAAATGGCTTAAACTAACTATAACAATACAGTCATGATTGATATCATTTTTATCAAAGGTATTTATATAAATAATCGATCCTATAATTTGAATAAAACTACAACAATTTTATTTTAATATAGCATGTAAGAAAGCGATTGAAATCAAGTGCAATACATATTAGAATATTCTTGTATTTAGTAATAAAAATACCGTATCAATTTATCAAAATATAATTTACTATTAAGTAATGAGATGTATCGCTGGCTCCAATCTTCTGCCAGTGTTTAGAAGCGATAAAATTTGTGTATGCTCGACGAAAAAATAAACTGTTTAATTTTTAACGTTTTATCCATCGTTTGATCACGGTGAAAAGAGTTATTGCAGAATTTCTAAACATTTTGTATTGAAAATACATAATAAACAAAAACAAGTTATGGGGCATGACTAAAAAAGGTGTCAAGTTTATTTTTCTGTCGCCCTCTTGGTCTTGGATTGCAAAGTCGTGGTACAAAGTTGAACTTTTTGGGTTAATAACACAGAACAGAAGCACAGATTAGTACTACTAGCAGATACGCAACTCAGCGTCGGCACCTTTGAAGTAGCGGGGCATTATTTGGTGACCTTCAACCACGGCTGCCATTTTGCCGTTGGTGTTGGTCGGGCGGGAATTTTAAAGATAAATTTTAAACAAAAACTTCTATTTTATGTTTTGTTACACAAAAAGTAAGAAATATGTAGTAAATGTTGGATATTTAATTATATATAATTTTTGTTACAACCAGGATTTAACAGGTATTAGGTAAAAATATTAAAAAAGAGAAATATTCAAAATATATATTTGCTTATTTATTTGTATAATTATTATAGCTATATTAACATTTATTATTACTTACAAAATAGGATAGACGTACATAAACATAATCAAAATAATAATAATACATTGTTTTTAGACTTTTGGCCCCAAAAAGTATATATTTAACGCAAATTGCTTAAATTTGTCAGAGTATCTAAAACCCTTATTTGATTTTCCGATTAACGTAATCTGTGCATTTAAAACATCGGCCAATGATTTAGGAAAATATTTGTAACACAGTTTTTGAAGTAAAACAAGTTCTTCTTTAACCGTGTCTTCTTCACATTCTGATCTCGTTACCAATCTAGACAATTGCGCCCGTTGGTTCTTGATTTTTTGCTGTAACTTCTTCTTTCGCGGAGTACCAAATGATAATTTTCTGCTGGTTTGAACTGCAGCATCCGATTCAGAAATATTTTTATGGAAATCAAACGATGCTCTTGATGTTGATGGCTGCTGATAATCGGGCAAACTTGAAACCACTAAAAATGTATACTTAGTATTAGAGGTTATATTTAAGTAATTATATTTAAAATTTCATATTTGAAACTACTTTACCTAATGGTTTGCTTGGAGGAAAATATTGAACATCTAAAACATTAATTTTTGCTCCCACAACATCTGTGACTATTTCTGCATCCGTGATGTTCGTTTCACTTGAATCAGTTTCTGTTATTTCTAAAAATTTCCATTTCAAGTTTTATTTATTTCCCAAAGACAAAAATATATGAAACCATACCTGAAACAACATTGGCTGGCAATAACAAAGTTGGGACTGCATGTGTGTGAAGCCTATTTTTTAAATCATTTAAAAACATTCTGTTCTCAAAATGCAATGAGCAGATTTTTACATGCTTTCGTTTTCCAATATCCATATCAAGCAAATCCATTCTGCCAGCTTTTGGTAGCCATGTTCTAAACCTATAAAAATATTATCAGAATTATATGAAATTCTAAAACACTAGGTAGGTATATTCTAACCTCTCTGGTTCATTCGGTAGTCCAAAAAAACTATATAATTTCTGCTTTGTATTGGAGTACATCCACATACCATACACCAAGTACCACCTCGTCCTCGAATACCAACTGATTCTTTAATTTTATCCATTTTTATTAATAATAAAAATGAAGCAAACTAAAAGCGCGCGTTAACTGACAATAACTGTTTACAACACCAATAACAAAATGGCGCAAGCGATAAGAAAAGTAGAATGGGGAGTTTCGCATCTGTAGTAATCTGTGACAGAAGAGTCAAGAAGCGACATACCCATGTTAAAAATTTTGACCGTACGACCTGCACTCTGCCAAAACATCCGGTACTAAAACCGTGGAACCGTGAAATTTGAATGCATCATCATGTACTTTTTGTTCTTAGTAAAGGCTCATTTACATTTAAATACAAGTATGAGGACTTATATGCGATACAAGTCAATTGACTTGTATAATTTGTCAAAACCATTGACATTTGCACATACTTTCTGTATGAGCAGAATTTGCCATATACTTGACTTGTATGAGTTGACAATCTGGTGGAAAGTTAGGTTATGTTTTAAAAGATGCCACATTTTTTTTTATGTCACATTTTTTTGTTTTCAATGTTTTTTTTTTTACAAGTTTAATAAGTTTGTGTGGAATAAGGATAAAACTCTGTTATTAATTGAGGAAATCAGAAGCAGTAATATCTGGGATGTAAAGTCGAAGGAGTATAAAGGTTTTAACAAGAGAAAAGATATTTATGATAAAATTTCTGAAGAGTTAAGTTGCACGGCTAAAGAAGTAGAGACTAAATGGCACAACATATACATTCTTACATAATTCCTGAAGCATGAACCATCTTCTAAAGTCAGTTCATTAATCAACATTGAGTAGGCCCCATGGGTTTCTCGTCGAGATAAAAAATATCGCTGCCACCATAGACGCTTTCTTTTTCATGATTTTGACAGAAGTAATGCACATATACTTAAATATATACAAAAAACTCTCCTCGTCATCACTAGACATTTTTTGTGTATATGTGTATGCAAATGTAAACAGAGCACAAAAATGACATGATTTTCGACTTGTATATTGACATGTGTATGTTGACTAGTATATGATCATACTTGTATGAACTCATACTTGTATCTCACACAAGTCCTCATACTTGTATCTAAATGTAAATGAGCCTTAAGAATTCTACATTTGTTAAACATGTACACATTTCTTGTTTAACATTAAATTTTGCTAAATAGATCCAAAAATTTTATGTTCAAGAAAAAGTGTGCAGGTTGAACAATAAATTACGATACTTAGCTGATTAAATGTACAGCAAATAACACTAAATACAAAATATTTTTCACATTTTTATTTTATTTTATATCTACATACTACAATAACAAAAATGTACAACAAAACAGTAAAATTATTACCATTCTTATTATAATCAATTTTTGTTAAGTTATTAATAAGGGAGATGTTTCGAAAGTTTAGTTTTAGGATGTTTCGTCATAATTCATAATTTTCATCCAAGTGAAAAAATGTACAGAATAAATGAGGTGGGACTGTGCAGAACTTTTAAAACACAATTTATTTTTAGGTGGTTTATAAAAAATAAAAATAAACAGTTATCAACCATAACCTAAGATAGTGCTTTTAAGGTGAATCACTGTCCCTGGCCCTGCACAGAACAGTTAAAATACAATTTATTTTTAGGTGGTCCTATTATTATGAAATTTTTTTGCAAAAACCCAAAATGTTTGTATTAAAACTTCAATATTTCACTCAAAATTAACTAATATAGTTGTCTATATCAATTAACTGTCACGGAATTAAACCAGTGGCGTAGGGAGACCTCCGCTAGACTTGCCCTCCCATAAAACAAATAATAATAGAGAAAATACATATATTTTTTTTTTTAATTTAAAAAATATTTAGTTAAATCTTCAAAAATACATCAAATTATGTCCTATACAATTTTTTGTCCAAGGCTTGGTTTACTAGTTACGATTTTTTTTTTAATTTTAAAGTTTAATAACTTCCGTTTCCGGTTTCGGATTTTAATAAAAAACAATAGGGTTCTTCCCAATTATTAGGAGAATCGTTTAGTACCAGAACGAACTCTTTAAGTTAAACCATTTTTGAGTTATCCTGTATACACATAGACACATAGACACACACACATACGGACGGCACTTCGAAAATAGGTTTTTTGGATTCCCTGGACCATGAAACATGGTCATCCGTCAAAATGTCGACATCGAAAATTTTCGCGATTACAATACTTGCCCCTTATATGTATATTAAGGTCGGGCAAGTAAAAAGATACAAGAATACCGATATTTTGTGCGAATATCGATATTTTGCGCGATGTATCACATTTCAAATATTGATATAAAAATATCGATATATTTTTCTAAAGTATCGATATTTTCGAAATATCGATATATCGTTCCCATCCCTAAGTACAGTCGAACCTGTGCAGCTATGGTGAGGTAGCAGATCCTCATCACCTACTGTTTGCTTGCTCTTCCTATGAAGAAGATTCCCAACTGCTCTATCTGAAACTAGGAGAATCTGTGCCACTTTCCCTCTCAGTTGCTGCCATATTGGCTGTGCCTATAGGCACAACATGTACGATTTTAGCGGATTTTGTGTCGACTATGAAGATAGTAATATAATGCGAAATACAAGCTAATCTTGGTTGAATAGCGAAGGCCTAAACCAATAAATGAAGAAGAAGAAGATTTATTACATAACAGGTATTTTTTGTGTAAATATAATATGTGGATTTAGATTATGCGTCACTTAATGACATGTAAAGTATTTTCAATTTCCAATTCAGATAAATTTCTGCAAAACATTTTTGTCCAGCATGCTGAGTTAATGTTAATGTTACAATTTTGTTTGTTTTTTTTTTTTCACACATGCTTGAAACTCATGAAAGGCGTTATAAACTTTAGGGATTAGACATAAAAACCGTCGCTGAAAAAATACCGTCTTTAATTTATTGTTTCAGATTTGGAAGATCGCATACCGTAAAATTTATAAACAACTTGAAAAGAGTCACTTCAAAAAGGAGAGTTAAAAGGATTAGATTTTATTATGAGATCTAGAAGACAATAGTTTTAACGCACAAAAAGTATCATCAAAGAATAGATTTCCAAAGATCTTCATTTCGATGATAAGGTTGGACTAAATGATTTAGGGCCGGTTTTTGAAAGCCTAGTTAACTATAACCAAATAGTTAGAAAATTATTGCTTGGGTTACTTATGGGACTGTTATATTGTAACCGAGTTTAACCAAAAGATTAAATTCGGCTAAGCTTTCAGAAACCGGCCCTCAGAGTATTTTTGTTGGACCAAACAGCCCTAATGATGAAAACAGCGCTCATCTTATCATCGTCATGGAATAGACGTATTTCCTATATCAAACAAACAATGCTAATTTATTTAATGTCTTTTCTGTCAAAACAAATCTTTACATAGGACGACAATTATAGGATTCATTATGTCCAGACACACACTATCCAAAGTTTTACCCTTCAAAATGGACACGTATGAAAGGTCATTAATCTTCTCATGTGAGTAAATCCAGACTCTTAATTAGCAAACTATAACACTCAACTAAATTAGCATAATCCAATGGGCAACAAAAAGTTTGAGAACGTGAGGTATATGGCACACGTTGATAGTTAGGTGGCAGTATAACAGTAGAGTACCGCAGACAAGCGGTAATTTTGATAGCAAATATAATACAAACAGTTCTAAACAAGGCATTCGGGCTCGGGGCCGACACCTCACCTCAACCCCTTTACAAAGTTACGACATAATCTGAAAGTCGATTTACACTCCATACATCTTATCAACCTGTGCGTTTAGTTTGTAAGTTACCCGTGTGGTTTGATGTGGTTTGGCGCTATTGTGCTACACACTCACAAGTTACGATATAATTTTATGGAAACGATATTCTAGCATATGACAGATATTTTGATATCTAGGAACAAGATTATTTTTAATACTTCTGCGGGTATATTCTTTAAGCAAGGTGTTAAAACCTTAACGTCAAAAACTGACGTTAATTTTTCTTTACACCATTTCAAAAGTAAATGCTTTTCGCTAAGCTGATTTGTGTTATTATTTGCACAACATTGGTTTTTTAAAAATACACTTTTTATGTTACTTGAATTTATTTCTAAAACCACTACTGGGCTGATGACTTGATCTGCTAGACTGATGACTCGATCTGCTGGCCTGATGTTTTTTTATTATTTGGCGTACTGCTTGGCTGTTGTTTCCTTATTTCCAATCTACTTATTTTTTAAGTTGTTTTCTTATTTCTAATATTCTTATTTTCTAGGTTTCTTATCTTCTAAGTTTCTTTGTTTCTTGGTACTTTTTGTACTTTTGTTTCTTCGTTTGTTTCTTAATCCTAGGGTTTGGTTGTAGCGATTTTTGTCTACGGTGTGGCGATTTTTATGCACGGTGTGGCGATTTATGTCCACGGGTTTGTTCAAATGCTTCGGCAATGTTCGTCCTCTACACTTGTTGTTTGTGGCGATTTTTGTCCATAGGTCTTCAAATGTTTCGGCGATGTTTGTCCTCCACGTTTGAAGTGTGAACTCTAAAAAAACTTGGTGTTCTTTTTTCGTAAATCGTAAAAACGGACTGTCTTTGGACGATTCTTGTTCTTCAGACGAAGTTGCTTTTCATCTGCAATCCTACCCGACTGCTCCAGTTACATTCGGAGCGCGTATTTCTAAAACCAAGGAAAGAATTCTGAGCAGTAGCTCTTACAATTATTGAGTCTAACAGCTCGTTGATGAAACTCTCTACATAAGTCATATTACAATGGGATTTTATACACACTTTATGCTGAATTAGCAAAATAATATAATAAGTATCTTTGTTCTAGGGATGACGACATGTTTATAGGAAAACTACTCCTTGCTTAGTAATTTAGTTACAGATTATAATTCTAATATTAGATTATCATACTTTATGTTACAATGTATGAATGAATAGACACCTTTGTAAGTGTAACCATCACTCGCGGCAGCATTAATTTTGCAAAATTAACGTTCTATAATAAGCGCCTACCAAAACAGTCACTTTAAAAGTTTACACAGTTAGTTACGTGTTTAGTTTTTAAGAAATGCGGATCCTATTTACGTAAATGACATGGTACTGAAAGAGATTGAATAAAAATATTGGTGGTAAGATTTTTTTTTTAACCACAGAACAATGCTAAATGCGCCAATTACACTGGGGCTCACAAACATCCATCCTGACTGGAATTCGAACCTGGAACTTTTGACTCGTGTGTTTGCCGTTTTTTTAATTATTAGAAGGCAAAATAAATTTTTTATATTATCCCTTAAAGTGAATTCTTTAGAGATGAGCTGAGAATGATCCATCGTCTTCATCGGGGTTACTTGTATAACCCTTTTGAGTTACCAGACGCAACCTGAAATAATTGCATAGAAAGAGTAAATGGAGTATTGAACTGAAGATTTGGGTTTTGTTTAGTCACAGGACTTAAAATTATAATCTTGTTAAGGACTATATATATCCTTATTCCGTGCTGAATTATCGGGAATAGAAATATTAGTCTTCAAGATAAGTTAAAAGGTTTTTGTAGTTAATTAGAGATCAAATTATTAGTTTTAAGAAAAGGTCTGGAAAAATTTTGTAGGAGAAAAGGATTCGTGAGTAAACCGTGACTGTAGTATGAATCTCTCGAGCGTTTGATAGAGAAACCCAGTATCGTCTAGTGGGTGAACCAGAAGTTTTCTGGAAGTGTTGGGGACAGTTTTAATGAAACTAACCTTGCTACGGGTTTAAACACTCTGAGTGTTGTGAGTTGTTTAAGCGGATTTGTGAGGTGACGGTGATTGTGAGGTTTTGAGTGTCTCTCATGGACATCCCATAATTTAGCCATAAATTTATTGTAATTTCTAGTGTAGTACCTAATTTAAATCTTACCTAAACATTAAACGTAGATTAAGTAAAATGTGGATTTTGATTGAAACACCCTTATTTCTGTCATAAAGAATCATAGCAATCGACCAGTGGACCTTTTAGGGTGTCAGACTTGATCCGTTCGCAAGTTGGGAAACCCACTATGTAGAAGGGCTTCTAAAAGTAAATACCATAAAGTACAATGAAAATATTTAAATTCCATTAGTCAACCGTGACGTTTCGACCGATGCTATAAATTCCCCCACACCCGGAGCTCAAGAATATAATTTTCAGTTAACAGATAGAATGATAAGAATCAACTGGAAAAAATATCTGAGCAATACACTCCAAAATGAGTCAAATATTATAAACAAAATTTTGGATCAGATTATTTTTTTTTAAATTGGTTTTATTTGACCTTGGAAAATACCTCCATAGTCACTTATCTAAATCGATACATCTTGATACAATAGTGTAAATATAAAGTTATTACAATCCTTCAATGTTAAAACTAAATTTTAAATAAAATACAAAAGCATTTGTAATCATTAAACAAATCGAACAGACGGGTAATAACATCTGCCTCATTTGGGTACCAGGTCATAAAGGAATATATGGCAATGAAAAAGCAGATAGAGAAGCTAGAGCAGCATACTCATCAGAAAACTCCCCAGAAATAAACATTAAAACACCGTACAGCACCGTAATAAATGAGAAAAAAGGAGAACTGCGGGAAAATTTTAAAAAGTGGTACAGCAAGCTATGGAGAAATACTGGAGTAAATTACTATAAATTTAACAGTGAACTAAAAGACAATCCATGGTTTACGTACTCGCAAAATAGAGACTTCATTAGTACTATAATAAGATTAAAATCTTGACATAATAAGTGCGCGGCCCATCTTAATAGAATTGGTGTAGTGATAAACAATAAATGTGATTGTGGGGAAGAAGCCACTGCTGAACACATAGTGCTACAGTGCATCCTCCACAAAAGAAATATCAACCAGCTATTTTACAATATCTTATCTACCACCAAAACTCTACAGACATATAAAGAAGTGCAATATAACTATCTAAATAAGACTTTATATATAAAAATTAACTTTATATAAAAAAAACCAAAAACAGTTATTTACGTTTTTTTTTTTTTTTTTTTGTTTGGACATTGTAATATATAAGTAGTTATTATGTTAAATTTGTTTAATGGATCAGATTATTTTAAGATAAAAATTCGTCATCTCTCGTCGAATTTTTGAAAACAATATTATTTTTATTTCATTTAAGCAATAGATAAAAGCTAATACTTACAGAGGTAAATTAATTTTCAAAAATAGACAAGTATGACAGAAAAACAGTCAAAAATGTTTGCAATTTTGCCCTACCTAATAGATATCTACAAAATCCTGAAATGTGTGTTTATTTACACTTCAAATAATTTTTAAATAAATTAATGCCTTTGTCTGTATGAGACTATAAAATTGTATCTTGTTTAGTATATTCGTAAATCAGGAACTGGTTGCGTCCCCCTGTTATTAGATATAAAGAACAAACAAAGCGAATATGTATTAAAAAGAATCAGAATTTTATCTTTTTTAAATAGAACACCCCTAAAAGTGCTGATTATTAAAACTGGTTCTCTGAATGTTATTTATCATTTCAGTATCATTTACTTTGCAAAAGTGCTAGTAAGCTTTTAGTATCTGCGTTAAGCGTTTAGTAGCGGGTAAAAAGTGCTCACATTCAGAAAGTGAACACGAGATAACACATAGGTAATGTCGTCACGTTTTAAAAACTGCTGAAAATGCCCATAAAAACATCCGGTTATTATCTGAGCAGTAACGAAAATCCATAATACAGCCAACACCATTATAAAAACATCAACCCGGCACGACATCATTTATAAAGATAACTTCACAGCGCGTTATTCGCTCGCCTCTAACTGCGCTAGGCGCTAGGATGTGCCACACGACAGGATACCTGCAGGATTGTACTCCACAGAATTACCTCGACCACATACAATTTTATCTAGTGAAAGAAATTTCGGAATAATATTATTCGTGAGCAGGTGACAATCTTATGCTAACCTTTTTAAATTATCTGAAGTTCATCGTTTCCCTTTTACAATTTTACTGTATCTATTAGCATAGCTTTTCGATTTCTGCATCGAATACTTCTTAATTTTTTTTAATTAAAAATTTTCTCAGATACTCCTTTATAATAGGGCATAGAGACATATCTCACTTCGTCAGTTCTAGGTGCGTCAATTTTCTTATGATTGGTAGCATCAATCATAATTTTATGATTGATGCAGTTATCCTGTAAGGTGCAATTATCCTGTAAGGTGGAATGGATGTTCTTCAATTCAACTTTAAACAGCCTCCTAGAGGTACAAATTAATTTAGCTCTATTAACTAGATCAGCGCAACAGCTCTTATAGTGCTATTATGATGGAATGAGTTTAAATTAATATATAGATCTGTGTGTGTGTTGGTTTCTGTGGATCATGGTTGCTCGATCTCCCTTGCCATTTCTGATCATCAATACATCTAGGAAAGGCAGTTGGTTGCTAACTTCCAGTTCAGCAGTAAACTTAATGTTAGTGTGCACTGAATTTAGGTATTGATGGAATTCTTGGAAATTATCTTTACCATGTGGCTATATGACAAAAGTATCATCGACGTATCTTAACCATTTATTCGGTTTGTATTCGGCTTCTTTTAAGGCTTTCGCTTCAAAATGTTCTATTTATATATTGGCAATAATAGGTGACAGTGGTGAACCCATAGCCATGCCATCTTTTTGTTGGTAATAATCGGTTTTCAGTTGAAAATAGGTACTATTCTCCGGTACCGGCAAATACAACTTATATTTTTCCGACTGTTTCTCCCTCGGAAGGCATCGGGCAAACACCGAGGTAAAAGCCCAAGTAAAATTTCCCCAAAATAATTAGTGGTTCGGATTCCAATAATAAATTGTGTTATACAGGCAACACACACAACACAATTGTATGCGTGGAAATGGCCAACGCTCGGAATATGCTTAATACGAACTTGTCAGTTCAGAGCATCGAGCATGGCACTCTAAGAAGAAGAATATAGGCATTAATTGGTTCTAAATACTGAAATTGTTGGGCGAAAAAGATTTTTTATCTTCCTTAAGTTTGGTTTTGATTTTGAGATTGTGAATTTTGAAATAATTATATTCAATTTCCTACAATAAATATCTAAGAAATTCTGAAGTATGCGAAAGCTTTTAATAATTTAGATTAACGAATGGAAAAGTTGTCAGCCGTTTAAAATTTTTCAAATATGTTTGATTTTGATACGATTACATCTAGATATACATATTGTTTCAAGCATCCAACATTTGGTCAACTCCGTTGACCTCTTTTACCAACTAATTAAAAATTAATTAATTGAATATATATTAATTACATTTCGACTACTTGTAAAAATGTATTTGGTGCATTCAGACTGTCCGAGTTTTACCAAATGCAAGTAATCCAGTTGACTAATAAACTAAGGTATGATAAAGGCCATTTACAGACCACTGAATTAGACAAGTCGTTCTGCAGCATGACAATGCTAAGCCTCACATCGCGAAAGGGACAAAGACCGATATTTGCTACTTGAGCTGGGATGTTCTCGCTCATGTGGCCTTTTCAACGGGTCTAACCCCATCGGATGATTATCTGTTCTAGTCAATTCAAAATCAACAGCTGATAGGCTTTTCAAAATAGTGTAAGAGGTTAAAAACATTGATGACTTTATCAATTCAAAGCCGATATCTTTTATTTTTAAGCATGAGTTCGTAATTACTCTACAGATAGAGCAAAGTCATAAAATATAATAAAGAATATGTCGAGGATAAAAAATACAGTCTGTATAATGAGACGTTCTTGTTGATTTTTGGCGAACTATAAGAGAGAAAAGGAAAAACTAAAAATAATTTAAAATTTTACTGTAAATATTATTACGCTACTACCTAATAATTGGTTCAATCTCCATTATTATCACTTATTGCTTGGTATCTTTTCGGTACACTTTCTACCAGCTTTTCGGCATACTTTGGCAATGATCTCCATATCTGCCGTATTTGACAAGTTAGCTGATCCAAATTTTGAACATTTATTACTCGAAGCTTATATTTCATGTAAAAACTAGATTCATCAGAGAAAACCACATCACTACAATCGCGGTCTAAATTTTCCTTGGCCCAACCGAGTCGTTTTTCAACATGTTTCACCGATAACAATGGTTTTGTTTGGTGCTCCTGAATTTAATACCATTTTCAATTAAACGACTTCTCAGGGTCATAAGACTTAACTTAATGTTCTTTTTTACCAAAATTGCCTGATATTTACGTAAAGATAACATAGGATTATTTTTAAAACCGTTAAAAATCACTTTATTTTATTTTTTAGTAGTCACTTTTTTTAATCCACGATTAGATAAATCATCAACATTTTTATTAATTTTATAACGTTTCACCCAATATTTCACAAAGTTTACTGACTTATGCATATATTTTGCTGCACTTGAAAAGGACATTTTGGGCCCTTTTGGGTGGGCACATAAAAATACCCCTTCAAAATGTTTTGCATAAATAGTACTCATTATTACATAACCGCACTACTGAAACACCAAACACTAACTAAACAATTTTTATTATCAGCCGTATTAGGTTTTGATGTTCTTATTATGTTTGAACCTGTTTATTATTTGTGGAAATGCCTAATACTGAGTTATTAGCAAGTATGTCTTATTATACAGACTGTATATTTCATTTTTCTGTAACTACAACTTTTTTTTTAATGTATTTGTTCACCTTATAATAATTAGATGCTCTGAATATGTCCTGGAAATAATATCATTAAAAGAAAAAACTCTAATGCCCGCATACGTTGCATAAAAGTCTAAAACTAGATGTAGGTAAGCTAAAACGTATTGCATTGCTAGGCGATTTTATAATGAGTTTTAGTTTGCATCTAGTTTTAAGACTTTTATGCAACCGGGCATTAAGAAGATATTTTTTCATATCGTATATATAGCTTTGACGAAGGATAGCTTTCGATAGCAGGACATCATTTCCAAATTAAGTCTACTAACCTCTGTTTTTTGCTCATCAACTTCATTTATTAGTTCCCGACGTCCACTGCTAAACATAGGCCTTCCCTTTACCGACCAGTCTTGATATCATAATCAGGGTATTTATCTATGAGCTGGTTCTTAAGGTTCTTAATATTGGTGACTGTGTGATACATTTGCTGATGAAGATAATTGGCAAAAGAGTGTCATAATAAAACAACGTTGAACAAAGCAACATAACTTGGATCTTCCAGTTTATGGCTGTTTTGAAATGTCTACGGAAACGAATTCCTATAATATCAGCAAAAAATGTAAGCCTTTAACTTTCGCTTTTACGAAGTCTCTAAAAAGTCTATCTTAATAGTCCTCGAGATAAAAGTATTAAACACCCTACAATCGAAAATATCTTCTAATCCCACACTGTACGGTATATCAGCATCAGCTAGTTGAGATACTCATGTCGGATCGATCTCTGAAATCAATCTAAGCACGCTCCAGCACACAGACAGACAGATCGAACACAGTCAATGGGCGTGTGACGTCATTTCCTTTGTGGCTGTTATCGCCACTTCTGGTTCATAACGCCCGAATAATGGTAACGGGACCTTTACATGTGTGGCTTAATGTCTGCTACTGTCGAGTTGAACAGTGGCTGGGAGTTTGCGGCGTGCGGTATGCCAATAGACGCGAATAAACCTGATAAGATGTATGGCTAATTCATGTTACAGAGATGTGTAAATGGGACGTATCTTGCAGAAGATCTTGCTAGGTAAATGTTTACGGAGATTTTGAAATATTATGGAAAGAATATCATTATCGTATCTCTTTATAATGGTTTGTTAAAAAGGGGATTTAATCACAGTAATGTAGAGTAAGATGTATCACGGGAATTATTTACTGTGAATACGTGGGATTTTCCCTGCCTATTCACAACATTTTATAATTCCAAAAAAGTAAAACTATTTCCCGAGAAACATGTATAGTTTTCAAAGTGCTGGGTTTTGCCCTTTTTCCCGGCGTAACTAATTGTGTGTGGCAACATATTATTAAAAACTATTGTTAAAAAATAATAAAATATTTATACTTGAATACATAGAAATACAATTAGGCATATGTATAACCACTATGTAATTTTATTTTTTAAATTTGTACTTTAATTGCCTGGCAATAAAATATTTTATATATATATATATGTATAGTTTTATTGATATAGTTTTATTGAAAATTATTATCAAATATACCAATAAAACACTATTTTAATAATGTAATTATTAAAACATCGAACATACATAACCTTCTTATAACATAGAACTACAAACATATGTCAAAATAAAGCACTCCGACTGATAATTAAAACGACGGATAAAATATGTTGTGATCCACTTGCAATGGCTGCTACAGGGTACATACTATTGCTCGTCCTTCACCCCTTCTTGTACCCCGCATCAACACTCGTACAAAGATTTGAGACATTCGCACTTTTGCCCTGCCTGGCGTAGGTCCATTCTAAAAACATTTGTTTTAGGAAGCGAAACGCGGTGGGATGCGAATTTAAGTTATAAACATTTCAATATAACTAAGTATTAATTTAAAATGGGTAAAATGAAAATATTACATGTTACTATTATTATTTTTACTTGCCCGGCCTTAATATATAAGGGGCAAGTATTGAAATCGCGAAAATTTTCGATGTCGAGATTTTGACTGATGACCACGTTTCATGGTCCAGGGAATCCAAAAAACCTATTTTCAAAATGCCGTCCGTATGTGTGTGTGTCTGTGTGTGTGTGTGTCTGTTGGTGTGTGTCTGTGTGTGTGTATGTGTGTCTGTGTGTGTGTATACACGATAACTCAAGAACGGTTTAACTTAAAGAGTTTGTTCTGGTACTAAAAAAATCTCCTAATAATTGGGAAGAACCCTATTGTTTTTTATTAAAATCCGAAACCGGAAACGGAAGTTATTAAACTTTAAAATTTTGAAAAATTCATTACTAGTAAACCAAGCCTTGGACAAAAATTTGTATAGAAAATAATTTGATTTATTTTTGAAGATTTACCTAAAACTTTTAAAATTTTAATTTTTTTTATTACTATTTTTTTTTATGGGAGGGCAAGTCTAGTGGAAGTCTCTCTTCGCCACTGGTTTATTAAAGATTTTCTTATTTTTCAAAAGTAAATAATTGGGAGGGCATTGCCCCTTTGCTCTCCTTGCACCAGCCACCACTGCATTTTATTAGAATGTGCAGTAGCGTACCGAATAGTAGGGCTGGGTACAGATGGACCCAGCCCACAGAAACTGTACAATGACACATAAAAATTTATGTAATTTTAGTACATAGGCATTTTCAGTAAGTTTTCTGATTTTATTATAAATTTGTTACGGCCTATTTTAGCTGACACCACCGCTTACAAAACTACCTTAACGTAACCTACCTTAACGTACAAAAACTTATGCTATTCTCATTAAAGGATACAGTATTGTGTATTTGTGCGAAACAACTGACTAGCCTCCTGACAATCTACTTAAAAGTAGCCGTTCTTGCTACAGGAATATAAATTAACATCTGAATTCTCGTATTCTGTCAAAAACTTTTAGGTTATGTCATTTTGACACATGGGAATAATCACATTCTTTTGCATTTTGGAGTATGAATACTTCATTAGAACCTGGAAATTACAGACTATTAGCGTGTATTACGTATATAAGGAACATACTTACAACTTGTAATAAAATACAATGTTGACATTCGTGATTTTTAACGCCGATAAGACAGAAAGTTGTCATTTTTGATAACAGTCTGAGTCACGTGGTTTTGCCCACGTGAGTCTAGTGTCTATTAGACAGTTATAGTGGTGAAGGGGGGGCATATATAATGGAATGTTATATGCCATTTTGTCTCTTCAATGTCGTAATTCAAGAAGTATAGAGGTTCCCTAAGGGGTGGAGACTCAGTAACACGTGCCAAATTTTATTCCACAAGTTTTTGTGAAATTATTATGAAGATAATGCTGGTTCACCTGTGGATTCGCTAAGCGGAAAAGGCACGTGATACATCATGTTTTGGGAATGCAAAACGCGACTTACGTCGGAATTAGGAGTTTTCTACCCCTAGATGGCAATTGAGTTACGACGTTTAGCCACTAAAACACCGAGGTATGTTTCTTTTATACAGTATTACCCACTGATCAGTTTTGAATAATCCAGTGTTCTAATGTAAAGTATTTCTCTGTATTTTGTAAATTTAGTGGCAACATGGAAGGGCCTAAGTTGAGTATTCTTTCTCGAGCGAGGATCCTGCTTTCGAGATTATACTGTCCCCCACGTGTAAGGGTTGAAGAGCCGATTTTGGAGCGATCCGTGGAAGATGTAGCGTGAAAATTATTGTATCAATTGAGACCTGTTGCTACAGGGTGTTGCGAGAATTACTGTGTTTCAGCTGAGTATACTTTGGAAATGTTTGAAATTTTGTAACAGAAGCGACTCTGCCCTATTAACGTATTGGAATTCCCGTTTGGGGATGTTTTTTTTGTGATTCTTAACGTTAATAGTGTAGAGCTGCGTCTGGTACACCCTTATGAGTTATGGCCATGATTATTAAGTGTGTGTTATTATTTGTACTGTATTATTAGCTGAAATGCATTGAGGTTTCTCAAGTTTTGTTGTATCTTGAGATATTTTTGAGTTATTGAGATATGTTTTTGGATTTATTGAGTACGCTGTTGCGTGTACGGTTGGGCGTGTCGCCACCGTATTTATTTTTGGAGGTACAATAATTTTTGGTTCACGAATCGCTCATTTTAATTGTTGCCGCGTAATGTAGATTCAGTCTGTCCGTAAAGTATTTTTCCTTGATAACTGGAGGTTGTGAATTAGCTTTCAAACACGCAGGTTACACCTTACTTTGAATACTTACTGGTCAAGTATTCGTGTTACTTGCTGTTCACGTTATCGAGGATCGGGTTTGTATTATTTTGGGAGGAATTAACGTTAACTTCAATCGGGCAGAACCTCAGCCACAAGCATCGTTTTTTTATTTATTTTTTTTTTTTTGACCAGTCTTCCTTAATTTTTTTGCCTCGATAATTTTTTTTTAAATTTTGATCATTTCCGTTGAGTCAGTGGGTAGGGTGGTCGTCATTTTTTTTTTTTTGGCATCTCGCGGAGATTTTTTTGTTGACGTATCACGGGTTTTTTTAAGAGTAAAAGGGGATATGTGGAGTCAGTCTCTTGGCCTCCTTGGATATTCTTATCACCGCGACTTCGAGGCCACTAGACTGGCTGGGTTTTCATTAAAGTTAAGGCGAGATAGAAGTATAGTAAAAATTTAAATCGGGGTTCGAATAAGCGCTAGCTTACCGATTCTAAAACTCTTCCGGCTTTTTCCTAACGGTATTGCCAACCGGAATACCGTTACCATTTTTCAACGTAATTAATCACTGTGGTATAATATTCCTGTGCAAAAGTTCACGCAGCCCTAGGGCAGTTGTAGCATAAGTAATCCAATCACATGTTACTGGGTAGTTATACCGTATTACAAGTAATTCAGTTTGTCAGTTTAAATTGTAATTAATTACCGGTTAAAGATTCAGTTGTTTCTTTTCTTTGGCCGTTCGTGAGTACTTAGTTTCTAAAATTTTGGATTTAACTTAGATATTTTGCTCGTAGATTAAATAATTTATTTTTTTGTTTTAACTCTGTCGTACTCCGAACTAAAAAGGGAATATTCAACTGGTCATTGATCTTGTAATTCTTAATATTTTGGTTATAGATTTTGCGTATTGAGTATTCATTTAGTGAATAATTTATTTTGTTTATAGATTTTGCGTATTGAGTATTCATTTAGTGAATAATTTATTTTGTTTATAGATTTTGCGTATTGAATATGCGTTTAGCGGATGTTATTTATTTTGTTATTGCTATTTGTTAGTTACTGATTTTTTTTTTGTTAATAAATTTGGTTATTGAGAATTTTGGTGTTTCTATTAAGAGAACTCTATTCCTTCCCCTGGGGTTTTATTTTTCTTCCAGAATTTAGGGCAATAGAAGCGAAGTGACTGGCGCCGTATAAATTTTAGGCCGCACATCGACATTGATAATTACAGGACCACCCTGCATAGTCACATCTACCTCTAGACTGGGCTGGCGGCCTTCTACCTTGCCCTGGACAGCTGATAGCCGCTGGAGTCACTTCACAGTGGTTACGGAATTCATATTTTTCCCCATTTAGGTTTTTAGCGACCGATCAGAGAGCTGAGCGGAAGCTGGCGTATGCCAACTATATAACGCTGGAGTCTGGCCGTAATATACGTTATAAATTTAACAATAAAAATACAGAAACGCTGGAAATTTACTACACAATTTAATCAATTTTCGGATTCAATCATCGAATTATATTTTAAAAGCTTTACGATTAAGATTAAATAAGTCACTCACATCGAAAATTTATTAGTTTGTGAGATAATTCAATTTTGTTTGGAAAAAGTTGGTTTTGCTGAGACTTGTCTGGATAAAGTAGGTTTTGCTGAGATTTGACTGGATAAAGTTGGTTTTGCACCAAATTAAACTTAAACTTGTTTATCTTCGGCGAAATTGTATAGCTACTCTTATATGTGTTCACATGAACAAAACATTCTACATTGAAATAACATTTTGTTTGGCACTTATTATTCTTTTACAAAATATTGAATCCAAGTCACGTAAAATTCTTTAAAATATCATCCCACAAAATTGATAAAATAATTCCTAAAAATCATGAAATTAAAAAAATGTTTCCGTAACTTTTTTCCAGAGAATTAATCACGTTTCAAAAACGAAATTGAATTTAAAAATCTCTGAATCCTCTTGTGTTTATAATTTCGCAAAGTTAATCTTTGAGGGGGAGTTAGCATAATTTAAATTGAAATGTCAAAAATAAATAATAAATGATGTGTGCTGTAAAAATCTGTCATCGAATATTAATAAAGCCTTAATGGAGCTCAAATATAAAAAAACATTCTCTATATTACAATTCTACAAAAGTATATTATCAGGCATGGACGTTCAATTCTATAGAGCAAGAAAAGGAAATATATCTTAGGGGGTGTTTCTTGGTTAAAACTGTCACTAAAAAACTTAAAATATTTCATTTATAAACAGAACTATCTTAACAGAAAAACTATACAATAAAAATTGTTTCTAAGAAAACAAAACAAATTTGTTCATCATGTTTAAAATGTTACAAATTCTCCTTTTTTGTTTACTAAAAAACGATCCTTTCATATCTTCGTATCCATTCAATTCTAATTTTTCTATCCCTTGGAAACGCAAACAAAGATATTTGTTCTCCTGTTGTGTTGCAAGTAGCAACCAATACATATTGCTCCAGTCATTTTAACACTAATAACTTAACACTAATAAATAAACACTAATAATCAGTGATGGGCGTGTAAGTTACATGATGTAAGTTACCTCATTGTTGACGCGTAAACAATTGATGTAAAGTAAACACAAAAACTCTTGTAAACAACATAAACAATGTAAACAATGATTTAGACATGCGCACTTGTTTTGAATTACAGAACCTCATTTTCAATACATTTTTTTAAATAATAAAATTTTAATGAAACGATTTTAAATGAAAAAGTAAGTATATAAAACTAGGACAAGCTATACATATTAATAAAAATTCTATATACATATTAATAAAAATCGAATTTGCATCATTATACAGGTGTTACATACAAATTAGTAAATATGAATATGAAAAATTAAACTTAAAAAATTCTTTTTTTGTTTTCTTTAAAAAATTCAGTCAATAAATTTTTTAATAACAAAATACATTAAATTTCACCTTTAAGAAAATCAGCCTATATTTTTTAATAACGAAAAGATTCATTGCAAATTTTGCATAACGCCCTATATTTTCTTTCATTTTCTTTAATTAAAACAAAATCTAGTTCTTCAGAACTATTCTTTCGGTTTCTTCCCACCATTTTTTAAATAAATTTATTGTTTTGAACTGAATATACTTGTTCATTAACTCTCTATAATTCGTATTAAATAACTAAAACTAACCTCATTATTTGACAGTTTACAAAGTTTACATTGTTTACATTGTTGACAAGTTTACCAATTGTTTACATAAGTTTACAGGTAAACGTAAACAATTAAAGTTTACGTGTAAACGCCCATCACTGCTAATAATATATAACATAAAACGTTACAACACACTAAAAAGAAATTAAAACCAGTAGAAAATCAAAAAATTAAACAATATTTTTATATTTATAGACAAAATTCAAGCTTCACTTGTATATAATATCTACGATAAACAAAGGCTGGCGTCCCGTTGGCATAGAGATGACGTATAGCTTCGCTATTTACAACCTTTACTTTAATAATCTTGCTCTTGAGTAACTTTTGTAATTGCAAGATTTCATGATAAGTCAAATTTTGATAAAATACACTGGTTGAACATTTTTGTTTTTAAGTTTTGAGGGTAATGTTTAAATTTAAAAATATTTTTTAACTTTCCATGTGCTGCTCTTTTTATGAGCTTTATTTGCCTGCTGATCACTTTGGCATGTAGATATTTTCTTAAACTTACAAGTTTCAAGTTCTGTAGTTGATACTGAGAAGTAACGCAACAGTTTCCATTACCTTTATATAATAAGACAACTAAGAGAGAACCAGTAATTACTGCTGTACACTTTTGTGTAATAATTACTTGTCCTCTCTTGCGTCATACATTTATGGTTGAACAGACACAGAGGCGAAATGAACGGAAATGACGAGACAGAAAACGACATGCCGATGTAGAAGTACGTTTAATTATTTATTGTGTCGTTCTCTCGAATTCCAGAACGCCAGTCTTTTCAAAACTGAATTATTAATAAAGATAATTTCCTGCAGAGCTTTATTTAGGTTTTAAAATGTTTTATTTTCATAAATCTGCCCCTTTGTTTTTATATTCATTCTCTGTTACCTAATCCACCGGACAGATCGTCCCAAAACGTCAGTTCAATTTGAGTCTGCCTTCGAAAATATTAGCTATTGAGTTAATTCCAAACTCACGTACATACGGAAACGTATTTAGATACCGAAAAAAATAATTTAAAAAGGGATTAACAATAATTGCGTGGAGGGTTTTCTAAGCTAAAATAAAAGGGAAATTTTTACTGAATGATTAAATTCAGTATAATTTTTTAATACCGAATATATTCGCAATACCTTTTTCTGTTTATGGTTTCACCGGAAGACAAGATGAAATAATCAACTACACCATGTATACTTCGCCAATCTGTTACTAATAATTTTCGGAAGGAGCAAAAGCTTCAGAGCATCTTGGGGCTTCCTTTTTGTTTGGCCATTGAGCAGATCTCTTACGATTAATCTGCAATATCCAATTTATGTCACACATCACGACTCTATTCTGAAATGGTTCGAGATGGTTTCTAGTATGATGTGAGGACATGTATTTAATTGGTCCACCTTGGTTTTATAAGAAAATTCATAGGATACTCACATATCAATTTTTTTAAGGTTCTCTCTGTGTTATGCGGTTCATTGCAAAGCAAGGCACAGAGACTCGGGGTAAATTATTCTCTATCTGAGTTAATTCTCGTAGAGAAAATTCCCGCATTAAAACAAAATACGCCTTAAATATTGAACTACAACACAGTAAAATAAGTGCAGATCACAATATACATTGGAAAAATCTAGGGATATAAAACAATATTTGAAAATAAATAGCTTATTGTTTCTTTTGTACGTTTATTGTATTCTATCAATTAAAATACTCAGTAAAGAATAGTTTACAACAAATTAAGATAAGTATTATTTATAAAAATAATCAATATTTGAAAAAAAAAAACATGTACAGATTTAAGTACAGAATTGTAAAAAGTGAAAAAAATATATAAATAGAGAGTATGACCTCCACGTTGGATGATCACATCACTACATCTGAGATTAATGGACAAAATAGCATTATCGATGTCTTTTTGAGGTAACTGTGCTCATTCTGCTCTTAGAAACTCTCTGGATCTAAAATTATCGTGGATGTTATTCATATGTGGAGTAATTCTTCTCTTGAAGCATGTCCCACACATGTTCAATCGGATTTAGATCCGGTGACTGTGTTGGCCATGGTATCGCATCAATACCTGCGTTATCCAGCCAGTTTGTTACAATTCGCGCAACATGTGGCCGAGCATTATCTTCGGCAAGATAAAACTGATCACCAACAGCACCACGAAATGGACGCACAATAGGTTGAAGAATATTATCCAAATATTGTTGTGCTGTTAAAAATCCATTGGGAAAAACGAGATCAGTTCTACCGCCAATGATTATCCCACCCCATGCCGTAACAGTACCACCTCTGTAACTGTGAACTTCCTGGACGTGCTTCTAACTTTCCAAATTACCGGATGTTCTACCGGAATTCCAAATCTGGACTCATCAGTAAACAAAACTGTAGCCCAATCATTATCACACCAATATTGAAAATTGTGATACCAGTCTAATCTTGCTCTGCGATTGCCTTTAGAGAGGATTGATATCTGATTGGTCGTTGAGCTAGAATATTAGCTTCGTGGAGACGATTTCTTACAGTATCACGACTAACAGTTAAGATTTAACGGTTGCTGTAACTCCCTTACCAATTCGGGTGCTGTAATACTAGGTTTCTTCTAGCATTTAAGACCAAAAATCTGTCTTGACCTGCTGTTGAACAGCGACCACGTCCCGGATGTTGTTCGGCAGGATTACCTGTAACGCCTCTATAACCGACTGACAGAGCCGCAGTAAGGAAAACTTGCGCTAGGGGCAGAGCCGTGTTTTGGCGCCCTTGGTAAATAAAAACAAGGTTCTTACCTCTCAAAATTTAAGTGATGAGCAAAAAAAAGGTCCGCACCTCCCAAAAGCCAAGTGACGAGCAAAAAAAAGGTCCTCACCGCTCCAATAACGCGCCCTTTTCCTTAGTGCACTAGGGGCCGTCGCCCCATCCACACCCCCCTTACTGCGGCTCTGCCGATTGATGACACTTTGAGAAACTCCTATCCGCTTGGCTACATCAACTTGCCTAAAGCCAGCTTAGAGAAATCAATATCCTTAGACTTTTCCGATGTGTGTATTTTACAGCATAATTCAGAAAAATATTTAGGATGTGCAGTGTACATCCTGCACAAATGTACAGCACGCTAAGAGGTACTGTAGCCTGCTTGTGAATGACGTGGCCAAAGTACCCAGGCTACACAAAACCACAGCGATCCTGCATACCACAAGTATCGCCGTATTAACGCTTTCATTTGAATAATATACATGTATCCACGACTCACGACTCGTCATGTGTAATCACTCTAAGGAAACAAACTAATTACAAAAATGTGAGAATCCCAGTCAGCGGCAGTGAAAGACAGGAGCGACTGGAGCACAGGCCCAGGGCGCCAGCTCTTAGGGGCACCAAAACAAACGCTTAAATATACATATTCTATATATATATATATATATATATATATATATATATATATATATATATTTATATATACTCTTGCAGTATTATATCTTTTTGATACTAATACTCATTATATTGTACTATTCTAGCCTATTACTATCAGCAATGGCAAACGTCCAAAATAAAGGTGTCCGCATTAATATTGGACCATTGCAAAATAATTTCAAAGATATTACATATTCTAAGTTTTTCTTTTTTTATTTAGATCAAAATTATAAATTTTCATTTCTGTATAATCTTGTACATATTAAATATGAAATCGAGTTTAAAGATGTACACATTTATTGATATTCAGTCTTCTTTTGGACTGTATTCACTTTTTACATATCTGAAAATATTTATAACCGATTTTGGTGGCACATTTAGACATACAATGGCACCTTGACTTACAAACTTAATTTGTTTTTGACCGCGGTTCGTATCTTAAAATGTATATATCTAGGAATCCAATTTTAATCCGTTATTAAATTAATTAATCCGTTCCCAGATTAAAAAATCATAAAAAAATGTAAAAAAAAACCTAAAATGAAATGGAAAATGAGTGCGAAGAAACATTTTTTCACTATAAATATGCATTTTGTACACCATTACATATTAATTTTTATTTATACATTTTTTGTTTTACATGATTAGTAAGAAAATCATCTTGCATTAAATTGTAAAAATGGACAATTTTGTTGTGTCTGGTTTTGTAAATCAGGAGTTTTTGATTTGTTGCCTGTAGTAGTAGCCTGTTTCTAGTCCTAAGGAAAAAAGTTTAAAAAAGTATAATGTAAACAGGCTTTAATTCGTTTAAAAATACAAAAATCACGGTTCATATCTAAAGATCAAAATAGGATATGAAAATAGTTTGTGTCGTGAAAAGTTCGTAAATCGAGAGATTTGTAAGTCGAGGTACCACTGTATTAGCAAATTTTCTTAGCCATAACTAGTATTCGGTTAAAATGTTAAAATATTTAAATTGCAATCATCTAAATTAAAAGAATATGTTTGAAATAAGATTGCGAGCACCTAAACTCCCCTCTTCGATACGCCAGTGCATATTCTAAAAAAAGGCGCTGTTTGGCGAGTGGCGCTGTTTGGAGAACATTGATTGCTTCTACAAACACTATTATTATTTAACAAAACAATACAATGAAACATACTAACCATTTATTTGGGCAAACAACTGTCTTGATACATTTAATTCAGTGCAACGTGCCATTGCTAAACTATCCAGTTCCACGTAGGTGAAACGAATAGCCCGCATTACGGCGGGTTTATCCCCGGTCGCCCGTGATCGAGTGGCTAGGATTAGCGACCGCTAATCGGCCGGTTAATCGATGTCGTCTCCGTGACCGGAATCTCACACCGAGCACAACGACCAAACACGATTGTTAACGATAAATAACGATTCTATGTTTGTCCCCTCGACTCATCAAATGGAGATAAACGCTTTGATGAAGATATAAGAATTTATGTGCTTTCGAAAAGGGTTCAAAGATATAACAGTGAAAGTGAGTAGATACTTTGTCAGCAAAAATTCTCGTACGTATAAATAAACAGATAACTTAAGAAACTGTGATCGGGAACACCGCAAATAGGTGTGCAAGTTGTGTGCCTCATAAAAACACCATACAAGACAGGTGCCGTAAGACAAAAACATTGTTGGCAATATAAAAGTCTTTTGAAGCATTGTAGGGTCCATTTACCATAACAAGGAGATGACGTCACAGTTGAAAAACTTCCCTTGTTGTAAGGTGACCATACGTCCCGAATTTGCCAAGACAGTCCAGAATTTTCGACTTGCGTCCCGAATTTTTTTAGAGACAATATTTGTCCCGAATTCGAGCTTTTTGTCCGGAATTGTCCCGAATTTTAGAAAAGATACTTATTTAAAACAAAAAATTAAATATATTTCAACTAAAATTCTTTTTACAAAACTTGAACTAAAAAAAAAATCTCCCGAAAAAGTATTTTCCAACAACAACTTTTGGACAAGTGACAAGACTCAACTTGATGTAATAATAATAATAATAATAATAATAATAATAATAATAATAATAATAATAATAATAATAATAAAGAAAGCAGTGCTGCTCGGGTCGCTCCGCATTGTGCGGGCACTAAATCTGGCGTAATTTCCGCGGCTGCATATCGCCAGGGTTTGGGATGCAGTCGTGTGTATTTAGCTCCACTAGTCTCTAGTATGACGCGGCTCAAAAGGTTGCTGAAGTTTGAGATTAGTGGACGCTTGTCAAGACCTGACAAACCCCATAATAATAATAATAATAATAATAATAATAATAATAATAATAATAATAATAATAATAATGGGAGCATTATAAAAGACCTGACAAACCCCATAATAATAATAATAATAATAATGGGAGCATTATAAAACATCTTAATGCCGAAGGGTCTTACAAATTTTTAGGCATCAGTGAGAGAGGTGTCCAAGATGTCACTCTTATTAAGCAGGCCCTTCGCAGCAAGTATATGGCACGACTTAGGCAGATATGGAGATCATGTCTGTCTGGCAAGAACAAGATCGCTGCCACAAACATACTTGCTGTCCCATTAATTTCATACACTTTTGGTGTAATGAAATGGAATGTTGATGATCTTAAGGGTATAATGTAGCCAATTCAAAAGTCAAAGTTGGCCGCGGTGTGCGGTGGTGAGATTCCTTATTACGTCATTGGGGGCGTGGCCACACAGGCTACTTCGGGGTGGGGGCACCTCGAAGTAGCTTACAGGGAGAGAGAAAAATACTAATACATATTTTTAAATCAACTTATGTTTCGGAATCATAAAATATAGACTAAATATATTCGAATCAATTTGATATTTTTTTTTTTATTTCAAGATATGAAAGAAAAATTTTGATTTAATTTTCAATTTTACAGCGCTAAACCTTTTTTTCATTTCACATCACTGTTACTCAATAAATGAATAAAAATTACAAATGTTAACTTTGAAATAAGCCCTTGTATGTGAAAAGTGATTAATATTTATTACCAATTCTGATGTTACAGTTAATTTTGTAGAAATAATAGTTTTTTTTTTATAATCAAAAAATTATGTTAATAATCTTTAATGTAATAATAATAATACGTGTGAAGAGTTTCTCCCCAATGCCCCCCCCCCGCAACGTCTCTGGCCCTTATTGTAGACCGGTGGTTCTCAAAAAAAAAAAAAAAAATTTCTTGACGTACCCCTTGGCGTGTCAAAAATTTATTAAGCACCCCTAAAATTATAGTAGGGGAAATAAATAGGAAATTCAAAAAATATTTAGTAAAATAAAAAGTAACTGTAGATTCAGCCCTTTAGGGGTTGATAGGGGTAGGATAAAATTCTGATACGTTTTTCGGCACTTGCATGGGTAGTCTTAATAGCAAGTAATTTTATATCTCAACAAACACAGGAAATACAACGGGATGTATAATTCGCCCCAATTGTAGATTCACCCTTTTAGGGGTTGATTAGGACAAAATCCTGAAACAGGTTTTACGGCAATTGTAAGAGTAATCTTTGTAAGCAAAAATCAAGTCGATATCTCATTGGTCCTAAATGATATTAAGGAATGTCTGAATTCACATTTCACGCCTTTTCAGCCTTAAGGGATGCAATTTTAAAAACTGTCAATAACATTTCGAGGAGAGTACGCCCCTGATATTCAGTGAACAGTATGTGATATTATTACTCACCAATATACACGGGTAAATTTAAAAATTATATTTAATTTCTCACTTATATTCGTCATTACATATACTTGCATTATCACCAACACCATTTCCATGATAAACTTCATCCTTTTATATTTATAAAAAAAACTAACCTAAAAATCTCCAGTCTTTATTACATGTCTTATATTTCGTCTGTAACATCTAACGACATCTAATATACAGAAATTGCAATAATCAATCTACCTGGCAGATCTGCATTTGCAGATTTTGTCAGGTATCTCACCTGACGGATTAAGTCAAGGCAAGACATGTAGAGAGCGTGCACGTCTGAGCATTCAAATATAATAAATCAAATATTTATATTTGAATTAAAATCAAAATGGATGCACGAAATACGTCATCAAAACCATCAACATCAATTCAAAACATTTCAAACAACCAAAACAACCAACTACAAAATAAAATGAACTACGCAAAAGCAGCTAAAAATAAGGATTTACTCGCACGAAAAGAAGAAGGAATAGTAGTCGACCCAAACGAAGAAATCGACCTGGAAGAATATATGTATCTATTAGGAGATATAGTAGGCGCCCCCAACCTAGTACATGCTTACAAAAAAAATAAAAAACTATATATGTTCTTTAAAAAAAAGGAACATGTAGATACAATTATGGAACAATACAAACAAAACAAAATTACCATAAACAATCAAAAAGTCGACTTAAGAAGATACAGTACTCCTGCGATACGGTTAATTATTTCAAATGTTTGCCCTCTTCTTCCAAACGTAATTCTCGAACAATAAATAACAAACCTTGGCTTGAAAATGGTATCACCCATTAATTACTTACACGCTGGATGTAAAAGAGACGACTACAAACATGTATTTACCTCACGTCGCCAAGTATACATAACTGAAGAAGATGCACCAATCCCCCGCCGAGTGGAAATAGTGTATGATGGCACATCATACACTGTTTATATGGCTGCGGACGTCCCCTGTTTCATCTGCAGGCAGAGAGGTCATTTGGCCGATAACTGCCCTCAAAATCCAAATAAAGTCGAACAACCACAAATTGAAAACACTGACAGCACACAAAATAATCCTGGAAAAACTAGCGAAGAAAACAACCAACAACAAAAAGAAAATAAACAAATAAACAACATACAAGAAATTATAAATATAAGAAATTTAAATGAAATATCGACTGAAATCAATACTAGTGTCCCCATAGAAGCCAAAATTCAAGATCAAATCGCATCAAGTATTGGTCAGAAAAGACCACTCCAAGAAGCTAGTAGTAACGATTCCCTTAACAAAGATATCATAAGCAATGAACAAAAGGAAACAAACGAAACGAGAAGAACCAAAAAATCTAAACCACTCACACAACGCTCACTTAGTCCAAAACTCACGCCTGACAAAAGCGAAGAAATTTTAAAACCTATAAAGCACCTATTTGCCAATAACGAATTTAAAATAACATATGATACACTAAAAAACATCGTAGAAAATGTACAAGGTAGCAACGACCCCCTTTCCATAGTAAAAGAACACATAGACGATATAGACGAATTTCTCGAAATATTAAACAAGCTGAAGAGTAGAGCCCCCCAAAAGAGCCAAGGATTAAAAAGCAGAATTACAAGACTGCAAACCAAAATTATGCAACAAGTAGACGAAGAAGAAGATGACTAAAAATTTAAGATGGCTATTATACAGTGGAACCCAAACGGATTTTACAAACGACTGCCCGAGATTCAACAATTAATTAAACAAACAAAAGCACATTATATTTGCATTCAAGAAACCCGTCTACAACCCCAACAATCAGTCAATATACGCAATTTTACAGTGTTTAGAAGAGATCGGCAGAACACCAACATAGCCAGCGGAGGTGTTGCTATCCTAGTTGAAAACTCAATATATGCAAAACAACTTAACATAAACTCAGATATAGAAGCTATAGCTATCACAACAATACCACCAAATCTTCAGAAAATTACACTTTGCAATATTTACCTACCCCCAAATGTTAATTTTTCACAACACCAAATAGACCACTTAATGCAACAACTCCCTCCTCCAGTGCTGCTTCTGGGGGACTTCAACAGCTACAACAGCCTATGGGGATCGACTCACACTGATGCTAGAGGACGTAAAATTGAAACTATAATAAATGACCATCGAGTATTACTCAATGATAATTCCCACACACACTTTTGCTCACGCACAGGAACTTTCTCAAACATAGATCTATCCATCTGCGAAGCAAACTTAGCCGCTAGCTTGAATTGGGAAGTACTACCTCTATTATGGGGAGACGGACACTTCCCAATATTAATTACCCTACCAGCCAGCACGGATACTCCACCACGTACTCGCAAATGGAACCTCAAACAGGCTAATTGGGATAGTTTCCGCACCATAATAAACTCTACAATAACACCGATTGTCGACAACACCGATATAAATACAATAGTCTCAAATTTTACTGACCAAATCAAAAATGCTGCACTACAAGCGATAGGGTACAAAAAAGAAACAAATTTCAATAGGAATACTCCATGGTGGAACAAGGACTGAAGAGATGCCAATAAACAACTCAAACGTGCTCTCAACAAATATAAAAGAACCAGAGACCTGGACGACCTGATAAACTTGAAAAAACAGCGAGCCATAGCCAGAAGAATTATCATCAGAAGCAAAAAAGAAACCTGGGAACACTACGTCTCTTCTATAAGCCATACCACACCTGTTTCTCGAGTATGGGAAAAAATCAGAAAAATAAAAAGTAAAAAAACATACGGTGTCACAAAAACGATAATAAAAAATAACACTTTTGTCACCTCAGGTAAAGAAATTGTGGAAGAAATAGCCAAAACATTTGAAAATAACTCAAGCACAGAAAACTATAGCCCGACTTTTAAAATACATAAAAACATCATAGAGAACATAAACTTTACCATAGAAGATAATGAAGACGAAATTAACCAACCTTTCACTAGATCAGAATTAAAATCAGCCATAGAAAAATTAAAAAATAATAAATGCCCAGGACCAGATAATATAGTATCAGAAATAATAAAACAATTACCTAGTAATGCAATAGATTATTTGCTCCAAATTTATAACAATATATGGCAAACAAATCAATATCCTGAACTGTGGCGACAAGTAACCACCTTCCCAATCTTGAAACCAAATAAAAATAAAACTAGCACCGACAGCTACCGCCCGATAGCAGCTTCAAATAATCTTAGCAAGATCTTACAAATCATGGTTAACAGAAGATTAGTATGGTTCTTAGAATCGAGATGCGTCCTAGCTCCAACACAAGCCGGGTTCCGTCGAGGCTATTCCACCACAGACAACATCTTATGCTTATCCAACGACATATACAAAGCCTTCAAAAATCGTGATGACGTCATAGCCGTTTTCCTTGATATCACAAAAGCATACGATATGACATGGCATCGCCATATAATTGACACAATAAAAGAACAGGGCCTTAATGGAAACATCCTGCATTTTGTAAAAAATTTCATACAAGACCGAACGTTTCAAGTATACGCAAATGGACACACCTCAGAGGCAAGAGCCCAGGTAAATGGCGTACCGCAAGGAGAGATACTTAGCGTGACTTTATTCCTATTAGCTATCAACAGCATTACAGAATCTTTACCCCGAACCGTAAAGTCATACCTGTATGCAGATGACCTGGTGATACTATGTAGCGGAAAACAGCTGAAAACCATTAAGCATAATCTACAAGATTCCATTACTAAACTAGAACAATGGTCGAACAAAACAGGCTTTCAATTTTCCCCTAGCAAAACCAAGGCGATCCGGTTTTCAAAAAAACAATTCAATTTTGTCAACCCAAAATTATTCCTCTACAATAATCCTATAGAATATGTCAACCAAATTAAGTTTCTAGGAGTAATATTTGACAAAAAATTAACTTGGAGGGACCATGTCATATATTTAAAACAAGACTGCAACAAAAGAATAAACATATTAAAATCTCTAGGCCATTGTAAATGGGGAGCTCATCGAGACGTACTGATAAGAATTTATCAAGCACTTATCAGATCAAAATTAGATTATGGATGTATTGCGTTAATAAACGCAAAATACAGATTGACTAAACTACTAGAGCCTATTCAAAATGCTGCAATACGGATAGCAACGGAAGCCATGAGAACTAGTCCTATTAGCAGCCTGCAATGCGAATCTAACCAGCCGCCACTTGAACACCGACGAATACAACTATCACTAACATACCTTACAAATCTCGCAAGTAAACCCAAATTACCAGCCTTTCAAAGCATACTCGAAAAGAATCAAAACGGGAAAGTAACGATTCAAATGACTACGCCACTTGTCGCAAAACTTGGCGAACACCTTCAAGACCTCGAAATTGGATTCACTAAGATATGGACAGACAATATAATAAAATATCCACCCTGGCTCCTTAAAAAACCTGTTTTCAACCTATCCCTTACAAAATACAACAAATCTAGTACCAACCCAATCTTATACAGAAATTCCTACAAATCCATAGCCGAGAAATACTCACCTTTCCATGCAGTATATACGGACGGATCAAAAGTAGAAAATAAGACTGGCGCAGGACTCGTGTTCAACGAAGAGAAATCAAAATTTCACCTACCCGATATCATGAGCATATTTTCTGCTGAAGCTTATTGTCTTCTAAAGGCAACAGAAGAAATAAAAAACAATAATGAAATCAGGGGCACATATATCATACACTGTGACTCGCTCAGTGTAATTCAATCCGTTCAACAAGACCGTACCGCCAATCCAGTGGTTACGAAAATCAAAGAGACGATGCATGAAGCTATTCACGACGGCAAGAAACTCATCCTTATGTGGATACCTTCACATATAGGAATCGAAGGTAATGAACATGCTGACCAACTAGCTAAAAAAGCCATAAGTGAAGAAATCATGGACATACCCATTCCAAGCTATGACCTAAAAAACTGCATCCGAAGAAAACTCGAAGAAAAGTGGAAAGTAGCATGGCAAAATAACCAAAATAACCACTTATACCAAAAAAAAGATAGTGTAGGTAAATGGTCCTCCCGAACTAACAGAAGAGAGCAAGTGATATTAACAAGACTGAGACTTGGGCACACCATGTACACCCACGTACATATATTCCAAAAAACCGACCCGCCACAATGCAGTACATGTAACACTCGCCTAACCGTAGAACACATCCTTCTAGACTGTCAAGAATACCAACTACAGAGAGCAAATAATTCCCTACCAGCAACTTTAAAGGACCTGCTAGCCAATAAGACCGATATAGAAGACAGAGTCATTCAATACCTTAAGGATATCAACATCAAATCAAAAATTTAACTTAAAATAATTCATTTGTACAAACATATGCATGTAAACCATTATGTAACCTGGTGGCCAATAGCCATAGTAGCTGAGGCAACCAATAATTATTTAAATAAAAAAAAAAAAAAAAACATTTCGAGATATTTTAAAAATACACATAAGTGTCAAAAAGTAATTTTATATCTCAACAAACACAGGAAACACAACGGGAAGCATAATTCGCCCCAATTGTAGATTCACCCCTTTAGGGGTTGATTAGGACAAAATCCTGAAATAAGTTTTTCGGCAATTGTAAGAGTAATCTTTGTAAGCAAAAATCAAGTCGATATCTCAGTGGTCCTAAAAGATATTAATGAATGCCTAAATTCACATTTCACCCCTTTTCAGCCTTAAGGGATGCAATTTTAAAAAACTCTCAATAACATTTCGAGATATTTTGAAAAGACACAAATGTGCCAAAAAGTAATTTTATTTAAGGAATCCCTGAATTCACATTTCACCCCTTTTCACCCTTAATGGATGCAATTTTAAAAAACAGTCAATAACATTTCGAGATATTTTAAAAATACACATATGTATACAAACACAGGAAATACAACGGGATGTATAATTCGCCCCAATTGTAGATTCACCCCTTAAGGGATTGATTAGGACAAAATCTTGAAACAAGTTTTTCGGCAATTGTAAGAGTAATCTTTGTAAGCAAAAATCAAGTCGGTATCTCATTGGTCCTAAGAGATATTTAGGAATGCCTTAGGGGTTGATTAGGACAAAATTCTGAAATAAGTTTTTCGGTATTTGTATGGCTAATTTTTGTAAGCAAAATGCAAGTCGATATCTTATAGGTCCTAAGATATATTAAGGAATCCTTGAAACCACAATTCACCCCTTTTCAACCTTTAGGGGTGAAATTTAAAAAATCTGTCAAAACTATTTCGAGTTATTTTAAAAAGACACCTATGTGCCAAAAAGTAATGTTGCAAATAAACGAACACAGGAAATACGACGGGATGTATAATTCACCCGGATTGTAGATCCGCCACTTTAGGGGTTGATTAGGACAAATTCCTGAAATAAGTTTTACAGCATTTGTATGGATAATATTTGCAAGCAAACAATAAATCGATATCTTATAGGTTCTAAGAGATATTAAGGAATCCTTGAACTCACAGTTCACCCCTTTTCAATCTTTAGGGGTGAAATATTAAAAAACTGTCAAAACCATTTCGAGATATTTTAAAAAGACATCTATGTGCCAATAAGAAATGTTGTAACTAAATAAACACAGGAAATACGACGTGATGTATAATTCACCCCGATTGTAGAATCACCTCTTTAGGGGTTGATTAGGATAAAATCCTAAAACACGTTTTTCGGAATTTGCATAGGTAGTCTTTGTAAGCAAAAACCAAGTCAATATCTTATTAGTCCTAAGAGGTATTATGGAATCTTGAAATCACATTTCACCTCTTTTCACCCTTAAGGGGTGAAAATTAAAAAAACTGTCAAAATTATTTCAAGATGTCATAAAAAGACACCTATGTGCCAAAAAGGAATGTTAAAATTCGACAAACACAGGAAATACGACGGGATGTATAATTCACCCCAATTGTAGATTGACCCCTTTAGGGGTTGATTAGGGCAAACATCTGAAATAAGTTTTTCGGTATTTATACGGGTTATTTTTGTAAGCAAAAACCAAGTCGATATCTTATTGGTCCTAAGAGATATTAAGCAATTCTTGAAATCACATGATACCCCTTTTCATCCTTAAGGGGTGAAATTTAAAAAAAACTGTCAAAATCATTTCGAGATATTTTAAAAAGACACCTATGTGCCAAAAAGGAATGTTGCAACCAAACAAACACAGGAAATACGACGGGATGTATAATTCACCCCGATTGTAGAATCACCTCTTTAGGGCATTAAGATAAAATCCTGAAACACGTTTTTCGGAATTTGCATGGGTAGTCTTTGTAAGCAAAAACCAAGTTGATATCTTATTGGTCCTAAGAGTTATTAAGGATTCCTTTAAATCACATTTCACCCCTTATCACCCTTTAGGGGTGAAAATTTAAGAAACTGTCAAAACTATTTCGAGATATTTTAAAAAGCACCTGTGTGCCAAAAAGAAATGTTACATCTCAACAATCACAGGAAATACGACGGGATGTTTAATTCACCCCGATTGTAGATTCACCCGTTTAGGGGTTTATAAGGATAAAATCCTGACATAGGTTTTTCGGAATTTACATGGGTAGTCTTTGTAAGCAAAAACCAAGTCAATATCTTATTGGTCCTAAGAGATATTAGGAATCCCTGAAATCGCATTTCATCCCTTTTCACCCTTTAGGGGGAAATTTAAAGAAACAGTCAAAACTATTTCTAGATATCTTAAAAAGACACGTAAGTGCCAAAAAGGAATGTTAATACCCGACAAACACAGGAAATACGACGGGATGCATAATTCGCCCCAATTGTAGATTCACCCCTTTAGGGGTTGATTAGGACAAAATTCTGAAATAAGTTTTTCGGTATTTGTACTGGTTATCTTTGTAAGCAAAAACTAAGTCGATATCTTATTGGTCCTAAGAGATATTAAGGAATCTTTGAATTCACATTTCACCCCTTATCACCCTTTAGGGATGAAATTAAAAAAACCGGTCAATATGAATTTGAATTCTACCACGGAAAGAGCAAAGTCTAAAATAAAACACGTAAATTTGACATCACAAACTGTTTTATTGCAAAGATCTTCAGTTACCAATTTTTATAAAACGATAGAAAATTATTGAATAAACATAGTCCACAGTATATGTCTTACTAATTAAACACCCAAGACAAAAATATGTGTAGAAAATTAAGGCGGGGCTTAAGACTCCCTCTACTATGACTAGATTAGTTTAAAACCACGCTACTAGATGGATACATCTCTCGATGCTTGTAAATGCCAGTATTTCATATAAATAGTGTTTCGGTGTGGGCCAAAGAATTGGTGCTAAATATTAATTAATTTTCATAAACAAGGGCTCATTTTAAAGATAAAAGTACAATCTATAGGATTTCATCTATGGAATTTGCAATTGTTATTGATTTACGGAGTAACAGCAATGTGAAGTTAGACAAAGTTTAGGACATTGTAAAACTGAAAATTAAAAATAAAACCAAATTTTAATTTTGAAATCCAACGGGGCCAATCTTTATCTTCAAATTAAAAAAAAAAATCAAATTGATCCGACAACATTTGGTTCAAATTATTTGGCCCTTCCAAATGCACGTTTCCGTTGCGCGTAACCTAGGTACATTACGCTCTTAAGAGCATAATACAAAATGAAAATTGTGAATATAAATGTGAAATACAAATTCAAATTTTGTAATTATTTATTGTTTGCCGATGATTTAAAGATGTCCCAAGCTTGTTCACATAGTTCTGATATCATATGTCTTTAATCCGATGTTAACACCCTTGACCAGTGGAGAACTGATAATTTCTTAGAACTGAATAAACCCCTAGTGCAAAGTATAACTTTTTTCAAGAAAACGCGAAACTAATCTTTTTGACTGAAAACACATAGAATCAAACACAAACGAGCATTTATTACAATATATATTTACAATCTGTCATACTTATGCCATCCTATTAAAGTTGCTATCGTTACATATTACTATATTGTATTTAGCCACTGACCATAACACTGCCAAGCATAGATAAAATTCTGCAGCATACGAGTGTACCGAAAAAAATCGTGTAAAGTATCACTTTTTTCAAGAAAACGCGAATCTACTCTTTTTGACTGAAAACACATAGAATCAAACACAAACGAGCATTTATTACAATATATATTTACAATCTGTCATACTTATGTCATCATATTATAGTTGCTATCGTTACATATTACTATATTGTATTAAGCCACCGACCATATGACTGCCAAGCGTAGATAAAATCCTGCAGCATACGAGTGTACCGAAACAATTCACGGATTGATAATATTTGTTTTTAAAATTGGGGATAATGTTTGGATTTAAAAATTTACAAGTTTTCTTATGCTAATCAACAGATCTTTATTCGCCTGCTGGTCTCTTTAGCTTTTAGATTTTTTTTAAAACCCGAATTAATTCCCAAAACAGATGTTATATTACAATCTGCTGTGATATTAATATTAGAGCTATTTACATGTAAGAAAACTCATCAGATCCTGAATATTAGCGGATATTAAAACAACATCCTTCACGAATAGTCACCATTGTTATTATTTCCTCTTCCTTCCCAATTAAGCGCATTAAGAGCATAATACAAAATGAAAATTGTAAATGTAAATGTAAATACAAATTCAAATTTTGTAGTTATTTATTGTTTGCCGATGATTTAAAGATGTCCCAAGCTTGTTCTCATAGTTCTGATATAATATGACTTAAATCCGATGTTAACACCCTTGACCAGTGGAGCACTGATAATTTCTTAGAACTGAATATACCCCTAGTGCAAAGTATAACTTTTTTCAAGAAAACGCGAAACTATTCTTTTTGACTGAAAACACATTGAATCAAACACAAACGAGCATTTATTACAATATATATTTACAATCTGTCATACTTATGCCATCCTATTAAAGTTGCTATCGTTACATATTACTATATTGTATTTAGCCACTGACCATAACACTGCCAAGCATAGATAAAATTCTGCAGCATACGAGTGTACCGAAAAAAATCGTGTAAAGTATCACTTTTTTCAAGAAAACACGAATCTACTCTTTTTGACTGAAAACACATAGAATCAAACACAAACGAGCATTTATTACAATATATATTTACAATCTGTCATACTTATGCCATCCTATTAAAGTTGCTATCGTTACATATTACTATATTGTATTAAGCCACCGACCATATGACTGCCAAGCGTAGATAAAATCCTGCAGCATACGAGTGTACCGAAAAAATTCACGGATTGATAATATTTGTTTTTAAAATTGGGGATAATGTTTGGATTTAAAAATTTACAAGTTTTCTTATGCTAATCAACAGATCTTTATTCGCCTGCTGGTCTCTTTAGCTTTTAGATTTTTTTTAAAACCCGAATTAATTCCCAAAACAGATGTTATATTACAATCTGCTGTGATATTAATATTAGAGCTATTTACATGTAAGAAAACTCATCAGATCCTGAATATTAGCGGATATTAAAACAACATCCTTCACGAATAGTCACCATTGTTATTATTTCCTCTTCCTTCCCAATTAAGCGCATTAAGAGCATAATACAAAATGAAAATTGTAAATGTAAATGTAAATACAAATTCAAATTTTGTAGTTATTTATTGTTTGCCGATGATTTAAAGATGTCCCAAGCTTGTTCTCATAGTTCTGATATAATATGACTTAAATCCGATGTTAACACCCTTGACCAGTGGAGCACTGATAATTTCTTAGAACTGAATATACCCCTAGTGCAAAGTATAACTTTTTTCAAGAAAACGCGAAACTATTCTTTTTGACTGAAAACACATTGAATCAAACACAAACGAGCATTTATTACAATATATATTTACAATCTGTCATACTTATGCCATCCTATTAAAGTTGCTATCGTTA
Organism: Liopterus haemorrhoidalis; assembly: GCA_963971575.1. Taxonomy (NCBI): domain Eukaryota; kingdom Metazoa; phylum Arthropoda; class Insecta; order Coleoptera; family Dytiscidae; genus Liopterus; species Liopterus haemorrhoidalis. The sequence continues at coordinate 50,918,611 of OZ020611.1, forward strand.
CATATTACTATATTGTATTTAGCCACTGACCATAACACTGCCAAGCATAGATAAAATTCTGCAGCATACGAGTGTACCGAAAAAAATCGTGTAAAGTATCACTTTTTTCAAGAAAACGCGAATCTACTCTTTTTGACTGAAAACACATAGAATCAAACACAAACGAGCATTTATTACAATATATATTTACAATCTGTCATACTTATGCCATCCTATTAAAGTTGCTATCGTTACATATTACTATATTGTATTAAGCCACCGACCATATGACTGCCAAGCGTAGATAAAATACTGCAGCATACGAGTGTACCGAAAAAATTCACGGATTGATAATATTTGTTTTTAAAATTGGGGATAATGTTTGGATTTAAAAATTTACAAGTTTTCTTATGCTAATCAACAGATCTTTATTCGCCTGCTGGTCTCTTTAGCTTTTAGATTTTTTTTAAAACCCGAATTAATTCCCAAAACAGATGTTATATTACAATCTGCTGTGATATTATTATTAGAGCTATTTACATGTAAGAAAACTCATCAGATCCTGAATATTAGCGGATATTAAAACAACATCCTTCACGAATAGTCACCATTGTTATTATTTCCTCTTCCTTCCCAATTAAGCGCATTAAGAGCATAATACAAAATGAAAATTGTAAATGTAAATGTAAATACAAATTCAAATTTTGTAATTATTTATTGTTGGCCGATGATTTAAAGATGTCCCAAGCTTGTTCTCATAGTTCTGATATCATATGTCTTCAATCCGATGTTAACACCCTTGACCAGTGGAGCACTGATAATTTCTTAGAACTGAATAAACCCCTAGTGCAAAGTATTACTTTTTTCAAGAACACGCGAAACTACTCTTTTTGACTGAAAACACATAGAATCAAACACAAACGAGCATTTATTACAATATATATTTACAATCTGTCATACTTATGTCATCATATTATAGTTGCTATCGTTACATATTACTATATTGTATTTAGCCACCGACCATAACACTGCCAAGCATAGGTAAAATTCTGCAGCATACGAGTGTACCGAAAAAAATCCTGTGAAGTATTATGTTTTTCAAGAAAACGCGAAAATACTCTTTTTGACTGGAAACACATAGAATCAAACACAAACGAGCATTTATTACAATATATATTTACAATCTGTCATACTTATGTCATCATATTATAGTGGCTATCGTTACATATTACTATATTGTATAAAGCCACCGACCATAAGACTGCCAAGCATAGATAAAATTCTGCAGCATACGAGTGTACCGAAAAAATTCACGGATTGATAACATTGGTTTTTAAAATTGGGGATAATGTTTGGATTTAAAAATTTACAAGTTTTCTTATGCTAATCAACAGATCTTTATTCGCCTGCTGGTCTCTTTAGCTTTGAGATATTTCTTAAAACCCGAATTAATTCCCAAAACAGATGTTATATTACAATCTGCTGTGATATTAATATTAGAGCTATTTACATGTAAGAAAACTCATCAGATCCTGAATATTACCGGATATTGAAACAACATCCTTCACAAATAGTCACCATTGTTATTATTTCCTCTTCCTTCCCAATTAAGCGCCTTAACGGTATAATGTAGCCAATTCAAAAGACAAAGTTGGCCGCGGTGTGCGGTGGCGAGATTCCTTATTACGTCATTGGGGGCGTGGCCACACAGGCTACTTCGAGGTGGGGGCACCTCGAAGTAGCTTACAGGGAGAGAGAAAAATACTAATACATATTTTTAAATCAACTTATGTTTCGGAATCATAAAATATAGACTAAATATATTCGAATCAATTTGATATTTTTTTTTTATTTCAAGATATGAAAGAAAAATTTTGGTTTAATTTTCAATTTTACAGCGCTAAACCTTTTTTTCATTTCACATCACTGTTACTCAGTAAATGAATAAAAATTACAAATGTTAACTTTTAAATAAGCCCTTGTATGTGAAAAGTGATTAATATTTATTACCAAATCTGGTGTTACAGTTAATTTTGTAGAAATAATAGTTTTTTTTTTATAATCAAAAAATTATGTTAATAATCTTTAATGTAATAATAATAATATGTGTGAAGAAGTTTCTCCCCAATGCCCCCCCCCGCAACTTCTCTGGCCATTATTGTAGACCGGTGGTTCTCAAAAAAATTTCTTGACGTACCCCTTGGCGTGTCAGAAATTTATTAAGCACCCCTAAAATTATAGTAGGGGAGATACATAGGAAATTCAAAAAATATTTAGTAAAATAAAAAGTAATTGTAGATTCAGCCCTTTAGGGGTTGATAGGGGTAGGATAAAATTCTGATATACGTTTTTCGGCACTTACATGGGTAGTCTTAATAGCAAGTAATTTTCTATCTCAACAAACACAGGAAATACAATGGAATGTATAATTCGCCCCAATTGTAGATTCACCCTTTTAGGGGTTGATTAGGACAAAATCCTGAAATAGGTTTTTCGGCAATTGTAAGAGTAATCTTTGTAAGCAAAAATCAAGTCGGTATCTCATTCGGCCTAAGAGATATTAAGGAATGTCTGAATTCACATTTCACCCCTGTTCACCCTTAAGGGATATAATTTTAAAAAACTGTCAATACCATTTCTAGATATTTTAAAAAGACACATGTGTGCCAAAAAGTAATTTTATAACTCAACAAACACAAGAAATACAACGGGATGTATAATTCGCCCCAACTGTAGATTCACCCCTTTAGGGGTTGATTAGGACAAAATCCTGAAATAATTTTTTCGACAATTGTAAGAGTAATCTTTGTAAGCAAAAATCAAGTCGATATCTCATTGGTCCCAAGAGATATTAAGGAATCCCTGAATTCACATTTCACCCCTTTTCACCCTTAAGGTATGCCATTTTAAAAAACTGTCAATAACATTTCGAGATATTTTGAAAAGACACATATGTGCCAAAAAGTAATTTTATTTAAGGAATCCCTGAATTCACATTTCACCCCATTTCACCCTTAATGGATGCAATTTTAAAAAACATTCAATAACATTTCGAGATATTTTAAAAATACACATATGTGCCAAAAAGTAATTTTATATCTCAACTAACACAGAAAATACAACGGGATGTATAATTCGCCCCAATTGTAGATTCACCCCTTTATGGGTTGATTAGGACAAAATCCTGAAATAAGTTTTTTGACAATTGTATGGGTAGTCTTTATAAGTAAAAAGCAAGTCGACATCTTATTAGTCCTAAGAGATATTAAGGAATGCCTGAATTCACATTTCACCCTTAAGGGATATAATTTTAAAAAACTGCCAGTATCATTTTGAGATATTTTAAAAAGTCACATATGTGCCAAAAAGTAATTTTATAACTCAACAAACACAGGAAATACGGCGGGGTGTATAATTCACCCCGACTGTAGATCCACCCCTTTAGGGGTTGATTAGGACAAAATTCTGAAATAAGTTTTTCGGTATTTGTATGGCTAATCTTTGTAAGCAAAATGCAAGTCGATATCTTATAGGTCCTAAGATATATAAAGGAATCCTTGAAACCACAATTCACCCCTTTTCAACCTTTTTGGGTGAAATTTAAAAAATCTGTCAAAACTATTTCGAGTTATTTTAAAAAGACACCTATGTGCCAAAAAGTAATGTTGCAAATAAACGAACACAGGAAATACGACGGGATGTATAATTCACCCGGATTGTAGATCCGCCACTTTAGGGGTTGATTAGGACAAATTCCTGAAATAAGTTTTACAGCATTTGTATGGATAATATTTGCAAGCAAACAATAAGTCGATATCTTATAGGTTCTAAGAGATATTAAGGAATCCTTGAACTCACAGTTCACCCCTTTTCAATCTTTAGGGGTGAAATATTAAAAAACTGTCAAAACCATTTCGAGATATTTTAAAAAGACATCTATGTGCCAATAAGAAATGTTGTAACTAAATAAACACAGGAAATACGACGTGATGTATAATTCACCCCGATTGTAGAATCACCTCTTTAGGGGTTGATTAGGATAAAATCCTGAAACACGTTTTTCGAAATTTGCATAGGTAGTCTTTGTAAGCAAAATCAAGTCAATATCTTATTCGTCCTAAGAGGTATTATGGAATCTTGAAATCACATTTCACCTCTTTTCACCCTTAAGGGGTGAAAATTAAAAAAACTGTCAAAATTATTTCAAGTTGTCATAAAAAGACACCTATGTGCCAAAAAGGAATGTTAAAATTCGACAAACACAGGAATTACGACGGGATGTATAATTCACCCCAATTGTAGATTGACCCCTTTAGGGGTTGATTAGGGCAAACATCTGAAATAAGTTTTTCGGTATTTATACGGGTTATTTTTGTAAGCAAAAACCAAGTCGATATCTTATTGGTCCTAAGAGATATTAAGCAATTCTTGAAATCACATGATACCCCTTTTTATCCTTAAGGGGTGAAATTAAAAAAAAATTGTCAAAATCATTTCGAGATATTTTAAAAAGACACCTTGCCTTGAATGTGGCAAAAAGGAATGTTGCAACCAAACAAACACAGGAAATACGACGGGATGTATAATTCACCCCGATTGTAGAATCATTACTTTAGGGCATTAAGATAAAATCCTGAAACACGTTTTTCGGAATTTGCATGGGTAGTCTTTGTAAGCAAAAACCAAGTTGATATCTTATTGGTCCTAAGAGTTATTAAGGATTCCTTTAAATCACATTTCACCCCTTATCACCTTTTAGGGGTGAAAATTTAAGAAACTGTCAAAACTATTTTGAGATATTTTAAAAAGCACCTGTGTGCCAAAAAGAAATGTTACATCCCAACAATCACAGGAAATACGACGGGATGTTTAATTCACCCCGATTGTAGATTCACCCCTTTAGGGGTTGATAAGGATAAAATCCTGAAATAGGTTTTTCGGAATTTGCATGGGTAGTCTTTGTAAGCAAAAACCAAGTCAATATCTTATTGGTCCTAAGAGATATTAGGAATCCTTGAAATCGCATTTCATCCCTTTTCACCCTTTAGGGGTGAAATTTAAAGAAACAGTCAAAACTATTTCGAGATATCTTAAAAAGACACGTAAGTGCCAAAAAGGAATGTTAATACCCGACAAACACAGGAAATACGACGGGATGCATAATTCGCCCCAATTGTAGATTCCCTCTAGGGGTTGATTAGGACAAAATTCTGAAATAATTTTTTCGGTATTTGTACTGGTTATCTTTGTAAGCAAAAACTAAATCGATATCTTATTGGTCCTAAGAGATATTAAGGAATCTTTGAATTCACATTTCACCCCTTATCACACTTTAGGGATGAAATTAAAAAAACCTGTCAATATGAATTTGAATTCTACCACGGAAAGAGCAAAGTCTAAAATAAAACACGTAAATTTGACTTCACAAACTGTTTTATTGCAAAGATCTTCAGTTACCAATTTTTATAAAACGATAGAAAATTATTGAATAAGCATAGTCCACAGTTTATGTCTTACTAATTAAACACCCAAGACAAAGATATGTGTAGAAAATTAAGGCGGGGCTTAAGACTCCCTCTACTATGACTAGATTAGTTTAAAACCACGCTACCAGATGGATACATCTCTCGATGCTTGTAAATGCCAGTATTTCATATAAATAGTGTTTCGGTGTGGGCCAAAGAATTGGTGCTAAATATTAATTAATTTTCATAAACAAGGGCTCATTTTAAAGATAACAGTACAATCTATAGGATTTCAGCTATGGAATTTGCAATTGTTATTGATTTACGGAGTAACAGTAATGTGAAGTTAGACAAAGTTTAGGACATTGTAAAACTGAAAATTAAAAATAAAACCAAATTTTAACTCTGAAATCCAACGGGGCCAATCTTTATCTTCAAATTAAAAAAAAAATCAAATTGATCCGACAACATTTGGTTCAAATTATTTGGCCCTTCCAAATGCACGTTTCCGTTGCGCTTAACCTAAGTACATTACGCTCTTAAGGATCTCGACAGAAGAACCAGAAAGATCATGAACATCAACCGAAGTCTTCACCCGAAATCTTCTGTGCAGCGCATTTACCTCCCTCGTCAAAATGGGGGTCGGGGATCTCGTCCTGGTTACAGCTAACAGTATCCTCAGAAGTCAGGACCCACTATTAAAATTCGTTAGTGAGCACGAATTTAGTGGCAAAGGGGCGTTTCTTTACCAGGCAACGCGAAGAGCAGCAACGAGATTTAACCTGGCAGACTTGAGTCCCGTCAGGGAAAACGCTGGAGTACAACTCTCTCGGGAGGAGTACAACAGAGTTACCGGTTCGGTGAAACGAGGCGAGACAGACATGTTGACAAAAGAACACATGAGTAAAAGTATGCACTCTGTGTTCTTCAAACATATTAAAAGTCTAGAGTTGTCCACAGAACTCACGTTCTCGTTTCTTAAGTCTGCTGGTTTGAGATCGGAAACAGAAGGTTTTGTGTTTGCGTGTCAGGATGGTGTTATAAATACTTTGGCATACAGGGCCCGCATATTCCAAATAGCGGAGTCCACACTCTGTAGGTTGTGCCACCACCATTCTGAAACGATAATGCACATTCTGTCTGCTTGTCCATCTCTTGCAGCGTCGAGCTACGTGTCTCGAGATAATGCTGCTCTCCGCGTGCTCTACTATCATCTTAGACATGCCTATGGTATTGACCAAATACCGGTCATACCGTACGTCCCTTCTGACATATAATCGGTGGTGGAAAATTCCAAGTGCCGAATTTATTGGAATTACTCCTTCCCCACATCGAGGTTACTGACAGCCACTAAGCCGGACATAACCCTCCTGGATATCGAGACCAAACAGATGTTTGTGATCGAATTCTCAAGTCCAGCTGAGAAGAATATCTCTCTCAAGGAGGGAGGAAAAGAGGTCCAAGTATATGGACCTCTTGTCCGAGCTTAGAAAGCTGTATCCCGGGTATAAAGTTAAGCTTGTAGTCCTGATAGTTGGTGTTTTGGGTGGCATGAAAGCCTCCTATCGAAGGGAAATCGAGTCCATTCCCGTCTGCAGATCTTCTGCCAACTCTTTGATCTGCAGGATGCAGAAAGCAGTGCTGCTCGGGTCGCTCCGCATTGTGCGGGCACTGGATCTGGCGTAATTTCCGCGGCTGCATATCGCCAGGGTTTGGGATGCAGTCGTGTGTATTTAGCTCCACTAGTCTCTAGTATGACGCGGCTCAAAAGGTTGCTGAAGTTTGAGATTAGTGGACGCTTGTCAAGACCTGACAAACCCCATAATAATAATAATAAGTCCACTAGTCTCTAGTATGACGCGGCTCAAAAGGTTGCTGAAGTTTGAGATTAGTGGACGCTTGTCAAGACCTGACAAACCCCAAAAT